>VWYE01021399.1:134080-246519 GCA_013398995.1 Alaudala cheleensis | reverse complement strand
ATATGGGCAGAGAGAAGAACGTTACCCGATGGACTTCCTTTTGGGTTGTTATGGGTAACAGGGGAGGCAATGGGAGGGTGGATTTCCCTTCCTGTGCACTTCGGTGGAGAAGTCTATGGTGCAGGAGAAAGGCTTCTCTCTCTCTTGCTGAATTGAAGATTAGTTTTTTTTCAGTGGAAACAGAGGGGAATGTGAATGGAATAAGTTTGTAAGTGTGGAAAGTTTAGAAACTGGGGAAGAGAAGAAAATGCTCAAGAAAGTTTTCATTTCTATTAATTTGTAGTTGTAGTTTAATAAATTTTGGTTTTTGTTTCTAAAGTCTGAGCCTGCTCTGCTCTGTTCTCAATCACATCCCACAGCAGATTTCACCAAATACATATTCATAGGTGCACTGGCACCATTGCCAGGGCAAACCTATGACACCTCCTAACACCTTTGATAAAACACATCTGAAAACCTGCAAGGATATGTCAGTTTTAACATGCAGAGAACTCGCTGAACTTTGATGGAAGTGTTAGCTTGGTTTGGATCTTAAGTACAGACCTATCACATCATAGAATCATCCAAACATTGCAATACACGGAATATAAAGGGGGTGCAGGATCAGAAGCGTATAGTAACCTTTTCAGACTTACATTATTTGCTTCTTTAATATGAGAACAAAAGATCATCTGTTTCTTTCCTTTCATGGTAATAAAACCTGAATGTAATACTTGAAAGAGGCAGTGTTCTAGGTAAGATTTTGGTGACAAATATTTTATTGTTGATTAGAATTTTATTTTACATGCGCTTAGGTTTCTGTAATGGTTTTGTTGTTTGATTTGCATCTTTTTTTTTTGGCAGCTTAATACCAATTCCTTTTCTAAAACCTCATTCACATTAACGCAATTGAGTTGAAGAGACAAAGCTTCAGAGGCAGATGGGCTAGTAAATCCAGAAGTAATACTGGTGCAGCTTTTGTGTCCCATCACTCAGTTTATTATTTTGTCTTACTTGTGAATTTGCTTCTAGTTTGTTTATATTATTTATGGTTCAAGATTTTAATTTCATAGTATATCATGTTGCTACAGAAACTTATATTTTTTAGCCCAAAATTAAATTTCTGGCTTTCTAAAATTCTAAACATTCTAGCATAGTGATAGCTTCATGCAACCGCCTCTTCCTGGATAATTTATGCACGTTACTCTGATTATATAAAAAAAACCCTTCATATTGAAATAATGACTCCTGGTAGAACAATGTAGATGCAAGATTTGTATTCTTTCATGATATTTACTTTTTACTGTACTAATTGATGTTGCCTAGTTTTTCAATGTTTCTTTCCATCAATGAATCATCTTATCATATTCCTTCCTAAATAGCAATAAGTAGTGTGAGATAAAACATGCAATGGATTTTTAAAATCAAACTCCTCATCCTTCTTCCATGAAATAGAAAATTCATTAAAAGTAATTATAATGTTATAGTATGCCAGAACCAATACTGCAGAGGGTGGATAATTTGATTAAACAGAGGTTTTCTATTTAAACAAATCTTACTATTTGTAATACAGATGGAATCCACAAGCTCATATGACTGTCCAAGAGAAAAACCCTAGGATTTGATTAATGACTGTCATAGGTTTGCCCTGGCACCATGTCAGTGCACCTATGAATATATATATATATTTCTTAACAACTACTGTGGGATGTAATCAAGAACAGAGCAGAGCAGGCCAAAACCTTGAAGACAAAACAAAACTTTATTAAATTACAGACTAACAGAATTGAAAACCATTTAGAACATTCCTTCTCCTCTTCCCCCCGGTTCCACCCTTCCACACTTAAACTTATGCACTTACTAATTCCCTTCTATTTCACTTGTTTTACACCACTCAAAAAACTAATCTTCGATTCAGCAAGGAGGGAGAAGTCTCTCTTGCACTATAGACCTCCCCACAGGAANTCTCTCTCTCTCTCTCTCTCTCTCTCTCTCTTAAATCACCAGGCAAGAGAAATCAATGTCTAGGAAAGGTTCTTTTCTGCTTAAGAGTTAAAAGTCCTCAGCTCCCAGCCAGGCCGCAACATCGGCACATCCCCCACAGCTGAGCTCCCCCTCTCCGCTGCCAGCTGCTTCCAAAGTACTGATATCTTCTTGGGGGAGAAAGTAGAGAAGAACAGGAGCAGAAGGCACCTCCACCCTTCCCTCTTTGATCCCTCCCAGCCCTGCGAGCTGGGGGGGGAGAGATGTGTGCTCACCTTGCTGCCGGAACCAGAGAGAGAGAGCTCCCCAGAAACCCTTGCTTTTTTAACTCCTTGTATTCTCAGAGGCGTGTCTAACCTCTCTAACTACTTCCTGGGGACTACAACTTCCTAAGAATCTCATTTCCCCCTCAAATCTAGACAATGACCCACATTCTTTGTTATAAAACTGTCTTGTAATATAGTAAAGACACAGTAGAATCGGGTTTTCAGAGGACATTGTGATTTTTAGTCCTCTTGTGTGAAGAATACAGTGACTCCTTATACAAGAATGAAGCTGAGTAGCATCTGAAGGAGTCATGTTAGAGTTTTCCTGCCTACAAAAGAAGTCAAAGGATATTTGGAAATAAAAGCCATAAAGTATAAAATGCTCTCCCCTTGCTGCACCCACTGATTTGATCCTCAGAATTATTTTAAAGCAACTTTGTACCCAGCACAGAGCAGTTGATTTTATACTGCATTTTGTACTGCAAATAAAAACGCAGTAATTCTACCCAAAAATGGCAGGTTGGTGTATATTTACTTATATAGGTTGACCGCACAAGATGAAATATTGCATTCCATAAGGAATATCATGGATAATAACTTTTTCTGCTGGGAAAATAATGAGGTCCGGGATGCATTTCTCTATTTTTTTTTATTTCTTTATTATAACTAAATTTTCATTGTAAACTTCAGCTAAGGATGCAAGCAAGACACTTTAATTTAGAAGAGTTTACTTAATTTGTAATTTTACACAAAGTCAAATTTAAATGTTTTATGTTATTGTAATTTTCATTCATGTTTAGGTTCTGTGATCTAGAAGCAGGACTACTTAACATCATAAATAAGATTTCTTCTAGGCTTTGCTGTCAGATATGTTGTGATGGACAGATTACACAGTGTAAAGCTTTATTTCCAACCTAAGACGCTGCAGTTAACGTTGATAGTAGTTTGAGTTTGAATCCTCATTGTCAGTGAGGGACAGTGAGGACCTCAGTTTCCATTACCTTCTGCCAACATCTGAGAGTAATGAGCTCTGGTGCCAGTCCAACAGCATGAGAATAAACAGTAGTTTTATACCTACCACAATATATGCAGTTCCATGTTTGCTTGCATGTTTTTGCAATTAAATATACAAAGTATATGTCATCAAATATACCCAATTAATAGACTAAAATTAAAGCTAAATATACACCCCCGCCCCAATCTTAACATTTTTTTCAGTTTTACATCTGACCACAATGTTTGTGGGTTTAGACCATGAATATTGTCTTTTATAATGTAACTAATGTTCTCTTTCTGTCGACTGAAACAGCCAATAAAAAGGAAAGATGAGAGGGCTTGATGCCTGTAGCACTCATAATTCTGACCTTCACTCTTTTCAACTATAGAAAAGAACATCTTTCTTATTTAGTTATTTGAAACCCTAAGTTCCATCTCTGAAAGAAGGGTGTATGAGGAAAGGATTAATGCATAAAATCTACACTGATGACTCAAAATTAAAAGTTTTCATTACTTGGTTAGCCAGAGGTATAACAGGAGTTTAGAACTGAGGTGCTCACTTCTGATTATCAAACTTCTCTTCCTCAATGTAAAAAGGAAAATAATCAAATTTCTTGACCTGAAAAGCCATTAGGACAATAAATATTTTATTTCAGGTATGTTTATAATTAATTTGTTCAGGGTTTGATTTATTTATAAGCATAAAAATATGTGGAGGGGTGATATTATGGCACATCAAAAGATGAATGTTTTATGCGTTATTGGTGGAGTCATAAATTTCATTTTAATTTCTTCCATTTTTCTTCTTTTTATATCACATACACCTTTCTATTTGGCAGTTGTTTCTCAGTTTGGTGTAGTGAACTCTGTGCAACTGCTGACTAAACAAAAGTGTTGATGTGTAATGTTTATCTATTCTGCATTCCCTTTCTTCTTGCAGCAGCAGCATCCTAGTGCAGTGGGCATACAGTAAGACAGTTGACTTGACTGTAGAGGTCTGTGTGACCATTCACACAAAAGGCTCTGGGAGAAATTGGCCACCCCTGCCAATAACACAAGCTGCAGTTTCCACCCTGCCTCACCGCCTGAAGTAGCTGCCAAAGTCCAGGGCCCTCCAGCACATGAACATTTCTTTTCTTTCTTCTGCTGTGGTTCTTATGAGGGATAGGATGTAATCCCTTTGACTTTTAACATGCAAAGGAACAGTTTATTTCTGCAGCTGAGAGAGGAAATTGCTTGTTTTGTTGGACAGCCTTGAGGGATGCAATGAAATTAGTACAGCAATTTGTTATAACCTTAGGGGAATATATGCCACCAAAGATTGCTAAGTACAATACACTTTAATTGGAACCCTCCAGCTTCCAGGACACTGTTTTAATCATAGGTGCTAGGAACAAATGACACAGAACAGGTTATGGCCCAAAATAACATAAAGTGATCTGACAATCTCCCTAAATACTCTCTACATTGAATCATTTTGATTGCAATAATTAATTCACATTTCTAGTCTGGTCTGATAATGTTATCATCAAAATAGGTTGTGGAGGTAGCTCTTGGGACTTCACCAAAAGCTGTACATCATAGCTGTGATTTTTTTCAATGTAAGGCTCACATTTTGCTTACAAATACAAGGTAGGATAAATACTGAAGTTGTGACAGTTTATCATATATAGCCTATGTTAAAAATATTTGTGATGCTGTCAAGCAGTACATTGTCAGTTCTAAAGATTCAAAAGGATCAGGACAAAGAAAATTTTGCAAGGTCAAAAAAAGGTCAAGGAAAAACGTGAGTTTTGAACACTTGCTATTAGCATTGTGTATTTTAAATCACAAGTCACATTTTTAAACTTTCACCTAATCCCTAAGGATTTAAAGTATCATTTTAGATTGGTTCCTACTGACTTCTGGAGCTGGGGTATTATGAAAATCACTAGATATTCCAAGATTTGTGATGGAGATTATGTGAATTTCAAGTTCTAACTGTATCTCCCATTCAGGCAAGATAGAAATGTGTCTCAATATGTGAAAAAAGACATCTAAACCAGTAAGAGACAGATCAAAACATGTTTCTGGAAGCCATATGTCAGTATTATAGACTGTAAGTGAAGACCCTTTAGATGGATAACATAAAAACACTTGGGTTTAGGGCTGACATGTAAGTAAAGTATGCCATGTCTTGAACTGATCTTCTGTGCCGTCACAGGAGTTATCCTTTCTTCCAGATGATTTGGGTCTATAAACTTACAAGTCTAACAGTCTCCTGGTTTTCCAAGCAGCATTATTATCAAGGTGTATTTGCCTCAAACCTGCCTGCTTATCATATCTTACACTATAGGTGTTAATGTATCCTAAATCACAGAAGACTAAGCACAAGACATAAGTGAGAATGTGTTTTATTTGTTTCTACTGTTTACATAGCAACTTACAGAAAGACAAGCTGAATTTTCTGACAAACATTGCAAAGCAAGGCCCTAATTCTTTGTGAGGATTGTTGCTAGAAAAGACAAAGTGGGAAAGAAAACTGCTTGAGAAAAACCTTGTCTTGTTATGCCTGATAATAAAGTTCATGGAAGTAGAAACTCAGTCAGTGTGAAGAATATCTAGTTCTGGTTGTATATTATCACATCACAAGTCACGCTGTTGATGCCTTAAGTAGATGCCTTAGTAGGAATGCCAGCATAGAGGCCTTGTCAAGCCCCTAAAGGGGGGGGAGGGGAATGATGCCTTAAGTTTTAGCTTTCATATTTTCTAGATTCTGTACTCCATTGGTTTATAACTCTGAACTTAATTTAAAATGTGAGTAAGTTCTCCTCACAGATTAATTAGACAAAATAATCCTTTTCCAGCCTGAGAACCAAGGAAACCATTGCAGCTTCAGGCCCAAAAAGTACAAACAGCAGTGGATTGAGGAGAGCAAACTGGAAGGATGGGACTTCATAACCTGAAGCTGTAATTGGACAATTGACCCCAGTATGTAAATGGATCAAAACTTATAAAAGTGTGAGAAATCATGGGTTGTTGTCCATCTTGGGTGTAGCCTCAGCTGGGCTCTTGTACTGCCCAAGGTGTATCCTTTGAAGGCCTTTTCAGTAAATACCTACTTCATTCCTGTAGCACTGTCTAGCCTCTCTTCTAGGTAGCAACTCTCATGGCATCACGGCATCACTTGCTACAGGTGAAACCACAGCTGGGACAGGGCACAATATTTTTGAAAATCACATGTTATGTCCTAAATTCTTATTGGCTAAAATTCTATTTTTACATGAAAGAGTTTTAAGGATGTAATTCTGTCTGTGCAGAGTAACTCTGTAACTCTCTCTGTGGCTGGTGTTTAGATTGATTTTGGATGAGGAAATGGTGCAATCTTTGGATCAAAATAGATTAGATAAATCCAGTTCAAGGATAAATATTGGCAGTGAAAGACAAATGTGCCTCATGATGTTTGCATTTCTCAGAGAAATATTTTGCTTAAATATTAAGCAGAAGGGAGGGTCAAATTGTAGGTTGTGTTGTCCTTGCCTGTGAACAACAGTTTCCTAAGGTACTTAATTAGCATTTTTTTTTGTTTGTTTGTTTGGAAATGAATGTCACATTGCAAATTAAATGGATTTGATCATATCTCCCAACAGGTAGAGAGAACATTTTTTGAGTGCTAGAAGAAGAGTTGTTGAAGCTCACTGATAGTATCAGAATAAATGTGTAAATGGCCTGGAATAAGCATGGAGTACCTTTTAGGAAACAGTTTTGGGTGTCAACCAGTATGGAGGTAGAGTCATCTTTCAAGAACTGAAGAGCAAGTGGCAGATATGAATGGTATATTTAGAAAATATACAAATTTATTAGATGAAGATAAAACCAACATGGGCTTTATCACTTGAAAACAACAATAAAGAGTATTTTTTTTCATAGTTGCTTTGAATTTCCACATGCATCTTATATGCATCCTCTTCCTTCCTTCTCTTTCCCTTCTCTCCCATATCTGTGTCAGAAGTACTCTCTCATGGTGATACCTTCCAGGTTTATATGTTTCAAGAGGTTCCTTATAAGTAATCTCTTGGTAGAATTTTAAGAAAAATTGCATTTCATTGTATGCCATGTCACAGACTATCCTAAGTTGGAAGGGACAAACAAAGATCATAAATTTCAACCCCTGTCCCTTCAAAGAACAACTCTAAAAATCACATCATGTGCCTACAAATATTTTCCAAGATCTTCTTGAACTCTGACAGGTTTGGTGCTGTAACCACTTCCCTGGGGAGTCTGTTCTAGTGCCCAACCACCCTCTGGGTGAAGAACCTTTTCCTGGTATCAAGCCTCCCCTGACAGAACTTCAGGCCATTCCCTTGGGTCATTGGGCACCACAGAGGAGAGATCAGCACCTGTCCCTCCTCTTCCCCCGATGAGGAAGTTGTAACTGCAATGAGGTCTGTCTTGAGTCTCCTCTCCTCCAGGCTGAACAAATCAAGTAACCTCAGCAGCTCCTCATATGGCTTCGCCTCAAGGCTCTTGACCATCTTTATTGCCCTTCTTTGGACACTCTCTAATAGCTTAATGCCTCTTTTATAACATCCAAATCAGCTCCCAGCACTCGATGCGAAGCTGCCCCAGCCCAGAGAAGAACAGGACAATCCCCTCCTTGCCCAGTTGCTGATGCTGTGCCTGATGCACCCCAGGACAGTCTTGACCCTCCTGGCTGCCAGGGCACTGCTGACTCAGATTTAACTTGCCATGACTAGGCTCCCAGGTCCCCTCCTGCAGTGCTGCTCTCCAGCCTCTCATTCCCCAGTCTGTCCAGGGCTGTCTTGTACCAGTTGCAAAATCTGGCACTTGCCCTTTTTAAACTTCATATGGTTATCCGGGTTGGACATAAGGAATTTTTTAACTGAAAGGGCTGTCAAGCCTCTCTGGACCAGAATGGGCTGTCCAGAGATGTGGTGGAGTCACTGCTCCTGGAAGAGTTTATGAAATGACTAGACATGGCACTTAATGCTATGGTTATTCAAAAAGGTGTTGGTTGATCGAAGGCTGGAGTTAGTGCCCTAGAGGTCTTTTCCAACCTTAATTATTCTGTGTTTCTATAGTGGATGACTATCCATCCTTCTAATTTGTCTAGGTCTCCCTACAAGGTCTCTCTGCCTTCAAGAGAGTCAAGAGCTCCTTCTAATGTAGTATCATCAGCAAACTTAGTATACCTTTGAGTCCTGCATCCAAGTAATTTATTAAGGAGTTGAAGAGAACTGGTCCTAAAATGGAGCCTAGGGAAAACCCAGGGCACTAGGTTGGTGTAAGCACATTTGCATCAAGAGTTAAAGAGTCAAAAGAGTTAAAAAGAGCTTCACAATTTAAAGAAGGATTACAGAAGTGTTAATCGGAAATGATGAAGCTGAAATTAGAGTACAGATGTACAAGTCAACTCATGTATTATCAGGCTTGACAATACATTCTCTTTTTTGAGTATGTGTTGGCATGGCTACCCAAAATATTCTCTGATTTTCTTTACAATTTCAAAAATGTTTCCTCTGCTATTTCCTCACCAGATTCTGTGATAAATCACAATTTTCACGGAAATAAATTGGCTACTATTAGTTGAAATTTCATGTCATTATTGTCATATACAAACAAAAGTATACAAGTTTTTATTTTAGTTTCTTTCAAGAAATCATAGAAAAAAAAATCTTTTTCTGTGACAGCTTTACTATTCTTTCTGTGACCCAAAAGAAAAATGGGATACTGTCTAAAAGAGTTGCTGAATAAAATTAAAATATGATGCATCAGTGAAAATGTGAATAAGTATTGATACTTTATGACTGGTCTATAATTTTATAACTTTAGAATTTGGTCTTATGAAATATAATATAGGTGGCAGCAAGAAAATAATTGCAGTTTAGAGAACACCATGCACTGATTTATATTGGCTTTATGTTTTGTTAATAATATATCAGCTAGTTTCTAGAAACGATATGATGAGTGAGCTAATTTCTTCTCTTGTATCCTCCCCTCAGCCAGGAAGTTTCCTTTATTTGGTCTAAATTATACCTTGGGCCAAGAGTGCAGATGTCACATGATGAACTGGCTCAGTGCTTAGTACAGCATATTAACAATAATGGTAAAGAATGAAATTTTACTCTAAGTCAAAAGGACCAGATTCTGCCATATGTCTGATGCTTGAATTATCCTGTGGATGAATATCAGGGCACCAGTTTTGGCTGGAAAAGTGTTTACATGGAGTCTATTAAGTGGGCGCCCTGCTCTTATGTATGCAGCCTGATGAAATATATCAGAACAGATGTAGTTCTGCTGGAGACAATGGGATTAGAATGGGTTGGTATCCAAATATCACAACTTTAGCTTTGGAACGAATATTAATAATTGCCACTCACACAGTGCACAGCGCTGAAAATATGAAGTGATGTGGCCTTAATGTTACCCGTTTTGTTGGTTTTAGTGTCTGACGAGCAGGTTCTCCAGTGCAATATTGTACACACAAAAAACCCCAGTATGTGAATAGTCCCTTATGACAGAGACATTACTCTTTCCCCAGGCCAATCTTTATAGGCTTATAAGTCCTGACTATAAAGCTGAAAGGCTTGACAGCCCTGCCTTGAGCATCCAGGCCCCATAGTTCTTGAAATCCAGCTTAAATGTCTCATCTAAACCAAATAAAGTGTTAGCATGTTTTATAATGGGGAGCTGGTGATTGAGGTAAGGTAAATAAATTTTGCTCTGAATTTTACTTTGAAAGATGAATGGGAGATGCTCAGGAAGCTGCATGTGCTGTTCATGAGCCAAGTTTAGCCAGTTGTGCAACACAGTGATGAGACTGGTTTGCACTCAAACAAGAGGCAAACAAGATTGGCAAATCTGAGCAAAACTATTGAAATTGATAAATGGACCCAATTAAAAATATTGCATATACATACACATATATAATTTTAAAATACATTGGAAAAATGTTTCCATCAACAATTATTATGAGGATTTATGCTTGAATAGATGCAATAACTTAAGGTACACAGGTATTTTTTTATCTGAACTAGGGGAAGAATATATCATGGGAATGCACATTGCATGAGATGTATGAAATGCACAGATGCATGAGAAATCAGTAGATTTAATCTGGCATCCATTCTAAGCACTACTGGAATTACAAAAAGATTACTTAATGGAGAGAGTACCTAAATCTGTGTATGATTGATTGTGTAACCAAAGAAAAATACTGAATTTTTCTTGAATTACTTCTGACGTCTGACTGAACCTGCCAAATTAATAACTAATATTGCAACAAAATTAAGATTTTTAGCTAATTTTCTTAGTTACCCTGAAGCTCCTTTTCCATACAAAATTCATACAGTTCCTTGAAGTGTCTCTGCTTCTGGCAGTCTTTTCTATTTTCAGTATTGGTGTTTTGTGGAGATAGACACCTTCTTTAGCATGCAGATAAGATTTAAAAAATAGTAGAAGGCACAGAGATGCCAGAGACAATGAGGTATTAAAGTAATTTTATGCCTAAAACCAATTGTTGCAATTTTTAAAGATAAGACAACATTCCTTGTTCAGAGCTTTTCTGTTTTTTCCTTTTAAAAGACTGGATTCTACTGCAAGGACACATTTCTCTGCCTCAAGAGTTCTTAATTGTTGTATGCTGGTAATTTTTTTTTTCAGCTTTGTAGGGATGTCTGGAATGTTTTCTTTCAGATTATATTGCTTCTAAGAAAATCAACAATTTTCCTCAGAGATAGATAACATGTAGCATCATTTTGATTCCTACACTGCTTAAAGGGACTGTTGCCTTTTGAAATGCTTCATTATATTTTCCTCCTGACTTCCTGAGTGTAAACTCTCATCTGGAAAAAATAATTATTTCCTCAAAGGCTACTGAAAAGACTATCACTATTCCTCTTTATAGTACTCAAAGTCTCCATTTAATGCACCAAAGCCACTGTGGGTATTCAGTCATGTTAATGCACTTACACAGAAAGATATACTCATATAGATGAGCATTCAATGTGTGAGAATCTGCTATGTGAGAGCAGGCATATTCTTACTCTCTTTAATGAGCCAGTCCTTGAAATTATAATGGGCCAGCCAAGGTTAAGATATATGCGTTTGAATTTCTAAACAGAAAAAAACACTATAAAGTTCAGATGCAGAAAGAAATGGAAAAAAACAGTATTTTGAAGTAGAGTCTGGAATAAGTCCAGAAGCTTGCCTGTGTTCCAGAAAATCTGATAATTTGTGCTAAATCTCCTTTCCAGTTTTGGTGGCAGCATCTGTCAGTAACACATTCTTTTTTCTGTTTTCCCAATAAGTTGCAATCACAGACAATAGCTCTCCACTTTGTGTATACATGCATGTATGCCTATATAGGAGGTGGGTGGAAAATGTAAATAATGCATTCTCTTTAAAGTATCATACAATTTCTTTCTTTTGATTATTTATGTGTCACACAATGCATATATGCATTTCTGTGTAAGATTATTTTTATGTCTAAAGCCTTCTGTTCAAGTTTGTGCTGGATTTCTGTAACAAAGTCCCACATGACAATAGATTTGCACTGAAGAAAACTTTTGTGCGATGGAGCACCACACTTCACGGAGTTCCCTAATGATCTAATGAAAATCAGAATTACATGGAAATATATGAGACTACAATCTCATTTGTAACTATAGACAAGATCAAATGTTTAAGGCATCAGGGAATGCCTTCCATAAAATTCTGTAAGGTAATGAAATTATGATAATTTTACTTCATTTGATTATGATTTAATTTTACTTATTATGTGTGTAACTAGGAATTTAATGTATTGTCTGATGTGGCAAGCAATAAGACTTGCAAATTAGTCTTGAATTGGTATTCTCTCCCCTTCAAATCAGGGTTTCCTAATGCTTCTTCTACAAAGCAGAGGTAAATGGCAGAAATTCCTTTATTGCAATGAAACAATTTATAAAGAACTTTCATCTATTTTTTTAGATTATTTACTTTAGTCCTCTTTTACACATGCACCTCATGAGCTTTTAATGTTCGTATATATAAAGGTGAACTTTATAGAACCCCTCTTTTGTGTTTTTTTCACCTTTGACAGCAGTGAAAGAATAGTCTCTCCTGCACTATATCAAATAGCCTTCTTTTCTAGCATTCAGCTTCACCTGTGGTGATTTCTGAACCTTCTGCAAGTTCCTTAATGTCTTCTCTGTACTTCACAGTTATTTTTCTAATGTCTTCATACTTTTATAGTATCAATTGTACTTATGATTCTCTAGTCAATTAAACAGCTAAACCTTAACAGTCGATTAGGAGATACCTTGTTTCTACTAATTTTTGGGGATTGCACTGTCTCTTTTTTACCTTGAAAAAATAAAAGGTTTGTCTACTCTCAGTTGAAACCAATGACAGAATTCCTGCTTATTCGAACTGACCATAAAATACCTAAGGATTTTACCATAAAATATCTAAGAAGAGTAGTTAACATCTGCCATTCTGAGCATAAAATACTTTGGAAGAATTCTGTGAAATGTAACCTGAAATTTTGTTGAGAAAACCAGTGTTGTGCAACAGTCTTCACAGCAAATTGTAAAACCTGTGGTTCATTCATAGATGTACTGTTGATAAAAACCTCACTGAATTACTCATGAAGTGATTCCATGTTTTCTGTCTTCATCTCATCTTACCTTGCTCTTATGACCAAACTGTTAAAAGAAATGCCTCCTTCACATCTTTAGGCCTGGAATTAAAGCCTTCTTGTTTGCCATCTGTGTTTATCTAAAGTGTTTCTTCTGGTGGCTTGTGGAAACTTCCTTATTTGTCAGTGCTTTGAGAGAGCTAATTGTGCTCTTTAACTTTTTTTTTGATTTCCCCCACAAGATGCAGTGATAAGAAGATAAAACTGCTACTTGTCTCACAGCTCTTCCCTCTTACAGCTTAACATTAGCTACACAATCCTATT
Organism: Alaudala cheleensis; assembly: GCA_013398995.1. Classification (NCBI taxonomy): domain Eukaryota; kingdom Metazoa; phylum Chordata; class Aves; order Passeriformes; family Alaudidae; genus Alaudala; species Alaudala cheleensis. The sequence goes on along the minus strand of VWYE01021399.1, from coordinate 233,352 downwards.
GTTGTATATCTTTTGGGGAACACAGTGGCTTTTTGGTGAGTAGGTTTATTGTCCCTCCTCCTAGCATAGGGAGTTATCCACAGTCATACATCCCTGTTTCAGTGACCTCCTTTCAAGAATAAGCTTTCCATCATTAAGAGGCTGAAATAAGCCAAATGAAATAAAGAAACAATATAGGATTCATTAAAATAGTAATTTTCATAAATTTATTTGCATTCTTTTCTATTACTCTAACAATATAGAAGCAATTATGAATTCTCATGTATGTGTTATATGCTGCAAAATAATAACTTTAAAAGTTGTGACTCTGGTTAAGAATTCAGAATTGTATTTTGTCTTATTTTATAGTTGTCCTATTATTAGTCATCAATTTTTGTTGTGTTATTTTTATTACTGTAATTTATTAGAAAGTGCTAGAAAGAGATACAATTGTTAAAATAAGAGTCAGACAATACAGTCTTCTTTAGCTTTACACAGATGTGTGTGTGTGTGTGTCTGCGCGCGTGCATGTGTTTATCTATATAAATATCTCTGACACATTTTAAAGTATTTCCATGAAAAATTGTAAATTACTCTGGGATCTCATGATATTTGGAGTTGGATACATGCTGTGAGACAGCCAAGGTCTAAGAAGGACTTATGATTTCCCCACAGTAATGGTATTAACTATAAATATAATCCAAAGGGTAAATGGCACTACACAAAGGTGTAGCGAGACATTCACTTAGCTGGTGAGTTGTATTTTCTCACCTTTCAGTCAGGCTATCACTGTCCTTTTCTAAAACAAATAAATTTGTTCACAGCTTATTTGCCTCAGCTGTCTGAAGATTTTTGCCTTTTAATTGCCTGAAAGGCCTGAATATCTATGTGAAAAATCTGAAGCTTACTCTGGAATGAGACTACATTCATTAATTGTATACCATCTTGTATAATTACAAGTTTATCTATCTAGCATTAGAAAGCTTTGGCAGACTCCTTCTAAGCAAAAGCTCAGGTCACACAGAAGAGTTTCAGCCAGAACAGTATGTGAAAGATGTTTCACTTCCTAAAATCTAAAATAGCAAACAAACTTTAAAACTTTAAAACCCACTATATACATCCTCCTATGATTTATACCAAGATACCATGTCCTATATTCCTTGGTGAAAGCCATGTGAGGCTTTAAAAAAGAAACCAGATATTCGTGTGCGCTCTCTGGTCATGGTTTTCTCAGTCTTGCCACCTGTGTGTCAGCACTGACACACAGGTGGACAAATCTCTTTTATTTTTTTCAGTGCCCAAAGGCAGAACATAAGAGCAAAGAAACACCAGACAAGAAAGAATAAATGAGACTCCTTTTTTCCTCAAGGTCTTGGGTCAAATCAGGTTTTTAATCTTTTTGACATTCTTGAAATAAAGCAAAAAACCCCCAGTTTAGTTCCCTTTGCACAAAAAACACTTAAATATTTCTTGCTGGTGTATGGACTGCTGCTCAAGGAAAGTACTTTATTTTGGTCAACATGCTCCTCTGCCATATTTTACTGATGATGTTTCATTCATTTTTCTGCAATGACAGAAAATCTGAAAGTGACTTTAAAAGATTGTGGCCTTTACTTGTTCAAAATTTCTGCTATCAATGCAGTGCTGCTGTGATGAGAATACTGCACTTTATTAAGAGTAAAGGTAGATGAAAGGAATGTGATTTAAAATTTTAGTATATCTTTTTAAGGGAAGATTGAAATGCCTGTGTGTTAAAAGAATGTTTTTACTTCAGTCAGATTGTGCTTTTAGAAGTAGAAAGGCAAAAAAACCTTGACATACTCTACTTCTTTTCCTACTTTCATATTTATTTCACTATTTTAAACTAAAAAGAACTAAAACATTTAGCTTCAAAATAATGAATCAGGTTTTTTTAGGTTGGGCAAAGGTGCTGTTTTTGTCAGAGAGTAGCTAGTTTCTGCATTCTTCAGATCTCTGGCTGAGTTCTATCACCAGAAGAAACCATGCAAAAAATACAGAAAAAATTAATACAGAGTAGAAGTAAAACGGCAATACATATGAGAAGAACGAGATCCTTACCACTAAGTTATATTATCTTGAAAAAAAGTGATAACAAAATAAAGGATTCAGAACAGCGTTACAGTAATGATTTGCAGTCAGGAAAAAGTGTCTTATAATGAGAGACTGAAGATACCTCTATTAATTTTGTCTACCAAAAGCTGAGTTAAAATGTTACTTGATCTTGATCACTACATAACTACATGAAGAAGAGTTTTTTGACTTAAAGACTATTTTCATCTTATAGGAAAAATCCTAAACAAACTAAGCCAAACCAAACAAACCAAAGGATCCATTTCTGAGAGAAAAAAATAGACCTTTTTATAGAAATAGAACAGCAAAGTTTTAATTTAGAAACAACTTTTATTAGGAATGCAATGGGATTCCATAATTTGAATTCTTTAGATCAATATTGGGTAAATTCCTTTAAAGACTTCCTAAATACCAAATGGATCTCATGGGATGAATACTGACAGGAGGGGGAAGATGAAAGAAACCACCCTCCAAAACCCAAACAAATTGTATATAAATCAGATGATCCACCTAGACTGATAACAGCCTCTTCTCACTCAAAACATGTATCTAGGTTCAAAACTATTATGTTGTTTGAGAATTATGTTTTTATCGACTGTACCAAAGAATAAAAAGAGTGATTTCTAGAATGTAGGGTATTTTATTGCTTTGAATGTGTAGCAAATGAGAGAGACTATTTCTAAATGCCATCATTTCTTCTATGAAGTAAGACACCATTTTCACTAGCAATCTCTTGTTGATATATTATACTGTTTTGCCAAAAGATGGAAGGGCAGAAGAAAAGGTATTTTGTATATTTGTCTTGGACCCATCTGAGACAATTTCCTGTACAGGATGCACTGTCCACCAAAACCAGATCATTTTTAGTCCCCTGTAATTTGACTGGTGAGGCGTATCATACTCAGAGAATAGAATAGGTGCGAGATGGTATTGGAGAAGAGGAGGCTGAGGGCAGATCTCAGAACAGCTTCCTCATGAGGTGCTCAATGACAGGACCCGAGGGAACGGCCTGAAATTGTGTCAGGGGAGGTTGAGGTTGGTTATTAGGAACAGGGTCCCCAGGGAAGTGGTCACAACAACAGCCTGACAGAGCTCAAGAAGACCTTGGATGACACTCTCAGTCACAAGGTGGGATCCTTGGGGTTATCTTATGCAGAGCTAGAAGTAGAACTTTGATGATCCATGTGGATCCTTTCCACTTCAGGATATTCTATGATTGTGCCATAGTCATGGCCCCCTTGGCTTGCTGTCCCGCACAAAACAGGATCTGGAAAGTCAGTGAGCACTGTGGTGCTGACTCTCTGTTATCCAAAGTGTGAAGAGTGAAATCAATCACCCATGACCAGGTTTCAACAAAAAGTTGAGGATGGTGTGTGACCCTTCTCCCAGGACAACAGCCACATGTGCATAGTTAGAGGCATACTGCACTAAGAAAGTGCACTGAGCCGTGACTGGTTCAGTTTTTTTCCATAAAAGTGCCCACAAACACTAGCAGTAATCCACCATGCCTTCCAGGTCCAATAATCAAAAAGTACATTTATCTTCTCTTCCTCCATCTAAAGTCTTCACACATTTGTTACCCATTCCTTTGCATTGTCTTCTTTGGTCTTCTGTGCTCATTGTATCTACAAGATGCAGGTTGAGCTGTTTACCCAGACTATGAGGACATTATTTATTTGCATTTATTACCCACAGTCACTGTTCCTTCAAGCTGAAAAGCCCTGTTCCACCAGGAGATATGGTTCTCTAATGTTATTGTTCCTCTTTACACACTTTCCTCTTCTGTCACACGGCTTTACACAGCCCACAAGTATTTTGCCACCTTTTGCCTGTCATTTTAATCTTTTCCTAAGAACACAGTTTTCAAAAGTTTGGGGTTTCTTTGGTTTTTTTTGGGGGGTGGGGAGTGTCTTTGTTTTGTTTTCCTTCTCCTACACTATGGTGTTTTGGCTTCTTTAACTTCTTTCTTTGGCTTTTTGTGCAAAAAGACCAAACAGGAAGCCTGCTGTCAGCAAATGAGCTTATTGAGAGAGAAAAGAAGGGAAGGTCACCCTTAAAAGCGTATTTACTATCCTTTCTTTGAACCATTTCATTTTCTACTTTTAATTGCTATTCCCTTCAATGGGACACTGTTCTGAGCTTTCAATTTTGAGAACGAACCTTAAAGACTTACTGAGTTACCTACATGTTAATTTACTCTCATTGTCACCAATATTTGAAAGGCAGTTCAAATTGCTTACATCCAACATGACTTTAACCCTGAGAATTTACTAAACCTTAAATTTTAGGTTTTTAACTTCTTGCAAATTTGCTTAAAATGTACATTTTAATTTATAATTATGAAACTATACTCATAGAAAGGTGATTCATCTAACTGCAAGTATCTGAGGCTTTTTTTTTTTTTTTTTGAGATAAAAAGTGCTATTTGTCACAAGAGTATTATGTATCAAAAAAATATGAAGAATTCTTCCACTGCTCTGAATAAGCTTTTTTTCATTCTCTGGATGGAAGTAATTTCCTTTCCAATTAATTCAAAGTTCAGGACTAAGGGGAAAACAGACTATATAATAGTCAAATTCCGGGACATTATACCAGAGGAGGAAGAATGTAGCTAGGGAGGAGAGTTGCTCTGAGATTGCTTTAAAAAAATTCTATTAGGCAACCATTAACATCTTAGACTACTACATATTAACTGTAGAACTCTGAGCAATTTTTATCTTATTGTTCTGGCAGCTGACTCAAGCTGTGTTGCTGCATTCTGCTAAAGAAAGGACACAGCTATCACAGAATATGCACTCTTCCGTGTTTTTTGTCTTCGTAGGAGTGTGAAGAAGCATGGAACAAAATATAAGGGGCACGTTACACACTATCTCCTTTTTCTGCCCCAAAGCTCCTGGCTTAGACCTCTCTTTTGTAAATTGGTCAGGTTGTCTTAAATTTTTTCTTTTTTCACTCTGGCTTTATTGAAATTGGTTGTGTTCCAGAGTTCCATTGTTTGAAAATCTGGATTTCTTGTTAAAGCAGGTAGGAATCTATACCTATAAGATGCTTTCAGGCATACATTTTTGGCCTTTCTTTTTGCTGGCTTTTTCCTATTAAAAAAGACTGAAAAAAAAGAAAAGAGTCAAATATCAAATTGTGTGATAAAAGAATTCAGTAATAGATATGCAGAAAAATCAGTTTACTCTGGCATGAATTACCTCCTATTACTCTGTTTCCAGTTTCCCATTAAGGGAAACTAAAGGGTTAAGTTAACTATTTTTTCAACAGTAAACCCTTTCTTTTGCACTTATTTTTTAAAAACATATGTCTAACCAATGCACAAAAATGTTCCTTTCAAGCATTTTTCTCTCTATTTTTGTGACCACAGGACTGTGCTGTTATATCCTTCTGTTGCTGGTGATTGATAATAATGTTGAAATGTCCATTGACTCTTCTTGGTTGTGCACCTACATGATATTAAAATGATGTGTACTCTTTTTGTTTAGATTGTTGGCCTTCCCTTAGTGGAAAAAGAAAAAAAAAAAAAAAAGAAGTTTGAACTGAATGAGTTGCTGTAAGGCAAGAAAATGACTGATTGCCTGGATATAAAACAATTGGAGAGACGTGTGTCTTCACGTGTGTAATAAGGTGTGCCAGGAGCTGGAGCTGGGTGGGGAAACACAAGAGAGGATGATAATGTGCTCTATTATGTGGGGTATTTTTGAAATATCAACATGACTGGAAACGTACCTTAGAAAGTTGTACTAACAAATCAGAAAGTCTGTGAGCTTCAAAGCACTCTTGTTCACCTCTTATACTCGCTATTCAAATGCAACAAAAGATGTTTCAGCAACAAAAGCTTTATTAAGATAACTGTAATGATGAGTGCAAGTTCTTATCTTGTAACAATTGTGAAGTGTGCCTACTGATATTTCTCAGTTTTCATTCATATTCTTGGTTAGGGGAAAACTTTCTTATTTTGGAGATGTTTTTTATACATCACAATAGCTCAAGTGATCACTGAAAATTTTTAGCAGTCTCTAGCCCCAGTTATTTTGTTACATTCTTTGGCTTGTTTATCTTATCATGGACAACTATATATTGTTGCTATATCATGTATACATTTGTGAAGTAAGTTCTGAAATGTTTATGGATAGAAAGCTTTCCTTAATTCTGCCAAACTACTCACTTGCCTCATGTCTACAGTCATACCCTAAACACTGATTCATTTTTTAATCTCAATGAAATAATGTCATTTAAATTTTCATATCTATAATTGAAGATTTCTGAAATTAAAGTATATTTTTTAAAAAGTGCTTCTTAATTGAAAAGTTCTTACAAAATTCAGAAAGTCCAAAAACAAAACTGTATTTTTTTTCTAGCTAGCCCTTTAGTACCTCAGTTGTTACAATAATTTTCTTTTATTCTTTGTGTACTCAAAACTTACATTGCATTTTCAATGCATCTAAAAACTCCTGTTGATTTAAGTCATTATCAAAGTTGATTTTGACCTCCAGCTCCATCATTTCTACTTCTCATTCTCATGACACAAGGTGGTTATGATTCTTATTTATTTCTGTGATTAAACTTATATTGACTACTTAGGGTACAATTTTTCTGCACAGTTGAAATATCAGTTTCAGTCTCTGTCTTCTGAAATTTCTACTCATTGTTACATTTTAAAATTTCCTCTTTCTGTATTTCAAATATTTACCTTGCAAGTGTACTGATACTGACTCCCTAGCTTTTCTGTTTATTTTTAATTTATTTCATGATTGGCTAAACTTCCTTTGCATCTGTAAAATGATGTTTGCATAGATCATTATTCATCAATTTAGCTAACTTGCTCAATTAACTGGCATAATTAAAATTCCAGAAATCCCTAAGTAATTATTAAAAGTAAGGTTTAACATTTGCTTTATCTAAACTAAATCTACAAGCCACTAACAAAACATCTGTCACACAAGCTCTATCATTAAGGTGCTGCTTTTATTCTCTTTTAATTGTGAATACTGAACAAAGAGCTAGGACAATATAAAAAAACCCCAACACAGCATGTCATGTCATGTCATTGCAAACTCGAGGAGCTTTTAAAATGGATCATTAAAAAGAAATGTTTGGAGAATGATTAATGAGGGATTCACATAGAAATCAGTGTTAGGATTGTAGAAGAAGTATCTTTAATAGATGAGATTTTAAACAAAGAAAGTTATTGCTAAAGCAAAAAGTGAAAGCTGATACTGTACTAAAAAAAAATTGTTTTTTTCAATCCCCCACTGGAGATCTCTACACACTTTTCAAGGTATGATAGCAATATCCATTCTAACTACCTGGTTCCTAACACAACAAAACTCAAACAGAAACCTCAGGAATATGTGAATTTTCACACTGCTGCTACAGCAAAATCTTTACTTACTATCTGCATTCTTGCTTTTGTGATGCAGAGTAATACTACTTGTCATATGACATGAGGCCTCAGATTTAAACCATCAGAAAAATATGATGATGTCTTTTCACTTTGCTACAAAAATCTTTAAGTATCTTTCCTAATTTCTTCTCTGTCACCTTCAATTTCTTGACCTTTCCTCTCCAGAGAAACTTCCTGCAATCTGGTTTTCTTCCTAGAAGGCACTTATAGTCTTTTGAGGAAGAAGTCACACATGGCTGCACTGGTTGATAGTAGCAGAAGGATACTGAACCAATGATCTACAGAAAAGATTTAGCTTTCTTTTATATCTTTTTGTCTGTGTGCTGTTTTTAAATACAAAAGCCTAAATCATGTATTTAGAAACCACCTTAAATGACATAGTCCTACAAGTCTTAAACACTCAGTGAGTTTAAATGAATTGAAAGTTCAATATATGTACTGGGTTTTAAAATTTAACCACTGCCTACAAATCAAAATGCAAACCTAGGAAGCTTAACTAAGTGTACAGATTTGAAAAACTTCTCAAATGTTACCATTAGATTGGCAAACCATTTGGTTTGTGGTCCTTTTTTTGATTAAAAGGGAATCTATATTAACCTGGAGAAATGGAAGCTGAGGAAAGACCTTATCACTCTTCAGAATTACCTGAAAGGAGGTTGTAGCAAGGTGGGCTTCTGTCTCTCCTGAAAGAGACTATTTCTAACGAGAAATAAGACAAAAGAAAATGGCCTCAAGTTGCACCAGAGGAGGTTTAAATTGGATATTGAGTAAAAATTCACAGAAAAGATTGTCAATAGTTGAAACAGGCTGCCCAGGGCAGTGGTACAATCACTAACCCTGGACGTATTTAAAAGATGTATAGATGTGGCTCTTGGAATGTGGTTTAGTGGTGGACTTGGTTAGGTTAATGGTTGAACTTGATGATTTTAAAGATTTTTTTCCAACCTAAACTACTCTATGATTCTATATAAAGTCTTATAATTCTACAATAATGTAGGCTACTCTAAGAACTGAAAAATCTAGGTTGTGATTAGGCATACAAAAAGTCACACGTGGAGAGATGCTGCTTGTCTTCCTATTGCTTGTTCCTGTCATTACTTTTTCTAAGGAAATGTCACACAGATGGAATCAGAAACATTTTCTTCTGCAGAAGATCAAAACTGTGACTACATTGCAAATATCTAACAGACAAGAATGTTAACCTTACATTTATTCTCTCTAATATGCACCACTGCATATGTATGTGAAGGAAAAGAGCAGCAGTTCTATGAAGAAGTGAAAAGGAACTGCCTGATATACCACTCTGTATTGAAATGTCAAGAATAACAAAAAAAAATCAACTCCGTTATAGTTCAAATGTATTATGTTATTTGTCTTATGCCACAATGTGCCTGCACTTAAAATTTACTGCAAGTTCAGGCTTAATCCTGTGCTTCTGAAATGTTGGGTAAAAGGCTAAACTCAGACTGTCAAAAGAAAAAGGGCCTCAGGGCAAAGAAAACAAGGCTGTATGGAATAATCAGAACATGGGAAAATAATAGGAATTCAGTTTCTTTCTGAATGTTACATCTTCTGCAGTTACACTTTAATTGCTAAGGTAGAAGTAGATAAGGTAGACAAGTTGTTGGAGAATTGTAAGGCCAAATGGAAATTTTATATATTTTTTTAGTGGGATCTAATTTCTCGACAATGTTTGCTAATTTACTGCAGATTAGTAGGCATTAAACTGATACCCCACTTCTGAGAATTTGTGTTTGAAAGCCTGTCTCCTCGTGTCATAAAAAAGTCTAACCTCCTCACCCAGCTCCTGCTAATTACCCTAAGTCAGTCATCCATTCAAAGTAATGATGCATGCTTTTAAAGTCTATGTTTGCCTTTATCATGAGGCCATAAAGGATAAAGAGGTCATTGACTTACAGAAGTAAGTGTCTGAAAACCATTTAATGAGGTAGTCTCTATAAAAATTAGTTTTTTACTTTGAAATGAACAACATATAAAGTTTAGGGGACATGTACCAAAATGATCTTAACTTCTCATAATGCAGATCCTCAGGTTAATTCATTAAAAATGCTAAACTGTCTGTCTTATGAAATAGAAAGAAAGTCTTGAGAATAAAAACCATGCTTAGATACCTTCAAGAAAAAGAAGGACATCTCATTTATGGCTAGTCTTGAAATTAAGGAGCTAATCACTTACATAATATTTTCCAGCTTCTTCAAGAGAAGAAGGTGGGACTGGGAAATGTATATGTTATGCATCCAACTGTTTCAATATACATCATCTTAGGTCACAGTCAACTTTTTCCTTTAGGCAGTAAAATTATAAGCAATAAGGGATGAGACACAGGTAGGACAGACTGGGAATTTGAAAGCCTTATGGTTTAAACCCAGCTGGCAACTAAAACCACAAAGCAGCTCATTCACTCCCTCCATGAAGGATGAAGAAGATAATTAGAAGAGAAAAAGTAATACTATCTCAGGACTGAGATAAAGACAGTATAATAGGGAAGGAAAGGAAAAAAAAAAAAGCAAAACAAATCAAGGAATTCATTCACTAGGTCACATGGGCAGGCAAGTGTTCAAGCATCTCCATGGAAGTAGGGTTCCGCAGCATGCATCAGTGACTTGGGAATACAAAATAATTATGACTGTGATGAAAGATAATTGGGTCTTTGAGTGAGAACCCCTCCCTCACATGACCTCCCTCTCTCTCTCTCTCCTCTTTCTCTGATGGGTAATATGAATTGTTCTAAGACAAGAAGGACAAGTGGAAACTGCAAGAACTCTCTGGATGCTCACATGATTGGTAAATTCCAGAGATGCAGGAGCTGTGATGTTTGTGATTGGCTTTGGTACACACTATCCTGCAAAAGAGCATAAAAATCTGCTGGACACTGGACCAACTAGGCCAGCTGGGCAAACTGGTCCCCAGTTGTTGCAGGCCGCTTCTGGGTGGATCCCCTCCTTAGCATAAACTTTTGCAGTGTATGTTCTGCCCAAAGCCAGGGAGAGCTCACTTTGGAATGGGTGTATTAAAGCATCAAGAAATAGTGAGATAGGGAAAGAAAACCATAAATTAGCTACATAGATGCTTTGTTGGTTTGTAATTGGGCATTCTATAAGGCCAGAATTGGTAAACCTGTATCTTGATAGCTGAACCTGTTTGTATCATAACCCTTTAGACCTGTTTATATTATATAATGCATTGACAATATTTAGATACTGTATTAGCAATAATCTAATCAGCCACAGTAAAATATGCAAAATGAAACAATGGGATATGTAAACTGCTTGCAGCACAGCTAACTTAAAAAAGTGCCAAAGGGAAAGAAAAGGCCAAGACAGAAATTAAGAAAAAAAGGATCATATCAGAGAATAGTCAACTGAAAAGCAGAATAAGGAAGTTAAAAGAAAATACAGAAGTTATAATAGCAAATTCAGAGTCCTCAAAACTTCGAGCTAAAACACTGATATTCTTATCTGAAGACTGGAACAGACACATTTGGAATAACACTGAGAACACAGTGGAAGAAACAGAACAGGAGGAAAAAGCTCCACCCAGACCTTTAATTATAAGGGAGACCACTGCAGTTATGGGTGATAGAGCAAAGAAAATACATTGGTAATCCACCCCATATACACCTAGGAAGCATGCAAAACTCCAAGAAAATAGCTCTATTAATTGTACCAAAGAGTCACTGCTCATCCTGGCTTTGGTATTGTTTGTCCAAAGTCCCCAGCCAAAGTGACAGAGTTCACTGGAATTCATCCAGCCAAGACCTTTTGCTTAGAGTGACCCATTTATCCAGTCAAGGCACTAAAGCTGTCCTATTTGGGTCACAAAAAGTTGTCCTGAACAGTTACCCTGTTCACGCTGCCAATTCACACACTATGATGAGGTATTTATAATTTTATTTCAGATTGTGCAAAGTAGGGAGCTGGGTAATAACCCACAAAAGTGTGTCTCCCCAGTCATCAAAACTTTACACTATTTATAAATTTTAACATAAAGCAGCATCAGCATTCTCTGGCTAAAATTGCTTAACTTTTCATTAATACATACTCAACCCCCTATTTGCTAGTTACATTTCTTGCTTCTCATCCTACTTAATCTATTTGCACAATTCTCTCCATTTGAGTCAGTGGTCCATTTTGAATAGGTGGCCATTGAGTGGTCATAATCTTCCACTGCTGGAATTATCTTTACCCCATTTTCTGCCCAGTCACTTTATTTCATAAAACCGGTTGTTAAATACGTATATAAATGATAATTTTAATCAGATTAGACAACTGTGGTATGACAAACTAGCTGGGATTACTATAAAAATATTTATCTGTTCTTCAACATTTTGAGTAAACTTGTGCTTGTTTTTAAGAGTCTGAAATTTATAAGGATAATGTTAAGCTGATAAACAGCGCTGCAAAATAAGTTATCGGCACTCTAGGTATATAAATGAAAATATTAAGCCTATTTTTTTTCCCAATAAAGGCTTGATTTCTTTTTTCCTGTACTCAGACTGGAAGTTACTTGATGCAGAGAACCACTGTGACTTCTAGAGAATAGAAGTATCTAAGTATCCATCCAAGGACTGTTTGAATAGGATAGTGACACGGAGATCAAGAGAAGCGTTTGTCTCTGGACACCTCTAGGGGGAAGGGGCTTGAAAATAAGTTCAATGAACCGCCCAGAAATTGAGTTTACTATTTTGTAAAGGCATTAGCTGAAAAGGTTCTTCTCAGAATTGTTTTGTCATGGATTTGGAAGTAAAAGTAATTTCTAAAATGGAACAAAATGGTATTAACTTATTTCACAGTGCTGTTCTTTGATTTTGTTGAAGCTTTAAAAATACTTTGAACTCCTCAGAGAAAAAATACTATGTAAAGGATATAAAAATACATGCGTAAAGGATTACCACTGGATTAGCACACAGCAGTCAGTTATGGGAAATAACTAACATACTAGTGTAGAAACTTTTACAAGTCTTGTTTATTTGCTGTTTACAATGTTTAACCGTTAAGACTCCCTTTCTTCAAATGGTGAAAAATTAACTAGGACTGGAATTTTAAGGCAACAGCCACATTTGGCAGTGGTGCAGATTCTTTTTTGTCAATTTTGAGAATTTTTTTAGGAAGCAGTTTTAATTTTGTAATACACATCCTTCTGTATGCCTCTGGCAACTTAGAAGCTGATACTCAGTACAGTACCGATCCTGACTGGATGCCGCTGCAGGAGAAGAAAAATTAAAGAAAAAGGAAGAAAGCAAACAAAATTATTCAAGCAAAGCTCTAAGGACCATGAGCAGAACACAGCAGGAGAGTATGAAAAACAGGATGGAGAAACTGAGTTTTTCTGAAAAAGTGAGCAGTGGGGTAAGAATAAGGTGGCTGATCAAGAAATCCATTTCTCACACAGCTCCAATTAGTTAGGAGTAATTTGTACAAGAAAGATGATGAAGAAAGAAAAGGTGAAAAAACCTAAAATGTCAATCAAACTATATAGAGGTAAGAAGCTTTTCAAAGAAAGAACAGGAAATTCACAAATAAAGTGAAGGTAATATAAAAGCAAAGGAAGTCCTAAATGTTTTTCTGAATAGAAATAGGGTAGAACAGGGTAGGAAATCTTAATAACCTTCCAATCATACTTGGGTGTCTTGATAGTAGTGAAGGCAAATTAAATCTGAGGATATAGACAATAGAACTGGAAGCAGACACACTGACAACACAAGTTCTAATTGTGATTCCCAGAAATGTTTATAAACCAAGGAAAAATGTTTTGCACTTTTTTCAAAGGAACTTAAAACACAAATGAGCATGGATTCTGATCATGTTAACTTCAAGGCAAGGAAAAAGGTCAAAAAAACCCACTGAACTGCAAGTCTGAGAATATGACAGAAATCACTGCAGGCAGGTAACAAAGCACAGTTCAGTGGTTGACTGGTAAGCTGAAGTTTCTGACAGAGATTTTTCGATAGTCTGAGTTTAAAGCAGCAAAACTCATTGGAAAACTTACAGGTTACTGTCAGGAGAAATGTCTGTGTAAAGACCTATGGGGTATGAAGACATCCTCCAAAGTCAATGTCACAATTCCCTCTGATATTCACCACACAAAACATTGTAAAACCAGGTCACAATAGTAAAGTAAGAAGAGGGGTGGCTGTATTATTAGAAAATATACTGCTTCCTCTCCTTGCCTTTAGTAATTAAAGAATCCTAATTTGTTTGCTATAGAAATCAGTTTGTTGCCTTCTCAAGGCCCTTGATGCCTTTTGTACAGCAGTGTACCAGGGGAGGGATGTGGCCCTGCTCTTTTAGGAGCTCTCAAGGTTTGGCAGTTTGACTGTGTGCGGCCCTGTCACTTACCTTTTTGCACCCTCTGGCACAGTCTTCCTTGTGATTTCTATTTTGTAAAATAAAAGGGAACGCTGAAAAAAATTCTTCTCTGTTTTAGCAAAGCCTTTATTGAGTCTTCTGTTGAATAATGTTGTAATCTCAGGAAAAAGTACAACATCTCAGTCACAGGTAACATCCATTTGTCAATTTCTGGATGGCTAAAATGTGAGCTTCATAATCTTATCAAGCACCAGACGAGAAAAAGAATATAAATTTCTTTTGATGTGAGTTTCATCAAGAAGAAAAAGGTCCATCATTCAAGGATACTTCTCAGTCTGCTAACCTCACTGCTTCTTCAGCACAGTTTTGCATAGAATTAGATATTGTAAGATGTGCAACCACACAACAGGTGAAGCATTCTTTTAAGTAAGTGTATTGAAAGGTAAATTGGAAGTTTAATTGCTCTGGTTTTGGCTGGGGTGGAAGTAATTTCCCCCATAGTCACTGGTTAATGTGAGCCTCTGCTTTGGATTTATACTGGAAACAACATTGATATGCAAGGATGTGCTCAGTTATGCTGAGATGCACTTTACACAGAGTCAAATCTTCTCTGTTACTCACACACCCTACCAGCAAGTTTCCTCTGGGTGCATGAAAATTTTGGGGAGACACACCTGGGATAGCTGACCCCAGCTGACCAAAGAGATATTCTGTGCCATATGATGTCATACTCAGTGTAAAAATCCAGGGGAAGAAGGGGAAGAGTGTGAGATGTGTTTGGGGGGGATTGGAAGACATTCAGAGTGATGGTGTTTATTTTCCCAAGTCACTGTTACATGCTGTGGAGCCCTGTCTTCCTGGAGATGGCTGAACACTTGCCTGATCATTCGAAGAAGAAACTTAATTCCTTGGTTTATTTGCTTTTATACATGGAGTTTGCTTTACTTATTAAACTCTCTTTATCTAAACTCTTAAATTTTCTCACTATTAATCTCCTGATTCTCTTCTCTTAAGTCCCACTGAGTTATGAGTAAGCAAGTGTGATTCTTAGTCCTACTGACATTATACCAGGGCAGCCCACTGGGCACCCAATATGGGGCTTGAAGGGTTTGAGGTAATGCCAGATTAGACTGCAATGTGCTAGGTTGAATTCCTACCTTTCAGCTACTAATCAGCAGGTTCCTGTGCTGGCTGTGGGGTTTGCTTGCCATCCTGTGCATCAATCCAGTGCTTGTTAGAGGCTGCTTCTGGCTTCTGCTGGTCACCTCACTGCTGTGCTGCTGAGTGCCGCGCTGCTGAGCTCCATGCTCTGCCGTGGCCAGGAACACTTGGATAACAGCATGGAGATGTGCCTGGGCTGGCAGATGGCCAGGGCATGGGTGTGATTTGTGTGATGCTGTACTGGACAGGCTGGAACTTCCAGTCAAAGGGACAGTGACCTGTGGATGAGTGAGTTCATGTGGGAGCAGCAGCAAAATATTTGTGGCTGTGAATGAGTCGACAGAACAGCAGATTGTCCACAACAATCAGGAAAAAGTTTGCAATGAAAACAAATGCTTTTTATATCCTGAAGCACTTCAAAAACAAGACAAGAAAAAATCCTATCAATAAGTGTACTAAATGAAAACTGCTTCAAAAAACAAAAAAGATCATCCACTCAGGATAAAATTCAACCTAGCAAATCTATAATAAAGTTGACTAGCTTGAGATTCTGCTCTAATAATAATAGTTATTGAACAACTGATCATGTCATTGTCATCTATTAAGACAATTGTTTTTTCTGGGACAGAACATGACTACAAGTTCTAATACTATTGTAGGGAGTAATTCAAAAGAATTAAGATTTTCAATGTTTGTTGTTAAAATAAGATTACTATATCCACAATTAGATAACTTAAGAAGTATTCTGATTTTTTAAATCTGTTTTTAGGGTTTTTTTAAGCCATTGAGGTCTAAACTCTTTCCAAGTGATTAAGACGTCCCTCAAAAATCAGTCACTCTTGGAAAAACTATATTAGTTACCTGCTTTGTAAAGATTTTACTTCTGATAGTCATTCTATATGTTGCAGATGAAATACATTCCAGTGCTAGGAATATTCCACTGGATGCCAATCTACTTTTATTTACTTTAGCAACAAATCCTGTGCTTTCTTCTCAAATGTATGAGCATAATAAAGGGAGTAGTTGTTTCTATATCTTAATTTCCTATGCTGTGTTTTCAACTTCTAAGTAAGGGTTAAGAAAAATATCCATAAATTTCCAATATTACTTGAACAGGTTTTGGAAAAAAAAAACCCCATATAATCAAACATTTTACCAGTTACGTATAAAATTCTTTAATGCTGAAACTGCAAAAACATTCTTTCAGTGATTTCATTCACTTCCTAGTGTGCTTATGACTGGATTTTATTACATGCCAAACTTTACCTCCAATAGAACCAGCGTATCTTAATTTCTTTGTAACCTTTGTCTGTCCACCATTAACTTTTATTGCACATCAAAGTCTATTTGCAACTATATATATTGTTGCCAGAAGGCAATTCTTCTCTCAAGTTGTCTTTAAAACACTGCTTCATTTCTTTTGACATAGGTTTTCTTTAACTTTTCCCTTCACTACACTCCAGTAATATTGCCTGGGACCAGGAGACCCTGACACCTAACCATTTTTGTTCATTAGGATGGTTTTCAATAGTATTTGAAGTCCCTTTTGTGTTTCCCATGTGTATCACATTGATCTTAATTCTAGCCTTTCCTACTACACTTGCCTTTGATTTTAATATTGTTGCATTACAATACAGTTTGAGGTGTGTCAAGCATATAGCAGTGTGAATGTACTGCTGTGTGATGTGATGCATGTTATAGTTTTTCTGCCTTGATTTTAGGGGTTTATCAGATTTTTACAGCATAGTATTTTGCCTAATTTTTTTCTCAGTCACTGGAACAGTGCTAAAATGCTTAGCCACAGCTTTGAGGACAGATGTGTTAATGTAAATTCAGAACAGATTGGGAGTCAAGCAGCTCTCTGTAGGAGTATGATTTTACAAATATGTAGTCTTAAGAATAGATCTAATTGCCTGGAATCAAGAGATTATAGAAATCTATAAAACCTTTAAATAAACTGGAAAATTTATGTACCAGGAGCTAAGTATATGACTTGTAGAATAGGGGTCTTAGTGAAGTTAGCTTTGCATTATATATATATTTATATTTTATACTTCTGGCACCAGAACTCAGTTGTTTCCCCTTAATTGCAATAATTGCAATAAAAATTCTCTCCTGCCTACCCTGTTAACTCTTTTACCTTGGAATCTGTGTTACTGAATACATTTTTTCAGGGAACACTTAAAAAGCATTGGGATTATTTCTTTTTTTATAACGCTTGGTAGATTTGGTAATATATAGGGGATGACAAGATTGCATAATTTCTTTGCAATTATTTCATTAAAATAATCAATTTGTTTTACTATGTATTAACAGTTGATTTTTTAATCTGTGTAAATAAGCTGACTTGGAATCCAAGGAGATGTGTTTGTTTGGAATAGATACATTCTCAGTCTGCAGGGCTGCTTCAGGTTTACATTACTGTAGCCTGTGTAAGATGGCAATTAAATCCACAATATAATGGAACAGTGGAAAAGCTTTTTACTAATTTGGCTTGATAGCTTAGAAGTTTTGATGCTAACAAAAAACTTATACTAAATACTACGATGTATACAATACTAATTTGTATTTCCCTTACCCATAAGTATACTAAGTAAATCATCTGAACTTCCTATGAAGACATAAAATTTATAATGCATAATTGTGGTTTAAATAATAGTTAAATAACTATTTTCAGCAGGTGGAAGAATAGTAATAATAAGCTGAATGATTGTTGTTAATATCTTTAAGGTTAAAATAACAAACAACTAACAGTTAAATGCTAGGTTTTCTCACAAATACTATGTTAACAAGGTATGTGAGAATGGATAAACTCTCAGCAGAGAAAAAAAAAATGGTGCAAAGAGACCAGAGGTTGCTAGTTCACTGCCTAAATACCTAATTTTAAAAGAGGATTTTAGCCTTTGAAACCTTTTAGCCTATGAAGCCCTTTGAAACATAGTTACATATCCCTGAGATTCATTTATGTGTTCTGATTTTTTTGAACACAAGTATGACTGAAAATGAAAACTATCAAGTAGAGATATTGTGTAATTACTATGAGTGTCTGGAGTTAAGGAGCCAGGTCTCCAGCAGTGAGATTTTGAGATGGTGTAAAAAGGACACAACATCTAAAGGCATCAGGACCAAAGATAATGTAGTGAAGAATAACAGAGGATTGCATGATTTTTGGAGGCTCCTCATGTCTCTCAGACGTTAGACTTTCTGTGAAAATTATAGTGAATTTAAAGTCTAAGATTTGCCTTCCCATTCAAGAAGTTTTGTTTTTTTTATAATAAAGGAAGAGTCCTTTAGACAAATAAGTTATGCTGGGACCTGACAGCATATCCAAACCAGGGGAAACAGTTCTTTGTAAGCTGGCAAGAGATGTCTTGTGAGAGCTTTAAACCAGGATCGATGGGAGAAGGGTATGATATCAGGAACTGGGAAGGTAGGGGATGGCATGACATTGTTTGAGGGCAGCAATAATAATTTAGGCTGCTCCAGGGAGAACTGAAGGTTTAGGAACACATCTGAAACTTGTGTGGATCAATCCATGCAGTGTGAGAAACAAGCAGGATGAACAGGAAGCATTGATCATTTCCCAATGGTGTCATTGGAATCAGTGAGACTTGGTGGAATCAGAGCCATGACTGGAATGCTGGGAGTCTGTAGGTAGATCAGGTGGGATAGATTGTGCAGGCTTTGTGCAAATATTGCACTAAATATAAAGGAGAGTCTTGACTCTAAAACCCTTTAAAATTAGGGAAAATACTCTTGGTGAAGATTAGAGGGATGGAATACAAAGGTTGTGTCTCTGTCGGTGTCCACTGCCAACAGCCAGACCAGGAGGTTAATACAGTGAAATTACTCTGTAGGCAATTAGGAAAAAAAAAATAAATCTCTGGATTCATAGCCTTTGTCCTCATGGGAGATTTCAACTTTCCAGATATCAACTAGAAATACCATCCTGCTCAGACAAGCAGCTCTGGGAAAGTCTCAAATGTTTGAAGGTAATTTCCTGTCACAAGCACTCAGCGAGTCAACTGTGAAAGGTGCTCTCCTACATTGTTATTTATAAATACAGAAGGACTCAGGAGAGATATATGATATATTGTTCACAGCAAATAGTTGAGTTTAAAACTTTGGTTAAATATAGAAGGGTAAGCAGAATTGTTAGATTGAGTTTCAAGAGAGGGAACTTTAAACTGTTCAGGTACTTAGCAGTGTCTCCTGGCAGTTGCTTTTGAGGGTTTAAGGATCAATGAGTACTGCTCAGTTATGAAAAAACATAATTTAAAAGCAAAGTAGCAGATTTTAAACTTGTGGCATAATGAGATGGACACCCCATTGTGTCACAGATCAAGCAAGAGGGAGCCAAAGACTTGATTGGCTCAACAGGGAACTCCTCTCGGAACTTGTAAAGAAAAAGAGACTTTATTATCTCCAGAAGCAAGATCAGACTTCACAGGCAGACCATAGAGCCCTCATTCACATATGCAGGGGGAAAATACAAAAGACCACAAAAGACCATATCTCAGCTAGACCTGAAATGGACTAGTGTTGTGTCAAATAACAAGAAGGAATTTTTCAAGTGTGTTGGTAGCGGGAGGAGGCCCAAGGAAAATATTGGAACTATACTTGATGGAGATGGTCACTTGCTAAATAGGAATTCAGGAAAAAATGACATATTTAATCCTTTTTCTCCCCTCAATCTTTAATAATACTGAGACACATTGGGCTGCCTGGTTCCCTGAAATAGCAGACCACAGCTTCTGGAACAGTGACTTTCTGTTTGTGGACACTACTGCTAAGTTGGGTCATGCGAGGTCTTTTCCAGTTTCTCACGTTCTGAGAGCGAGGAGTTGCACAAGAGGTCAGGAGGGAGCACAGCCAGCACAGCTGACCTGAACTGGCCAAGGGGGTATTCCAGACCATAGAATATCATGCCCTATATATAAACTGAGGGCAGTTGGCTCAAAGGGACCAATTGTTGCTGGGGGACAGGCTGGGCATTTGATAGTGAGTGATGAGTTGGAGTTTTTTTCACGAGATCTATTTTTCTGTCTCTTTTTTCTCCCCTTTTATTACAACTATGATTGTTACAGCCATTGTTGCTGTTGCTGTATTTTACTTCAATATTTTAAACTGTTTTTATCTCAACCCACAACTTTTACCTGCTTCCAGTTCTCCTCCCTGTCCCACCAGGACAGGGAGTGAGTGGGCATCTGCATGGCACATAGTTGCCAGCTGTAGCCAAGCTACACTACCAAGCAAAGGTGGCTGCTCCCCATAGGCATTCATGATTTTCTTGATCTCTGTTTCAAATGGAGGCATGTTCAAAAATCATGGTCAAACTTTGAGGATTCCTCACAAATCCCCTCTGAACACTAAAATACCTGTGCCGGTTTTGTCAGTGATAGAGTGAATTTTCTTCGTAGTAGCTGGTAAGGGACTCTGTTTTGGACTTCTGCTGAAAATATATCAATAGTTTCTTTATTGCTGAGCACTGCCTAGACAGAGCCAAGGCCTTTTCTGCACCTCATACTTTTCCACCAGCAAATAGACTGAGGGAGGACAACTAGCTGGGTGAGGAGAGAATTTGGAAAGCTGGCTCCAGATGACAAAAGAGATATTCCATACCACAAGGCATCATCTCAGTAGTGAAAAATGGGGAAAGAAGAAGAAAGAAGAAGAAAGTTAGAAGGACAAGTTCAAGCGGTTCTTATAACAAATAAGACAGATAATGATTCTGCTGGTTGATTATGAAGGAAGTTTAAAGTAGAGAATCAGCTGAGCACTGTGCTAACATTGATGCTTAAGGGATTTTGATATGTTTTTTTTCATGTTCTTTTCCTACATGTTATGTTATTAGTCTGGTGCAAACAAATAGTTCTGAGTGTTTCTTGAGGTGTACCTGCAGCTGATTTGCCCTCTCTTTGGCTTTCCTTAAAATTTTCTTAAACCCATTCCCATCTTCTTTTTTTCCTAGCTACTCTTTTAATCGGGCAACCTGTGGAGGCAGAAGGTTATGGAATTGTTTACTTGGTATGACCTGACTAGGAACTTTCTCTTTTTCTAAGCAAATGTAGTTTTTCTTATATGCTTTGAAATACTGTGTTTAATTTACAGAGTAACAGTGTGTTAATGCAAGTTCCATGCTAACACTTCTTCCAATGTCCAGTATGGGGTTTTTTTGGAGGCTTTGCATGGATACAGCCTCCTATTAAATTGTTTTACAATAGATGATGTGAAAGTAGAAGCAAGAAATTGAAAAATGGTTTACTCATCAAAAAAGTTAATTTTTAATTATGCATGTATAGAATTAGCAGCTATGAATTTAATTCCCTTTGTTGGTAGAATATCAGTTTAGTACAAGTAGTAAACATGAAATGGCAGCAGACGCTGTTTGAAGAAAGAAGTTTTTAGCATACAAATCCTTAGTGTAAAGGATACAGACATTGAGAACAGATGGTCTGCCAACCATAGAAAACTGAAGCAAATGAAGAGAACAACATAAACCTAAAATTTTATTCTGCAGCTTCAGATGAAAATTTTACAGTCTACTCAGAACTTAAAATAAACCAACTCTTATAGCTCTGTCCTCATCTCTGGTGTCAAACTATCCCTTCTTTAAGATTTTTTTTTTCTTTCAAAGCCTTCAGAAAAGGATTTTCTGAACTTCCTTGTCTCAAGGTTAACACACAATAAATCTTAGTATATTCACTTTCTTTAGGGTCAGACAACATCAAGGCCCAGCTCTCTTTCCTGAAGGTTAAAGTAAAAATAACGTAAGACACAGCTGTTTCCAGGCAGTTCTCTTTCCTAAGAAGCTTGCTTATTTTTTTCCAGCATAAAACTATTTTATTTCCATATCATTTAATATTTTTGCAAACTTTCAGCCTCTCAGAAATCGGTATCCTTGAGTTTTGTTTCCAGTTATTAATTCTTATTTAATAGCATATAGATGTAGCCTCTGTTTCCTAACCCAGTAGTCTAACTGAGAACTCTTGCCCTATATGAAAAACAGACTGTCTAATGTGCTTTTTTGTTTCAAAATGATAAAATCAAGACCACATATAAAATGGCCTCATTAATCCAAAAATTCAGATTGAATTCAGCTTATATATGTCTGCTGTACTATCAAATCTGTAACAATATGTTTTCCTGTGTTTTTCAGGAGGAGTGTTTTTTTTTTTCTTTAATGCTGTAATCATTTTTTGGCATAGATGACATTGTACAATGCAGATTTTGAGAGATAACAATTAAACAGTGTTTGAACAAAGTTTGATTAAGAAGAACGTGTTGATGGCGGGTTATATTTACTTGTACTTGCCCAAATGAACTGTAGACAAAGATATAACTACTTGATCTTTTCCAAATACAGATGACTCTTTCATTTGAGGATACAAATTATGATTTGTGCATTTATTGCTGAGGCAAACCCTTAAGCTTTCTTACACTGATATAGTTCTGACTCAAAATTCTGGATCTGATCTCAGCAGATGTCTGTCTTACACAAAGATTTTTGCAGCTCAACATTGACTTCAGGAAAGATTTTAACCACAGAGCATGGGGAATGCTGTGATGATTTAGGATGCTGCCATCTTTCTTTGGCAGACAAATAAAAATGGGAGTATTCTCTGATGTGTTCCAGACAAAATAAGTTGGTTTTATTTAACTGTCTGGTGAAGACAGTTGAGATCCAAATTATCTGATTTCATGTGAGGAGAAGATATCTATCCCATTTTTACCAATTTCTCTTCTTCTTTTCTCAATTTTTAGCAAATAATGTTTAATTTGGATAAGTACATAAGGCACAGATTATTTTTGGAACAGGCATGAGCTGTTCTCTTAGGTAACACTGGTCCAATCATATTGCTAATTTTTGCAGTACTTTTTCTGTATTATGTGAAGCAGCTGTGAATAGAAGGTAATTACAAAATATGTAAATGACAACACCAAAAACTTTAATACCAGGACTGTTAGATTTTTTTTTAAGACTGCATTTTTTTTCTGACTCTTCTGATAGGTTAATGGGTTCAAAACTAATTAATTTTTAAACTTTACAGAAGTAATCTAAGATTTTCTTTACCCAACCCAGATTTTCTGACTCTTTAGCTCTGTAAGCAATCCTTAGGCTTGTTAACATTGTCTAGATAAAGAATTATAGCCACGTGTATCTCACTTCTTTTGAAGAGATGTGCTTCACCTTTGAGCTGCTACAGCTTTCTTAGCCTCAATGAAAAGAGACAGCTCTGACCTCCATTTGCCAGTGGATGAAGGTATTCCTGGCATTTTGCTTAGACACAATCTTCACTCTGTCACAAAAATCAAACTAAGATTTATAAGATAATGCTGAACTGACCAAAACATTGTATCTTTGTTAATGGAAAGTCACAGAGAAACCAGTATAGCTAGCTGCAGTCTCCTGAAGAAAGAGCAATAACAAGAAAAATTGTAAAAGTGAGAAAAGGGATGGATGAACAAAAGAATAAATGAAGTGCAAACACTTTGGCTTTCTTCTAGTATAACTATAGTGTGGAATAAAAAACAAACTTTGTTTTTAACCTGAACTCCTGAGGGTAGATCAAAGGAGTTTCTACTACCTTGATGTAAGCTTAGAATTCCTACATTTATCCATATGCTATTTTCATGGTTCTATTTCAAATCCTTGTTGGTCAGAGTAGGAGTAAAAAAGCACAATAAAAGGATTTAAAACTAGGTTTTAAGCAGATCACTGAATTCTCCTCTGGTGTGTATTTCTATGCTGACAGCATTTTTATAATTTCAGATTTACTTTAAATCCTCTTAGGATGCTAAAGTAAATAAAGAGCATTTGCCAAATTTCCTACTCAAAACTATTAATAGAAATTGCACAGTTAGCCAGTAGTAGCTGGAGGATTGTCTTATATTGCTTGAATATTATTTAAAAATGTACTTTTTTCTCTGTGTAAAGTGTCTTCTGAAATAGAACCAGCTGTACTGTTTGTATACTGATGAGTGTTGTCCTGCTGAAATTCATTTTTAAGCTACAGCAGCAGAAATTTACTGGGCATGTACAAAACTCTAGTTCTGCACCTATAGAGATTCATAATAGGATTTCAGCTTCAGACTGCTTTATTTAATCTCTATTTCTTCTCCCAGCCCCTTTAGTTAAGCCAAAACTACTGCATTTACAGAAATATCTAATAGAATTATTACTGAAGAGTTTCTGGATTTTTCAATTTGAGAAGCACGATCTAATGAAGGAAGGCTGTTTTTTGAACGTGAGTGACCTCCCCAATCTGGCAGTTTACAGTGACAATCTGCAGCAGAGTGATCAGCTTTATGGACATAGGACACTGAAGAACAACGGGGTGCAAGTCTTTTATGCATAATGAGCAGTCCTGTAGTTTTCTGTCAAGGGACAAAGGAAAGTAGCTACATAGACTACCTTTATCAATACTTTTGCATTTCCTGGTTTTGCAGTCAATAAAGCAAGATTTCTCCATATCAGCAATTAGAGATTATTCCATTGGAGGGTCACACACTTCTTGTGTTCAAACACGCAGTATCTTGTGATACCCCAGACAGGCATCACTTCTGCAGGGTGCACTTCCAAATTCTAGTCTTCTTTTTCCTAATCTTATTAACACTTTCAAATATGATTTGGTAGTTAGAAAGATTTAGGCAAAATGCAACCTTGATCGTTGAATTTGGTCTCATCATCTCTGCTTCTGTCATATCTGCAAATCTACCTACTTACAGTGTGACCATTATTATAAGATATATTACCTTTATAAATACTGAAAGAGAAAGCTTTTGGTATTTACCACAATATGTATTTGCATATGTTTACAGGAGAGAATCATAATATAGGATGGGAAGGAACCTATGGAAATCATCAGATAATTTTCAGGCAACACTAAGCTGTGTTGTGAGTGTTGATCTGCTGGAGGGTAGGAGGGCTCTGCAGAGAGATCTGGACAGGCTGGATTGATGGGCTGAGGCCAGTTGTGTGAGGTTCAATGAGGCAAAGTATCACCTAGTCCTGTCCTTGAGTCACAAGCCCCAGGCAGTGCTGCTAGCTGGGGTCAGAGTGGCTGGAAATATGCCCAGTGGAAAAGCACCTGGGGGTGCTGGTTGACAGAGGCTGAACATGAGCCAGCTGTGCCCAGGTGGCCAAGAAAGCCAGTGGCATCCTGGCCTCTAGCAGCAACAGTAATGTCAGCAGGACTAGGAAAAGGTTTAGCCTTGACAAAAGGAGGCTTGGGGCAATGTTGTAACTCTGTACAGCTTCCTGAAATAATATTATATAAAGGTGGGATGGTGGTTTCTTTTCACAGGAAACAAGTGACAGGATGAGAAGAAATGGCCTAAAGTTGTGTCATAAAACGCTTAAAATAGAGATTAGGAAAAATTTCTTCACTGAAACTCTGGTTAGATATTGCAGCAGGCTCCTGAGGGCACTAGTAAAATCACCATTCTTGGAAGTGTTCAGAAAAAATATCTAATGTGGCACTTAGGGAATGGTGTAATGGTGAACACAGCAGCACTGGGAAGGTTTGGACTTAGTAACATTAGATGTCTTTTTCAACATTAATGTGTCTATGATTCTGGTCATAATAATTGTTCACAGATGGGCCAAAAAACAACCTTTTGATCAAGTTGTTTAGGGTCTCTGCACACACAATTTTTTACATATACAGGGCCTTATTTTCCATGGGTTAGGTGCATCCCAAATATTCATGCAATCCATGCAAGTCATCATGGTTTGCAAGAATCTGCTGGATAGGCTTTAGAGTTTATAGATTTTAATGCTGAATTAGAATGTAGAGCTAAACAAATCAACGTTTTTAAAACAGCCAAAAAAGAAGAGTTGTAAACACTTTAAAATGTAGGGATTTCCATATTTCATTCAAATATGAAGTAGTAGTTTAGTTTAGGGGCTTTTATCAGGGACAGTCCATCTGAAGGTTTTTTCTTTTTCAGTTTTTCCCAGAGGTAAACTGTTCTCAATAACTCTGTTCTAGCAGCAGGTCCCATATGACACACACCTGTTGCCTTCCTTGACCAGCTTTAGGTGATTTACTATTGCTTTCATTGCAGATCTGAAGCTTCTGTAATACCAGTTGCTGATTTTCTGCACTTGACTCCTTAGGGACATCTTGTTCTCACTGCAGGTCAATTTTGGCTTAAAAAGTTCAAGGTGACACATTGCTCTATTTTGTGCTCATTGCTCAGCATGTCTCTTGAAAATTTTATTCTTGCAGTTTTCATCCCCTCTCAGCCAGGAGGAGAAAAGAATCCATGTCTACCCCAGAGGGCTAGAGCTCAGTGAGGGGACAGTTGTTGGAATTGTAGCTGCTTCATCGCACTACTGAATAAATTTACAAATGAAAGAAGAGCTATGCAGTCTTAGGAAGGCAGCTGAGGAAGCATAAGAGAGACCTGGATTGAAAACGAATTTGTTTATCTTATCATAGTATTAATTAATTCTGGAGTTAGCTTATGGGAAGGTTGGATATTAGGCAAAACACTATGGAGTTTCTTTCAGTTGAAGACCTATGTGTAAGTCAGCATAATTTTGAAAGGTCTCCAAAACTTTTGATGGTTGAATAGATAATGAAGAAGTGGACAACACAACTCTGGGCTAGACAGAGAAAATGTTTGCTATCAAAAGTGCTTTTAAACTTTGGGTTGTTTGGGTTGATCTCATTTGTAGAATTGTGTCAGGGAGGGAGAGGAGTGTGAAAGAGAGTAAGTCCATGTTGAATGAGCAAGCTTACAGACTTTCACTCTGATTGTATAAAGCAGTGTTAGCTGCTTCAACAGCAGTTTTTTTCTCTTCAGGAGCTACCAATTATCATAAAGCTCAATAAGCTTTTTCAGTTTATATAAAAGGAGCATTTGTAGTATGCCTCAAGTGTTTTCCTGCTTAATACAGCCTCATGATTACACTTCCCTATTTAGAGTAGAAGTTGTGGGTTTTACACAATTGTCAGAGCTTGCTGAAAATAAACTGTTTGATAGTAACTTTTCTAATTGGTTGTCAAGATTTGTTTTTCATAAGTAATCATTTCTGAAAACTACCAGCATTCAATTGAGATGTGTTAGTTCCTCTGTTTAATCACAAACTGCCTATGTGGCACTACTAAGTCTGTGCTTCTGTCAGAGTATAATGGAATTCTAGCTCCTCTTCCTCTAGACTAAGCACTTCATAAAGATCGTCACAGTTTTATTCCTCTTTGCAGAAACAACCTACAATACAATAACAAGTATCTGATTCTGCCATTATTCTGCTACTCAAGCATGTCAAACTTTCCAAATTATTGATAAGCTAAGAAGAGCAGTAAGGTTATTTGATTATTTCTCTATTTTAAAACTTCAGGTCTAGCTGACATATATTGACTTGTCTTATTTAAGAATGTTAATGTATGTTTTTCTAGACAACATTGAAAGCACCCAGGGGCCTGGTCAGTAAAGGGCTTCTGACCTTGCTAATCCCTAAGATATGCATGTTTTGAACCTGCACAGGGCAAAACATGATTTGAGAGGTAAGAAAATATTTTCTAGATAAATGGAATTGCATTTATAAATTCATAATGCATTGATGATTATCACAGTAGAAGAACTTAGGGAAGCTATAAGATCACGTTTTCCAGATGATTGTGATAGTATCTCATTTCAACTTTTTTTTTCTGGGGTTTTTTCAATACTTCCATATTTTCCTTCTGTCATACCAAACTCCCTACCTCCACAGGTCAAGTATTTCTGTCAACAAAAGCAACCAGCCTCAGCACTCTGAACTCTAGCATTTAAAAAGCAGTACCAGCTAGTAAATTGAGTTTTGCCACTGATGTGACTTTTCCAGTGTCTGCAACTAGTAGGATCCCTGCTGTGTGTGCCATGATGCAACTTTGGCAATTCTTGTTTGAAGCTGTCACAATTACTTCTGACAAAACCTGTAAACTCAAAGTGTGCAACTATGTTAAGGGAAAAAAAGAAACAGAAACTATTGAAACACTACTGATGTGTTATCTAAAACTATTGGCAAGTTCCAAAACTGTGATTGAATAAGTGTGAAATTAGGGCAGAATAAGAGCTGATTTATTTGCCTTACTTACCCAAATTTATTCCTCAAAAGGTGGTTGAATTTCACTTCAGAATAATCTTATCTTTGAAACTTACTATAACCAAAATACATTTCAGGATAAGTTGCTATCTTATGATGCATTTAATGTCATTTAGGAATTCTCAATCTTATATTCACTTAAAGTGTATATATCTTTATTAATACATTTGCATGCATTCACTTATGTAAGTGAAATAATATTATTAGTCTCTGATTCACTGCATCATCTGAGCTGTTTCTTTAGTATTTAGCTTTTTTTGTGGTTAAATATCCCAACACACCTTTCCAAATCAGGTGACTAATGTGAATTCTCAGACTCTAGACTCAGAGATAAAGGGGCCATACCTATAATTAAGTACACACACACACATATATATATCTATATCTGCTGTATTTGCTTTATTAGCTACTAGTTATAAATCAACATTAATGCCGTTTTTGAGGAGCCTTATAACATGTATAATTTCCTAAAAAACGATTGTAGCTTAATAGAGGAAAGAAATACTAGGACTTTGTAAAGACTCTATTGTATGAAAAATTAAACCTAGCTATTTCTTTCTTGTCAGATAAGGCTGGACTCCAGAAAATAATTGAGTCTCTTGGTAAACCTGCTTGTCTTCTTTCTCTTCAACTTTCCCATGACCCTTAACTGTTTTATCTGGGTATAAACTGTGAGTCTGTGAAGCAGTGAATAGGGTTAATTTATCACAGAGATGATCCCAGGTCTGGAACACTTTTCATGTGAAGATAGGTTGAGAGAGTTGGCATTGTTCAGCCTGGAGAAGAGAAGGCTCTGGGGAGACCTTAGAACAGCCTACCATTACCTAGACAGGACCTGCAAGAAGGTGGGAGAGGGACTTTTAAAAAGTGCATGCAGGGATAATGACCTTAAAATGAAGGAGGTTAGGTTTAGATTAGGTATTAGGAAGAAATTCTTTGCTGTAAAGGTGCTCAGGCTCTGTAACAGGTTTCCTAGGGAGGCTGTGGGCTCCCCATCCCTGCAAATGGGAGTTGAAGACTAGGCTGATCTAGTGAATGGTTTTGGAGCTAGATGATCTTAAGGGCCTCTTCCAACATGGGTTGTTCTGTGATTCTATGATTCTATGAAAAATCAACTATATACACATCACAATGAAAAGCAATCCTGTGTGTAAGGATTCTGAAAAAAAATTTACTTGTAATACAAGGAATTTTAAGAATTGAAAAAATTACTGTCCAGATCTGCAATTAACTGCTGGAGGTGATATCAGAAGAATAAATTCTTGACTGAGTTTGACAAAGAGGGAGGCATCTAAATAAGGGCACAGGTAAAACAATATGGGTAAAACTGAAGGGAAGTCATAAAGATGGGTTGAAGGTTTTGGTGTTGGAAGAAGTCAGATTTCAGTGGATAAAGCTCTAAACTAAATAGACTTTTTTCCTCCCTCTGAGAAGAGCAAGGGAATTGCTTGTCATGGGTTGCTGCTACTAAATATTTAACTATCAAAACAATATTGAAGAAGTTTTGATTGTCAGAATATTTTGAAGCTTTATTCTTAGTACCAAAATGCCAAACATGTTTTGAGCTGAAGCCAGTATAACTCGTTAATCACATTGGCATATTATTTTACTTTCTCAGTCTGGTTGCTTTACACTCAGCTTCTAGGAGAATGTACCTTGTATTAAGTACTTTCCTTACCCCAGCCTTTTGCTGATAAAGATAGTTGACTTCCCTGGCAAGCTGCACAGTGATTGCAGATGTTCTCCAGGGAGCTTGTTTTTTCATCCAGTATGAGATTTTGCTGCTGGTGGGTTTTACAATGTCAAAGGTGCCAAGACTTGTAGACTCAGAGTTTTCTCTCAAGATTTCTTCCAATAAAAGGAGGAACAATCTCTTCCATGATGCAATTAGAAAACTGTCTGGGTAGAAAGACATTAAAAGAAAATGAGGCCTGGGAATTAAAAAGTAACCAAACCAGAAAAACAAGCCCAGAACAAAAGCCCAGACCAAATGAAAATAAGAGCCAAGCTTGCTGTCACTTGTCTCCTATAATAATGACCCTTTCTTTACATTTGCTATAGCAACAATGTCCTGGGACACAAATTTTCCTGATTGCTAATTAATCAATGAGAGCTCTACTCTTCTACCAATATTCTACTACTTCCTTGTTTCTTTCATTACTTTCTGATACCATTCTTCAAATTCAGATATCCTAAGCCCTTTACCAGTACTTGACTTTAGGCTTGTCCTGTTTGGACAAACACCTCTCTCACCCGCATCTGCTGTTCTGGTTTTTGGTGCTCCATATGTTCTGTCTTTAACTTTCAGGTACATTAGAGATGTCTTTCAAATGTGTATTTTGTTTCTGGAACCAACAGGTACACACTGTCCATTCAATTCTTATTAACAATGATGATCATCTATCAGCAAATAAAACAGTAGTGGCAATGCTTAAGAGAACGCAAATTGTTTGCCTTTTACCCTACTGTCCTATGCCTCTTTTTCTCCTCTGGCAGAAGGACTAGCATAGATAGGGTTGTATTTAGACAGTGGTTTACATTCCATTATTGCAACTATAAAACATATGCCTGACTTAAGCTTCAACAACATTCATGTAAGCTTGGTGCACTCAGAATAAGTTGCTCTTAAGAAAATAATACTAGTAAGTCAAAACACAGAATATTTTTATATTTTATTTTATTTTATTTTTATTACTTGCTGGTTAAAAATCTCCCACATCTTAAAATAAAATTTAGTCACATGCAGGCATCTATAATTTCTATGTGCCCTGAAGATAGTGTTTGAGGTTTATCAATTATAATAAGCTGTAATATCCTGAGGCTTAAATATTACCAAGAAACAATGGCTGATAATTTTTAATAAAAATATTTTTAATACTGAAATTTCCTACTATGTTTGATGGATTAAAACAGCAGGCAGTGAAAATGTAGGATTTTAAGATATGTTACAATGCCTTGAGAATATGCTTAAGGGTTACTTGGCTTGATTAAAAAATGCTTTTCAGAATGTCTCCACAATTCATCAAACAGGTATAAGAGGCTAGCAAGTTTACAGCAAAAGAAAATACTTGTAAATCCAATTTGTCCTGTTGTATTCATTTTCTAAAATGTATGTAATCTTGAAAATCACAAATCATTTTAAGTGTCAGGGTGAAAACCAGGATTAACTGTATCACATTGATTTTGCTGCTGCTTAGAGTAGCATCTGCTGTGCTTATAGCAAATCTTCAAAACACTGTAAATGTGAACAGTGATGACAAAATTATTTGTCTCTCTAATCCCAGTCCTGTTGGAGAGTAGGCAGCTGACCACAGTGAACTTCTTAGCTCTTTTGTTTAACTGGAAAGAAATCAGTGAACATTCTTCAGAAAATGCAGGTGCATATTCAAGTAATCAACTTGAAAGAGATCTTAAAGGAAAAAATTAAAATAAAAAAGATACTACATCTCAACATCAATTGGGTGCTTAACCTTATCATTCAGTGGCAACTAGTGCTGTATATCATGTTGATATACATATCTGTATATCAACAATACTGTATACAGTGTTCTGTGGAGAAATATGTGTGAAGACAGACATTTTGGGGTTTTATCTCTTGACAATTGACAAGGACCATTTTAATTTCCTGCAGGCATGACATTCTTTGCTACAGTCTTTGTACAAAGTAGCACCATTTGAAGTCTTTCTTACAAATTTAATCTTCCTTTAATTTTTATGTGTTATGCAAAACTAATGCCTATGGACTTAATATAGCAATAAGGACTAAAAATTCTGGTTTTACTGAGGATGTTTTTGGGTTTTTTACTCAGTTTTTACTCAGTTTTTACTGAGTATATTTTCTCACATAAATTTTTTGGTACTTTGACAGATGGTAGTGAAAAATAACAAATAATTTCCCTTCATACTCACCATTTTTATTTTAAGTAGTTAAAATTAATACTAATATATTTCTCTCCACCAAAATATTTTTGCAGTGTATAAGCCTGGTAGAATATTTTTATACACTCATGGATACAAACTCAGGAAGGATTTTGACCCAACCTCACCAACCTTTTTCTTGGGAAAGAGCACATGTGTATTGCATGAATTCTCTACTGACAAGATAGATACTAACTCTTCATGGGACACCCAGCATGAAGGAATGTCTAGGAATCACTCTGTTGTGCTAAAAGAAAATGTGTTCTCAGACAGTTCTGATGAGCACGACTTTTACAGTATTCTAGTGCACTAATAATTGAGAATATGGATTACAGGAAATTCCTAGAAGTTTAAGTTGTTTATTTTTGATTACTTCCTTAGTGAATAGAGACACTCATATGGGTGACTTTGCTCCAAATAATTAGTTCCTGTGCAGAGGCAAAGCCCACAAGATATAGCTCACCCAAGTAATGTGACTCAGCATTTAAAAGCTACAAATTTGTCTTGTGATCTCTCCTAAATGAAGAGCAGATGACAAATTGGAATCAAGTCATTTAATAAGACACATTGGCCTTGTTGGTTTGGTCTTTTCCTTTTCTAAAAAGTTTTCCTACTAACTGGGTTCCTAATTTATACAATGAATCTCATTTTCCCTCTTTTATCCATCTTAAATTTAATGTAAACAGAGATTTCAGGATGATCTGCCAAAAGCTGAATTCTCTACAGAATACAAAGCATAAAAAACACCCCAACAGTGGATTGCTTTTCAAGTGCTCTTCCTGTTATGCAGAAAACTTGTTGGATTTTGACAAGGTTTCTTTTGTGACTGTAACATCAGTAGTAACAACTTTTTAGTTTGAGGATAGTATCAAGTCATATAAAAGTATTAGAAAACATATATTGCATGCAACAAGTGAGGGGGTTATAAATCTGACCCTTAAGGTTCATCTTAATGACTATGGTTTCATAAAGCTTTCCTCTGTGTTAGACTTGGCAAGCATTTATATTTAACAGCCCTGCAGTCTTGTAAATTCAATATGAATCGTTTGTCCAGCATGCACTGTCTTGGTCTTTTTGTGCCCCAAACAAGATTATGCTTATTCTGTTGAATAATCACATTTTATTAATGGCCTTTTCAGTTTCAACCTCCATGAATAATTGAAAAATTTTCATCTTTGTGCGAATACATAATTACATGTACACAAACACAAACTCCCTTGAGTGCTGTTGAGGATGTTGTAGATATTACTTATTTAAATTACTTCAACTTCCCCTCTCCTCCTAGAGATAGTGCTGCACAATACATTTTCTTATTTTATTTTTAATATTTACTTTCTAAAGAAAATCTAGACGTTCAAAACAATATTGATGTACTTTAGCTAATATGGCCATTGAGAAATATCCAGATAATTGTTCAAACTTGCCTTGCTTTCATTGTAAGATCATAGAGCAGTTAATACTGATGAAGACAGGAAAGATGGGTATAATTAAGAGACATGAGTAGTTTCACTGAGAGTTTGAATAAGTGGCCACAGTAAAAAATTCAGGAAGGAAGCGAAACATTTAATTAAAAATACTTCCTCAAATTTGGTCATGTTGAACCAAAGTAAAGAGCACAATAGGTGCACAGGTGTGGCTGAACAGAAAATACAGGTGCAATAAACTCTGCCACTTATTTCATGACAACTTAAAGCATGAGGAATAGAGTAATTTCTCAACTAAGGAGTTATGATGAAGACTAGGGAAGAAATTGTAATTTCCACTGAAAAAACATCAGGTAGTAAAATGAAAAAGATTTTCCTGAAGACAAAAAGAAAAAGGAAAGAGGAAAAAAAAACCCCAAGATATATTGTTGTACAAGAACAGCAGGTTATCATAGAAATTATGATTCCCCACCTGTTGAAAGGATCAACAAAAGAGGTTATCCTTTTCATTCATGAGGACAGTTAGAATAGGACAGGCATGTGGAATGAAGACAAGGAAGTGAAAAAAAAAAGATAGAATAGTACTCATATCCATTTTTAAGAGACCCACAGGGGGAGTTGTGAGGATGGGTGGAAAAGGAATTACAATCAAGTAAGAAAGTATTTATAATAAGGAGCAAGATCATATGGATGCAGAGGAAGAAACTAAGGAGGGGTAAAGATTAATGATAAAAAGAAAGTGAGGAAGAGAGCACTGCAGGTCAGAAAACATGGAAGGATGAGGTCAAGCTGAATTAGATCTGAAGTAGGTCAGTGAATTTAACTTCATTTACATATGCTTTTTTAAATCATCTTTAAAGGAAGTTGGAATTCAGTATGAAAAAGCGGGCGCACACAAAAAAACACTATCTCTGTTTCTTTGGAGAAAGTTTTTCAGGTATGAAATAGAAGAGCAAAGGTTACCTCATTTCAATACCTATTGTGAATAACATTTGTCTAGATAATTAAAGCAAAATCAGAATAATTGCCTGTAGTAAAACAGAGAGTATATTTTAATTAATTTTTTGAAATTCAGCTAAAAAGGGTGATGATATTTTATAGAATATTTTCCAGAATCTCTCAGTGTTTTGCAGTATTTCATCCTCAAAACAGCCAAATTATTTTTCTTTTAACTTGTAAAGACACTGATCCCTGCATAAATGTGTTTGTGACAGGTTCTTTCACGAGGAACCTGTCTGTTTAACATAAGAATCTCCAAAAGAGATTTTGCAGAATGATTTAGGCACCCTTTCTAGGTAATGACTTGGAAAAAACTTTTTTTTTTTTTCTTTTAATAATGATTTTAAACAATGCATGGAGCTCTGCATAACAGGATTTTACTTAACCAACCCGAAGTTATTCAGGAAGTTATATGCTATATAGTTTCCTAAATATCTATATTTGGACAGATACACATGAAAAGGTAACCTCAATCTTCATTCTACATATTTAAATTTAAAGGAATTTTTAAATGAAATTAATCAGAAGCCAATGGTGGTCCTTTCTTCCTTAATGCTGATACAAAGAAATCTGGGATACCATCAGCTGTTCCAAATTATGGGAAGTCTTTGGAGAGAACTCATTGTTACTTTCCAGTACTTAAAGCAGGCTTAGAAAAAGGCTGAACAACTTTTTGTGCAGGCAGATAATGCTAGAACAAGAGGGAATGGCTTTAAGCTAAAAAAGTGGAGATTTATATTAGATGCTAGCATGACAATTTTTATAGGGAGGTGAGACACTAGAACAGATTTTCCAGAGAAGTTGAGGATTCATTATGTCTGGAAGTGTTTAAGACCAGGATAAGTAGGATTTGAGCAACCTGGTCCCTGCCTGTGGCAGGGGAGGGGTATTGGGACTAAGATGATCTTCCAAAACAAACCATTCTATGACTCCATAATTCTATGATTAGCCTTTTGATAAGAGATCAGTAGACTACTGGACAACTTTGAATAGGGGCAGAAGAAAACACTCCTTCCTGCTTCAGGTTTTAAACAGAAAGTTTCTTCCTATTCCTTTTCTGCACTTTCTTCCAAAATATTTTGAATTATTATGTAGATTTGCTACCTGAGATGCTTTTAAGACAAGAGAAATCTGAGACTACTAAACTAGACAACATAAGCACTGTTATATAATTTTATTGCACACTCTGTATGTATTAGTAAATTATTACAAACACACGGCTCAGGTGCTAAAGATGCTGATGCTGTAACTGACAACAGAATATTGGATGATAGATTTTGTCTGTCTTTTCTCCAAAGTACTTCCTGAATTATTTGTCTGTTTTACACGGTGTTTGGAAATGTAGAAAGAAAGACATAAATGAGTAACTTTATGATGGTCCCTCTTTGGTTATGTATGTAATATTGTCAGGAGACCCTTAATCCTTTTCAGCTTGATTTCTATCCCTCTCTTGCTACCATATTTTAAATCAATGAAGTTGGATTAATCTTTGTGCTTCACATGTGGTTGATTTTCCTTTTTTTTTTTTTCATTTAAGTGTTGTAAGTGACAAGGCCCAAGTGACTGTGCCATGTGCCTGGACAACATGCCAAGGGACACTTCCAGAATTTCTCTCTGTATGTCTCTTTCTACCAAACAGGTCTGATGTGGAATCCAGGACTGGAAACCTTCTCTCTCTCTCTCTCTCTCTCTCTCTCTCTCTCTGCCCAACCCCCTCTGCCCCCTCCCTCTCCCCTCTGCCATCCCCTCTCTCTTTTTCTCTTTAAGTTGTTAAGCAACATAAATCCTACCTTCTCATAAAGCCTCATAGCTTAGGTAAATACAATTGTGAG
Source organism: Alaudala cheleensis (assembly GCA_013398995.1). Taxonomy (NCBI): domain Eukaryota; kingdom Metazoa; phylum Chordata; class Aves; order Passeriformes; family Alaudidae; genus Alaudala; species Alaudala cheleensis. The sequence goes on along the minus strand of VWYE01021399.1, from coordinate 197,113 downwards.
AGGGTCAACATTTGCAGAACATTTGTTTCATTAAAGTTGGTTTTTATGTACAGACTTTGAGAGTTATCTCACCCTAATCCACCATCAAGGGTATTTGTGAATCTTAGTCACTCTCCACTTCTCATAGGTGGGATGTGACAAATGGGGAAGAACACTCTGTTAAATTATAAAGTCTTCATAATCTGACCTGGTTTATCTCTTGCAGATTAGTTTTATTTTACTTGTAACTTTATAGCTGATCACCCATGTACAACATTTTAGCTCTCTAATAATTCACCGTATTAATGTGGAGCGTAAGAGTATTTGTTGTTACTATATTTTTTTCTAAAATAATAGAGAATTATTTTAAGCAGGGGACTTGTTCTTCCATTAACCTTGTGTCTAGTTTCTAATTAGTTCAACCCTTCTAATGCTCTGATATACACCTCTGAAATTTTATAAAATATTTTAATATGAAAAGACAGGAGAAGTGAGTGCCTGAAAGACTCTTTTAGCATGAAAATTATTATGAATTTGCAGATTCAGATATTAATAATTTTAAAAACTAAATTACATTCCTGTGTCAGCTAAGGTTATACAGTGATAATACATTAGTTTGTCAGCTCTGGAATTGGCCTCCTTTCCAATCTGATTTATTAAGACTCATCCGCAGAATGAATAAGATCTCTAGGCTGTTGCTGGCTAGCTCACCTCTTTACAAAACACAACACACTTTTCAGATAATCTTGGAGATGTTCAGGAGGAGAATGGATGGGATTGTTGCAAGTCAGTTACAAGACTGTTGCAATGAAAGAGTAAGCAGATTTGTATCAAATAGGATGTGCTTTGTTATACTGGTATAAATCCAAACTACTTCCATCTTGGTCTGATATTAAAGAAAGCAGAGTTCAAATAACAAGTTAGTTACCACTTCTGTCAGTGTAAATGTGGCAGGAATCTGTGTTATTTTGTCTGATTTATTCTATACTCAAATCAAGAGAACAAAACCTATTTAAGTCATTAAATACGCTATATAAAGAACTCTCCCTCCAATATTAGGTTGAAGAATAGAACTAATGCAGAGGTATTAAAAGTCACTTTCATTTATCAAAAAATCAAATGTGTGCTTCAAGTTTTTCCATCACTTTTATTAATGTCTCTAAAGGGGAGGCTATGATATTTCATTTTGAATAAGTTGTTTGGGTTTTAGGTTTTTTAAGAGCAGATCCGTGAATCTCTCTTTCAATAATATTTGTATTCCAATAACACTGATTAAATTGTCTATCACATTTTTAGGAGTGTTGGAGTTGATATATAATTAATATTCCTATAGAATATAGGAATTTTTCACTTTTAGGAATTTTTACTTTTAGGAGCTTTCACTTTTAGGAATTTTTCTGCTTCTGTTCAAGACTTCTGAACTTTTAGTTCAATCTTCTCTTTTTCATTACTGGTATAATTTTTCTCTATTTGGAAAATTGCTTTCTTTCTTCATCTCTCCCTTTTCCCAGCAACTGATAACTTTTGAAGAACCACCTTATATTTGCTTTCCTAATAATAATTAGAGGGATCATAGAAAAATAGAAATGATATAAGGAAATGTTTGGTATTGGACAGGTCCAAGTCTATTAGAGCTTGTACAACCACAGCATAGACTTAGGCACTTCGTATTTAAATTCATGTTAAATTTATTAGGCAGTTGAGCAGAAAAATATTTTTTCCCCTTCAATAATAAAAAGGTTTCATCACAATATTTTCAGAATTGAACAGAATTTCTATAATCAGGAATTTGATTTCCTAGGTTGTTTCCATTGAACCCAGAGGGTTTCATGATAGTTCTAAAATGATCTTGCCTCTCAGATAAAGATTTTTTCTCTAAAATTACCAAGGAAAAGGTTTTGTAACGTTTATACAAGTTTTCTCTCTTTTTTTTTTTTTTTTTAAGTGGATTTATTCCACGCTTCCCTGCAGTTTCTTGCATTGAAAGCAGGGGAGCCTTATTAGGGACTACTATCTTGATTATTTTAATTAAAATAAACAAAAAAATCCAAGCAAGGGTTAACTTCCTGCAGTGGAACAGAACTTGGTCCATCTGTGCTGTGCTACAGTACCTTTCACCCATCTGTTCTATTGCATCTTGGTTTAGCTGCTTGCCATGTTTTGCTTTGAGGTATTCATGTTAACTTGCAGTTTTCCATCAATGGAAAAAGCTGTTCAGAGCTTTAAGTCTGAGGACACTTGAAACTTGATGGGAATCAAAAAGCAGCTCCAGATTTTGTGTCTCAGATTCCTGATATAAGTTTATCATCAATATTGTTTACTTGGATTTCATTATCTTTTACTCTTGAAATGATTTGGACTACCCCCAAAACTAAAAACAATAGAATAATCTTATTGTGTCTCTTGAGTCCCTTTGGTCTCTGTTGGCTGGTTCTAGCTGCTGTGGTTTTGCATTTATAGGACAAAGTGCTTACAAGAATAGCAGCGTTATAAAACTTAATGAGGCAAAAATATCAGAGAGGTCTGATCACCACATAAAATACCACCTTTTGGGATTATGTTGATGACTGAAATAATTACCTTGGGTTTTCATTGTAACTAGGTTTCAGTTGAAAAAAGCAGTCATTTTTCCTATTAATATAAGCTGGTTTTTTAAAGTAGGTCAATGAAATGTTTTAAATGATTCATAAATGTTTAGAAATTTTCATCATATCAAATAAAGGTAGATTTAAAGTAACCAGTGTGTTCTTTCATATTTGTAATGTTTCTTAACTAAGAAGGAAGAAATAATTTTAGAAGTGCTGTTTTCAGTCCTTTAAAATGCTTCAGTAATTAAAAATGCTGAGAACATTAAAGATACAAGGTACATCTTTACAGAAGACACTTATCTCTCTGTGACTTTATGTAGTGCCTGTGAAGGTATAATATTATCTTAGTAATTCACAGTATTATCTTAGTATGTCACAACAGTGAAAATTTGTAATCCACAAATACCTTCAGCACTATCACAATACCTTTTGTCCTTTCTTTTTGTCCTGCCATATCTGTGGAATGAATTGTGAGGAGTGAATATTCAAGACAGCTGTGTTTGAATTTGGGGACCCAGAGAGTTGTAATTCAAGAAATACCTGTGTGTTGCTGTCAGTAACAAGCAGCTGCTGTTTTCCTGACATTTAATGATGGTGAAAGAGCTCAGTGTAACAAAAACAAACAAGAAGCCTAGAGAAGGTTCACCTCTGACTTCTTCAGTCCTAAGTGATCAATAAAGAATAGATAATTTGTCAGGAACATATTGTGAAGCTCAGCTCAGCACAAAGTTCAAGTTAGAGAAAGTACAAATTATTTTTCTTACTGATAAAGGCCTGATCCCTTAAGGTCAGAATGGTGTTTCTCAGTATCTGAGTTTTCAGTGTGACAGTGTGTACTCATTCTGCCTGACAGAATGATGTGTATAAAACTTTTTTTTTTTTTCTTTAGACAAAGGTTACCTTGGTATATGAAATTATATTTAGAAAATTTAAAATACACTATGGAACTGGTCATAGTGTAATTATATACACTAAAATGGATCATATTCTAAGGATTTTAAACTAGACTTTTGATAGATAAAAGAGTTAAGTCTTGTCTGAATTCATAATTTCACTTGTATTTCATAGTTTTTCATCCAAGAATTCCTCAGAAAGACTTTAACATTAAGCAATATTTCAAAGTGGTTGAACAATTTTCATAAATAAATACATTTGTGTGTTCTGGCATAAATTTCCTGTAATTCAACAGAATTATAAGCCCTTGTAAAATAAAAGTTTATCCATTCATGGTTTATTCAACAGGGGACCCTGATAGCATTGCCTATCACAGCAGGTCATTGAATTTATTTCTTAAAGAGTAATTGTTTTATGTTCTATCAGTTGTATAGAAAATTTTGATACCAGGCATGCTCTGTTTTGATGAAATTTCAGTCCAGGAAATCAAAAGCAAGGTTAAGAAAACACATTGGTATTGTATGATTAAAAGCATTAAGCTGTTCTTCAGTTTTGGCTGAATGCTAGTCTTTCCATAATCTAGAGCAGGAAGAATTAAAGTTTTGTAAGGAGCATATTCCCTTTCTTCCTCATGTCCTTGTGAAAATGTACCCAGCTGGGCTAAATTATGTGCCTTGGAAACAGAGAAGTTCATAGATATTAAAAAAGGACCTCTTAGAATTGTAGGTTTTGAGTTTCCCATCTAGCTGTTTCCTGTTAAGTGTGTTTGATCTGGGGCAGAAGGATAATTTCATGCTCCTAATGAAGACAGAACAAAGGGTCTTTCTTCCCTGGAAAGTAGTTTATTCCTCTTCTTGATGTAAGAAATGTGGGAGGGAAAGCCTTGAATGTAGAGAGAACAAAACACTGACCTGGAACACAAAAGGACAAAATAGAAGTAAACTGTGAAAAAAACACTGTTTCCTAGCTAGTTTCTATTCTCAAAAGAGTTTGTGTCCATGTCCCCTGGGAAGTGCAGAGGCAGCTCAGAGGGGCTAGAGGAGGAAGATGGGAATAGGCTGGAGTGCTTGGACAAGCGGCAGGTGTAATATTTTAGGTGAGCTGGGTCTGTGGCTAGAAACTGGGACTTGGAGCCAGGGTACTAGAGACAATCATAAAGTTAATTCTTCTGAAAATAAGTGCATTTTCAGTTTAATACCTTTTTCTTAGAGAGTAGGTAAGTTACTATGATTCTAAGATTGCTGATTGTCATCAGCAAAACCAGCTAGTTTGTATCTCAATGGGAAAAAAAAATACACTGAGGACTAATATATTCCCTTTTAATTCTTTAGAGCTTTGCAAAGTATTTTTTTTCCCACATCCCAGAAAGTAGATAGCTTCCACTTTTGTTCACCTTTTTCACCTTGCAATAATTCTATACCAGCTGTTTTCTTGTTCTCACTCCTCTGTTTTCCTTTTCCACATCCTCTGTCGGCTTTTATTTCCTTTCCTTTTTCTCCTTCCATATACTAAGTGACTACTCACTGTGAAGAGAGAACACACTCTTCAAGACATCTATTATAGACGACAATGAATTTTGTAGAACTCTTAATTACCATGGGGTGTTTTTGGTTAGCTTTTTGAAAACTACAGGATATTATTTCACATTATTGACAGGTGAGTAATTTGTTAACTTTCTTCTTTTGGAAAGAAAAAATAGGCAAATCTTATGAATGAACTGTTATCCTGGAACCTGTGGCCTAGCTACACTCATGTTCATTTTTGACTTGGTAGTAACTTGGTAGTCGTGACTTCACAGAGGATACTGACAAATACAGCTTCAAAATTTTCTTGTTAGCTTTTCACTTCTTTTTGTCCTTAAGAGTGATGAGTCTTTAGTAAGGTGAAGTCATCAACAGGATACAAGTCTATCATTCTATCACAGGAAATGAGAATGGGAGACATGTTGTTTTCTTGATGATAGTGGAAATTTAGATCACATCCATATCCACTTTGAGACCGTATTTGTAGAAGATTAGCAGAAACTAACTTCAAAATTCCTGGCATCAAATTCAGCCAAATTTTATGCACACTGCTAGGTGGAGGGTAAAATATTTTCTGCTTATGGTGTTAACCAAGTAATATGGAAAGGAGTTTTCATAAACTGTAGAACACACCAGAGTTAATCTTGTATTAGAAACTATGACTTTCTCATTTATGCAGAAAACTCAGTATGGAATTATATAGCTATGTAAATTACTTCCAAAATAATTCCGTGGCCCTTAGTTTATTTAAATTATTCAGAAAATTTAACAGTAAAATGAGACTATAATAGTGCATGTTATTGCTTTTGTAGAAACAGACAGAAAGCATAAGCACTGCAGTAAGGACAATCCCTTGGGACAATGGTAAATGGCAATTTAATGCACACAGCAATAACAAGAAAAAAAGCAAGATGGAGCAAGCAGAGTTTGACATTAGTTGGGTGACACTGAGTGCTTGAAATTAGTTTCTGGCACTGGAGATTGCCTGCAGGGGGCAGAAATCCCCTGTGCCCACTGCCCGTGCTGCAGTGGGCACCCTCAAGCGCGCACGGGAGCTCCTCTGTGCCAGCAGCCGCTCAGAGCTGACACTTCTCTTCCTGCAAGAGGGCAGGAAAGGTGCAAAAATACAGAAACAGAGAGGATACAACGGGGAAGATGTCAGCAGATTGAAGGAACAAAAGTTACTGGTTTTATAATGTAATTTTGTGTCTTACTGGAAAAATAGCAAATTTAGGTCACTGTGAAAGCAGTCCCAGAACAACATTAAATATTGCACTCAGCTAAAATTAACATACCAGTTAAGAGATTCATTCAATGCTGCAGTAACAGAAATTTGAGCCTGAACCAGATTTAATGTTTTGTGGTAGGGTTCTGGGATAATTTTGCAACTAAAGGTTGAGTAAAATAATGTTGCAGGAGTGCTCTTTTTAAAAAAACTCGGATGAATGAATTTGATATTATATATTAGTTAAAACAATGCTTCTGCAAACATTCATATTACATGTAAGATTTAGGAGTGTTTAAATGTCTCTCAAAATGTAAAATCAAAACTAGGGTTTGAATAATTTTATTCAGCACTACAAGTTTTTTTTTTCACTTTTCCTTTTATTTAGTTATTTTTCTCATTCCATCCTAACACTCAGCTTTAATATTTGTAAACATTGAATTTCACTGATGATACTACCAACTTTAATCAGAAATTAAAAATACTCTGATTTAAAAAAAAAAATCTCAAAATGCAGTAGAAATGGTGCTAAATAAAGTAAAATTGTGTTAAATACAGGAAAAAGAATTGAAAGTTCAAGAAAAATTTAGAACAAATGTTGCAATTAAATAAATTAGAAAGTGGAATCTTTAAGCAGACAAAGACAGTGGGACAAAACTACCTTATTGACAAGACTGTCTCATTAGCCCAATACACAATTCAAACACTGGCTAGGCATTTGTTCCACTTTTTTCTCTCACCATTTCCAGCCATCTCAGTTAAACCTCCAGTGCTTCACTCTAGTTCAAAATCCATTTAGACTAGCTTTCCTTTTGCAAAAAGAAGCCCCAGGCCTTCTATAAATAAAACAAGCATCTGAAAATCTGCTAATGCAGTACTACCCCCATACTCCTATGAGTAGCTTTATTAAGTGGAAGAAATGTGCTATTGAGGTTATGAGATATTGGCTTGCTTTATAGAACAAACTGGCACAGCAGTTGAGTGTAGCAAATGTTCAGCTTGCACTGGCAGGGACTTGACACACTTGCAGAAGCCTGTCCAAGGGTTGCTGATGTTGTGCCTAGCCCTGCAGAGCCATACCATTCCACATTCCCATAAAACATGTACTTAAGGAATGCATCAAATTCATTTGATCTAGATGTGGGGCTAAACTACAGGAAAGCTAAGTAGTCATCAATGTTGCAGGGAAGCATCACTATTTTGATGCTGATCTTGAATTCAAGTGAGTGAGAGTCAGGGCTCTCAGTAGAAACAGCTAGAGATAAGAACACTAGAATATCCATAATGTGTATGAATCACAGACGTTCTTCAAAAAATGTGCAATTATTTCCAAATGTGGCTGTTTCCCCCTTCTCACTTAAGTGTAGTCCAAATAAATAAGATGGTAATATTTTTCTTTCACTGCTGTTGTGTCAAACTGATACTAATCTTAAGAGGGAAAACATCAAATATTGATTAGAACAGTTGATTATAATAAACAGCTGGTGTTATTCTCAGCAAAACAAGGAATAGAGATGTATAAAAATATCAGCATTCATTGAAAGACACTATCGGAAGTGAGAAACACATTCAAATGATCTTTTTTCCTCAAAGGAGGAAAACTTAAACAATGAATATATAAATTGCATTTGCCAAGTAGGTACTTATATTTTTTCTTACAGTGCTATTAATTTCCAGTATTTGCTCATGTTATGTCAATTTGCAGTGTTTTTACCAGTTGCAGTGGTAGGCTGAACAAATAAACAGGAATTTTAACTAACTTTTAACTAATATTTCCAAAGGATAGATGACTAGAATAACTTCTAATAAGTCAAAATGCAACAGTAACCCAGTATTCCAGATTAAGCTGCTTATATTTTGAGAAGAAGGTGCATTGTGATTTCAAATATAAGAAGGAACTGCCTTCCTTTTTGTTTTGTAGAAAGCATTTTACCATGAGGTTTCCTTTTTCTCATTTAGTCTACTTTAAGTGATGGGATCTATAAATATTTTATTGGTACCTGATGGAAGAACATGAAATGCCAATGAAATCTATCCACTGGGGAAATATGTCTAATAGCAGATTGAGCAGCAACTCCAGCTCCCATGTGATATGGCAGTTGGAGTAATGCCTTTTGGAAAAGAAGCTTAACATGCAAATCTGTGAAATTTGCACCAAACATCTACTTGGAGGGGCAGAGGGCTGGTGGAGGGTAGGACAAAATCTGCAGCTCTCTGTTGAACTGTCAGTGGCTGAAGACATATGTTTAAAAAAAAAACAACACTAGGATTATGCCTGTTGTGCAAGGGTAAATTAGGAGAAGGTAAGCTTTGCTTACCTTGCCATCTCCCTTTGGCCTTGTTTGACACTGTTCTAAGTGAGTGGAAGCCAGCTTTGGAGCAGGGAGTTACAGCATTGAAAATGTGCTTCAACAGAATATGCTTGCATAATGGTTCACTAATAAGGCCTCTTCCCCAGATGGCTCTGAACAGCAGTGGGGACTGCTGTTTAGAGCCATCATCTCTGGTGGTTTATTTAATTTCAATTTCATTTTGAGAGATACTCAGATTTCTTGTTCAAATATAGTTGACGAAGGGTTCAAGATGATTTTTAATCAGCTTCTTCAAAGATGCAAAGGCCAAAAGGTGATTACCTTATTTCATTAGAAAATATGCTACTTAAAGTCTGATCCCACTGAAGTTTCTGGAAACAATCTTGCAGGGAAGGTAACGAACAGCAATTTACACATTAGTTTACACATTCATGATGGGCATTAGATGTTCTAAGCCCTACTGTCCTGGAAACCTCAAAATATCAAAAATATCGTGGGTGGCATGATAATCTCCCAGGCAACATATTCCGTAACTCAGAGCTGAATGCATCACAGCCAAATGTTATTTTTCCCCTACTCCAAGAGGCAGCAGCACAAATAAAGGCACCAGAGACTCTGGGGTAGTATTGCGGTATTATATTTGGTGAAACATGAACTGTATTTAATTTTTATTGTCTGTATGAGTCTAATATGCAGCTGTGGGGATCTGACACAGCATGCCAAATATGCTTCTAGTCAATCATCAGTTGGGGCTTAAGTACTGGGGTTGCTTTAATCAATGGCTCATACAACAGTTACAATCATTGCTACTTTTAAAAAGTCAGAGTCATTTAAGAACATGACTAAATGTCTAAGAGGATCGGGGAGACTTTCTCCTCTTTGTAAAATCCAGTTCCACCATGGAAATTTTGGCCTGAGTATTAAACACATCTTAATTTTTATGTTTGAAACTAATACATATTCAACAGCACCCTCTAAATTATTACATAATCACTGACTTAACTAAGTTCTGGTTTGAAGATTAAATTAAAAGAAAAAGATCTTGAGGTCTAAATATCAGTCTTCTCTTTCACTCGAAAAATTATGTACTCATATAACACTATACTAACACAGAGAGATTAGCAAGAAAGTTGATAATATAAAATATATTTGTACCTGTTGAAAAGGACACAAAAATGGACAGGAGGACACAGAACTAAGAAAATAGTTCCACTTCATCAAAGTAAATACATTTTTCACATAAAGACAGAGTTAATTAACAATAGGATTAGAGGTCATTATGTATAGCTAATTAGAAGGTAGTATGATTGAACAGCTGCAAAATACACTTTGGCTTTAAAATAATGTTAATATTTACCCTCTATGCATTCAACTAAATTGCCAGATAGGTTGAAGGTTAAAGGACAGCACATAAAGCTCTCTGTGGTAATGAACAAATGGACTTAGGACTATGGGCAGCTCTAAAACCGGGATGAGAACTGCTCCACTTAATACAAATTTGAAGGAGATAAATATTTTTCTGTGGAGTGATAAATATGTTTCAGTCACACATTTACTTCCTGTCTGTGAATTGTGAAAAAGTGTGGTCCAATACAAACCTTGCATCTCCTCATGGAAACAAATAGGAATTTAATAGAAATTTAGAATTAATTATTTCATATTACTTTGGCACTTTCATTTTCCTAGAGCAGTTGAAGGTACCAGTGTTCTTTGGTGCTTTCTTGGCTTAATATATTTTCACACTCCTCAGAGGACGCAATACAGTTCTTGAACAGTGCCCTTCGTGACTCCACCATCTGTGTCTTTCTCTTTGGAATGCTGTCACATAAAGGGAAATGAGGAGAAATGGTTTAAACAGAAATGTAAAAATATGACTTTATTAATTTATTTTATTCAGTGAGGAAAGTAGTATTGCCTTAGGAATTAAAATATTAAATACTTCATTATTAAAACCTTTAGTAAGGGCACATTTTTATTTTCTGATCTGAACCATGAATCTCTAGGAATTAAAATATGAGATACTTCAATATTAAAACCTTTAATAAGGGCATATTTTTATGATCTGCTCTGTGAATCTCATATACGGAAGAGGCAAAACTGATCCAAAAAAGAATCAAAAAAGTTGTTGTTAATATTTCATTAAGTAATACATAATTTTTTTTTCAGGTTCCAGTTTCAGGAATTTGTTCATAATGTTAATTAAAAAGAGTAGTTAGACAAAAACTCCTTAGGAAAACTAATAATGGCACATCCTGCTAAATTTGAGGGAGGAGATATATATGTATTTGGAATTTTTCTTAATATCTTCAAAGAAAGCAATAACTTTTAAAAGACGGTATTTGATAAAACAAGTTGAGAGAGAAGTTTTCCTAGTATTCTAATCTAAATATTGTCTGCTGCTTATATTTTGCTTGGCTGATTCAGCAACAATTTTGATAGTAATTTTTTTCTTATTGTGGAAGAGAATGTTTTTTACATTTTTAGAATTTTTTACATTTTCTGTAATCCAACTTGATTAAGGTTAAGGTTAATAGTTAGGGCTTATCCACTTAGGTTGATCACATTAGAATGACACAGGTCTGATAGATATTAGTAATTTTCTATTGGTGGTAGAAATGTCTGCCCTAAATTATTTGCCCTATTTGGGTGTTTAATGGTAGCTGAAAGTAGTGAGGTTCCAAAAAGCAATTTGAATGCTGTTAAACTAATTAAGGAGCTAAATGGCTCCATAATAAACAGAAGATCTTGAAAGTTACCTTCATTAGTTACAACAGGAAAATGGTCGTTAATGATGATGAGAAAGTACCTGAAGAAGTGCCTGCCTGGAGGCAAATCCTGCCATCAGGGCAGTCTGCAGACTCAGAGGTATTAGTATGAACTCTCTCAAAGCTTCTGGGTCACGTCTTTTTATTTTTCACTGGAGAGGAGTTTTGATATTATTTAGATTGTCTAAAAAGTATGATACTTTATTTTCCTTGTCTCTTGTAAACCTATAAGATTTAATTTGGTATCAAGGAGGAAAAACAAAAGCATGTCTAAATTTCCTCTATTTCCTCTCTGTTTGGAAGGATTAAGTATATACATGTATCAGTTTATTTCTGTGTACATCACTTCCCAGTAAAAATAATCTTCATGGGCTGAGCGGGACTGTAGTTCACGTGTAATCTAAGTAATCAGAAAATATCCTGTGTTAGAACATACAGCTAAATAAAAGAATCAAAGTTCTTTTCCATTTTTATGACCTGTCTATTAAAAAATGTAATCATTTTATTTACATATTAAATAAAGATATAGATGGATACACTCATCTGCTTCATTGTGATTGTCAGGCCTTGGGATATGCATTCCAGCACATTGTGAAAATAAATGAATTAATGCCTATAAGAACCTGCAATACAAAGTTATCAGTCACTTCTTAACTGTTAGCAGATTTTGAACATATTTTAAAACCTCTTTATGCCAAAATTCTGCAATAAATTTAGTCATTATCTCAATCTCATAAATTTAGCAAGATCAGTAGAGCTATCAAATATAATTTCTACACCTAGAAATTTTTCTATTAGTAATAAAGCACAGTAGCTTCTGTGATAAGTACCTTCTGTAATTTTAATTCAGTTGCCAGATGAATTGGGTGGACTATACTGCAAATTGTCCTTTCTGAAATCATTGACATTTTTGCTTTAGCAGAGCTAGTTTAATCTGGTGTGACTGGGCAGATGTGTCCACCCCTGCAGATTCTGTCGGAGTCAATGGAGCTTCACACAATTTTATAGCCATTATTTGATACAGAACTGGCATTGCTGTATAAAATGCGTACTTCAGAAGCTCCTATTTTTTCTGGAATATAAAGCAAGTGAATACAAAAATGTGGGAATGGGACTGATAAAGAGGTAGAGAATCTCGCATTCCTTTCTTTTATCAACAACAATATTGTTGCTAACCTAAAATGACAAACATTTCCTTTGTGAAAAGAAAAGCCATTTTGGGATGGCTTTTTAACTTCTGTGCCAAAAGCAAGCACAGTGAAGATACAAAATAAATGCATATTCCATGTTTTCTGTTAATTTATTTTGTTTCCAAGATTATTGAATGCATTCATCATTAAGGTGTTAAATCTTTGGAAAACCCAACTGAATAAAGTACAAATATTAAAATCTTCTTCACTTCTTCAGAGGGTGTCAGATGGGCAGGATTGAAAGCCAGGGAAGGAGAAAGAACCTCAGGCAATTCCATAATTTGTAAATCTAAATATCTGATTTTGAAAAAAAAAATGCTGCTAGAGTGATTACAGTTTTTCTTATCCATATTTTCAAAAAATATGTAATAAAAAAAGAAAATATTTCATCAATGCAATTGATTAATAAATATATTTTATAAGCCTTTATTTAGAGAGACCACAAATAGTATGTAAGTAGAGATCTTCTCTTGAATAACAGAAACACAAAAAACTTTTGACGCTGATAAAAGCTTAGAAAGTTAAAGTATTCATTTATGTTATTGTAACTAAGGCTTCATGCTATTAAAAATTTGGATGCAAATATAAATCCCAGAAGAGTGCAATAGTTTTCTGCAGACCATGGAAGTTAGACTCTATATGGAATGTAAGCTATATAAGGCTATGCAGAATTTAAAAATATGTTAATCATAGACTTGTAATAAAGCAGTAAACTCTATTTAAGACCTTACAAATCACAGAAATAGTTTTGAAACAATTTTTTTACTGAAGTAATACAATTAGAAACAATATCTTAATATATCCTTCCTTTTTCTTTCAAAGATAATGTATTTTATATAAATAAAAGATAATGTACTTTATATAAATATATGTAATTTTCTCCAGAATTTAAACAATGGAAAACCAGGAAAATATGGCAAGTTTTACCCCTGTCTTTATTGTCTGAGAAATCCTTAAAAAATATATATATGGTAGAGACAATAAACTTGTGTTGATCAACTCTCTTTACTGGGCATTAAATTTAATCTTCTAATTAATTTCCTTAGTGGTACTGATGAGTGTCTCTCACAGCCACAGAGATTTTGTGTTTATTACTGTAATTCTTTCAGCATTGTTTTGCATCCATTCAGAGGGACTTCAGAGTCTCAGAAAAATGCAAATATATAAACAGGTAATAACATTATTCTGCCTTTTCAGGAGAAAAATATTACTTGAGTATCTTGTTTGATATGTTATCTTTTTGATCCAAAACAGAGCCTTGAAATGCATTGACCTTTGTTGTTTCAGGATCCATGATTTTATAAATCTGCTTTTAAAGGGCTAGAACAACTTTGAAGGATCCATTACAGAATACTTCATTTGTGGCCTGTGGTTAGTCTGCTTTGAGACTCCAGTAGAAACAACATATTCCATTAATGGTGACAGTGGGAAGGCACAATATAGAAGATCAGTAAAGTCTTGGTGTCTCTAAACATAACACCACTGCCTCTTGCTAGACAGCAACAAACACCATAACAATAAAAACATAGAAATAAATTTTATTTTCTACTTTTAAAGAAACAAAGAAGCCAACCCTGTTAATGCTGAAGTGGGGGAGGAAAGGAATCCAGCAGGTCTTCTTTCTTAAATTAAGGAGATTCCTATGCTTACTTTCAATTGTTCTGTTCCCTTAGATGCTACTGCTAGCCTGACCAGTCTTTGTCTCCCTACCTACAGCTGGAAGTAGATGATATTTTAGTTCCCTTGCAAGCCAAATCATTGTATGATTCTATGATTCCTGTGCTTAAAGTGAAGGCCTTAAAAATATTTGGGCTCAGAATAAGACACTCTTGGAATAATTCCATTCATCTGAAATTTTCTTAAACACATCCGTCTATGGTCCTTCAGCACACACATATCTTGTTAAAGGAGTGTACAGAGCCCAGTTTGTGATGTGTTCTATGCTTATGCTGAAAGTTCTGTGTGGTGAGTCTTCCTCTGTCTAGAACTTGATATCATTTTAGATGATATCTAGATTTAGATGATATCTAGATTTAGATGATATCTATCTAGAACTTGATATCCCTTTATCATTCCTTTCTAATGCAATTACCCTTGTTTTCTTCACTTCTTAATGATATGAACCTTAATATGGATGTTGTCTGAATAATTATTCACTGGAAATTTAGCTTGGAATACTGACATCCTGATAGAGAGTGTGTGTGTGTAATATATGCATATCAATTATTTAGTATGAGTGTATATTTATATATATATATATACACTCACACAAACATGTATTGTATACATACACACTCAAACATACATTTTGAGTGTGTATGTGTATAATGTATGTATGTGTAAGTGTATATATATACATATAAACATATATACACACATATATAAAAATCATACAGAATCATGTATTGTTATTATGTTCACTGTACTACAGTGAACATAACAAGAATACATGATTCTGTATCATTCAGCCCTTGTAGGAGGGCATCTTAATTGTAGTGTGGCTCCCCAGTTGAAGGCAGACCTTGACAAACCTAAGCAACTGTAATATAGGGCCGTCCCATGGTTTTGAGGGCTGGAGAACATTACATATGAGAGTAAGCTGTGGGTGCTTGGTATGATCCTAGAATGATATGAGAAGTGGGCGGATGGCAAAATTGACTTTAGCATTCTAGGAGGTGTTTATGAGCAAGAGTGGAAGATGCCCTTCATGAGGCTAGAGACAAGAGGCACAACATAGGATACTATGCTTCGGTAAGAATAGGAAATTCCATTGTAAAAGGGCTGTATTGGATTGCCCTGATAAAGCCTGTAGAGGTTCTCCAAAGTTGAGAAAGAGAAATATCTTCTAAGTTTGAAGGCAGCCCTCTTCTAGTCAGAAGTGTTGGTCAGCATAACCTACAAGACCTCTTCCTAGTCTAAATTATTCTGTGATTCAGCAATTTGAACCTGTTTAACATAATGTTAAAATCCAACACTGAAGAGTAATTATGATGTTAGGTAATTGGAATGGCTTTAAATAAGAGTGTAGTCTCACAAGGACAGAAAATACTTGTTTGAAATAAGATTAAGACAATAATTTAACCAATATGCTTTTGTCCATTTACCCAGTACAATACATTTTTCTATTCAAGTTTCATGAAGATGCTTGTAGATAATTTCTGGCTCTGATACAATCTTTTTTTGCCTTAGCAGAGGTTTCTCTTCTGAACAATGTACTTTGGTATTTTGCTTTTTTGTGAAGATAATCATATGTAGTTTGGGCAGGTCTCTAGGTATCATAGTCAAACTGACAATGGATCACTCGGAAATTTGCTCATATTTCACACCTGAATTTTTTACTGAATTGCTGGACCATAAGCAAGTAATATTATATCTGAATCTTGAAACTTGGAAGATACATTACAGTTGTAATTATATGTTTTAGGAGGATAGAAACAATGATTCTATATCCAAATTTAGAAACCCAGATCTTCCAGTATCTGGAAGAGAAATTTTATTTTCTTAGTGCTATATACCTTATCTGATTCATTATACTGATTTAGACTTATTAAGAAATGCTTTTCCAACAGGTCAGTATGAAAGTAACCTAGTCTATTTTGTGAAGTAAAATGTGTAAGTACAGGTGTGCTAAAAGAAATGCAAATAGCCAAAAAAATAATCTTGGTGCTTGCAAAAAGTTTAATACAGGGTGCAGGAATCAGTGAAATCCTTGAGACTGTAAGAAAACTGGATTAGAGAAACTATCATGAGAGGAGTACAAATAATCATAAATAATTTAATATGAAACCTCTCCAATGTGCTGAATAAGACAACAGAAAGCTTGATGAAGAATGTGAAGAAGTTATTCAAAGCTGTGCATATCAGATGCCTGCACTCCATAGTGTTATATATTCAGAGGAGAAGTGGGTACATTAACATGGATCTGGCCTTAGGCAGCTGTGCTTGACCTGTGGGACCAAGTGTGCTAAATCTACATCCAAATCTTATAATTCTGTCCATATGGCAAAGGATAGGCTCTTTTGTCTCACAAAATTTTCTGACAAGTCTTTCTGATGATCTTTTAAAAGCTGATGTCATTATATATATAAACCAATTTAAATAATAAATATGAACTGGGGAAAGACATTGTCTGCAAATTTGAACTTGAAAAGGACTTGATTTTTGAGACTGCTGTACTGAGCTTTTTAAGATAGTTTGAAAAGTACATTTCTTGAAGTTTGTGAGCACGAAAACAACACTTACAGTTCAACACTGCATTTTAAATATTTTAGAACACCTAGAAAAGTATGCTTTGTGGCATATGGTAATGATTACATTCTGCCTCCTGGAAAGGCTAGTACCTGCTTGATGGTCTCAAGTATCCCAGAAGATGTGTGAAAAAGAGACCATAGGAATTTAGTTATTTATTCAGAGCCAGACAGCAATATCCTGCATATCAAAACTGCAGAGTATCAAATTTGTGTTTGCTCACTTGCATGGTGTTCCTCAGAGCTGGTTCACCTCTTTTTATATATTCCCTTCCTGTTCTGGCAGCTGTGGCTGTGTGTCCTTTGCTCATTATGCTGACCATGGCCTCAGTCACTGCTCCAGAATTAAGACAGAATGCAGGGAACCCTTTTTGTACTGTTCTAGTCACATGGTGTGGTTCCTCCATGCAGAGAGGAATTCTCTCCTTGGCATGTCTAATCAGTCTTTAGCATGTTAAACATCTCTGGTATTTGTAGGATATTGTTCTAAGGAAATTTTGTTCTCTTACATTCAGTTTTTGGCGAAAGGCTACATTAACTTTCTCTTGCTAGTTGAGTATAAACAGTATTTTAAAGAGAGGATATTTTTTCATAGAATATATTTTATAATGTATTTTATGCTTACAGGACCTACCTTGGAATTTAGAGCTTTGCCAAAGTGAATATATTTAATATGTTTTGCATTAGGTTTCTCCTACCCTCTTTTATATTTTGACTTCTTTGTCCATTTTGGTAAATAATGCCTATTTTTTGAAAGACCTCTAGAAGAGGAGTCCTATTTCCACAGATCTTTTTATCTATTCTCATGAATGTGCCTTGCAAGTTACACAATTGAAAGTTATATTGCTCAAAGTATTTCAGTAGAACTCTAGTGACTAAAAATATTTTTGTCTAGCATTGCTCATCTTCTGCTGAAAAAAATACTGCCCCTATTTACCACAGAGCTTACAATTGAAGTTATTTAAAATTAAGTCTCATTTTAAGCACTGCCAGTTACTGTATTAAAAAGTGACTAATTATGCCTTAAAGTGAGAAGGAAAAAAAAGGCATTCCAATTTGCCTAGTTATTTTAACAAATCTTGAACAGCCCACTTGATGATGCCCCAAAATGCTTTTTACATTACAAAAATGTCTCGAAAAGGTATGTTTCAGTTGTACTAAAGGACCAATGACCTTTTTTTTCTTTGAAGCATTGTTTACAGAAGTAACTAGGAGATCATTTTTCCACTAAATACTGTTAAAGTTGCCTTTCATTAAACATTTCTGTTTGAAAATGATGTTTACTTGCATCAATTGTTGTGTGCCAGTAAATCTGGGTGGAATCCAAGTCCATTGCAATCTCTTTCCCTTTTCATTAAGTGTGTCTTAAAAACAGTGATTTTTCTCCTAGTTTCTCCTCAGCTCCCTCAAGAATCAAATTCTAAGGGTTTTTTTTCAACTCTTTCTCCATTTTCTCTGCAAAGCTATGGATCCTCTTTCATGAAAGAAGAAATAATCTCTGAGCTTTCTTTAGGTTCTTTGCAGCATTTTCCAAAACTATAGATCCTGCAGCTTTAAAAGTATAACCCACATTTTCTCCTTGTGGAATTAACAACTTACTAAAAACACTGTTCCTGTCATAATAAAATTAATACAATAGCTTGATGCTAAGAAAACTTAATCCTGCCAAATTTAACTTCATGAATAATTCACAAGGTGCAATTTCATGTTTATCCCATTATTAAAGACAGAAAGTGTGCATGCCATCCATGCCTTTTAATAACAATTTTCTAGTACTTGTAGGAAAAAATCTCATGCTGTTACCTCTGCAATGCATTTTTGTTTGTTCTTATTTGAATTTTGATACTGAATGTAAAACTGTTGTAGCCATTCATATTATAAATTATTTTCATCCAGAATATCTCAGCTGTTTTTATTAAAATGTATGAAAAACGTTACAAACACAAGAGAAATAATAACATTGTTATAACTTATTGCCTGTGAATCTTTTAGAAGCAGAACAAGAGTTTCAGAATGTTCAAAACTCAGGTTTAAGTCAGTGGAAGTTACATTAGAAATGTCAAGGCAAGATGTCCCAGATAATAAATAATATTGTGTCTTTAAATATACTCATAAGAGAATGAGAACAACTTAGTCCTGCTGTGTGTTAGTTTTTCCATGCTCAAGGACAAAAATATGCCCTAACCATTAAGACTGCAACACCTACAATACAGTGTCGGAATAATGTCAAAATTCTCTTCACTTAAGCAGTGAAGGACACTTTTGTCCTATCCCCTTATACAAGTGCCTTATGTTAGTAGTTCTAGTGCAATATGAAAAAATATTGGAAAACTATTTCAATTAAAACCAAAAAATGAGAAGAAGCCAAAACCAGTCACCACTGAAAATAAAATGGAGTTATCTTACGAATAAATGGCAAAATGCAAATTTTAAGGAAACAATGTAACAGCAATATTTAATCTTAAATCAAATGGGTTACTAACATTATGGTGGGATAAAAACGAAACCATAACTGTTCATTCTTTTTCTTGTATATTATCAGATGTGCTTATTAATTATGACATCTTTAATGGTCTTCCCTCAAGAAATTTTTCTAATACTTTATTTTCTGATATTGTGTCTTTTTTATGCATCCAAATGTCATGTTACTGATTGTCTTCAGTTGTGCCCATATTGAACAATACACAGATGCTGTGTTGCTATTGTGTTTCTAGGCATGTAATTCTAGCACAACTGCAGATTGGCTAGTTTGTTAAATGAAAAAGCAAAAAGGAGAGTTGTAGTTGTGTAGAGATATTTGCCCTATGGCTTTGTAATATCATGAACTGATAGAGATCTTTAGTCTTAAACAGGTCTCATCTATATTGTTCTTATCACTGAATAATATTTTGTAAACTCTGAATAATAAGTCACAAAACTCATGATAAACAAGACTAGAACTTGGATAAAACACAACAATTTGAAAGGTTTCATCCATTGAGTTTGGTTCACAATCTGAGAAAATGAGAGAGATTTCAAGTAATTACAAATTTAAATTTTCTGTAGTGTTCCAAATCCAAACCTTAAATAAATCTTGACTATTGTCAGCCTTTAGGAATATCCGTCTGTACAGAACTTTTGATTTTGGAAATAACATAAAATACAAGAGCCTTCTCTAGCTGTGAGTGTAGCATTGTAATCCAAGCTTAGCACTAATTCCACTTTGTTTATGGTCCCCCATACTGTTCTCGGTTATTATTTACCCATTCATTCACCCCTTCTGCTACATTACCATAAACACTAATCCTTATATTTTGTTTTGTCTGTGTCATCCTCCCCCACAGGACAGGTTAGAATTCTAATACCCAAAAAAAACTCTCACTCTACTCCAAAACAATTTGACTTCTTCTGAGTTAAAACTTGCTTATCAATTACTAATGCTCTACATGTACTCCCACGCATATATTCTTCTAAACAATTAGTCTCAACTAGTTTGCAGCTATGCATAGAAAAACTATGTACAGTGTATTGAATCTTAACTCCTTTCTTGCCTTAAGGATGTAAATGGGTTTATTGCAATAGTTTCTTTTTTTTTTTTTTAATGACTTGATGTCCTTCATCTTCCACCTAAGTATAATATAGCTCCAAATGGGTTCCTTGCCTTTGCTCCTTGATTTCTTAATGGATTCTGGTTTTAGTTGGTCCTAACTGCCGCGGTCACTTCCCGGTGGTGTTGGGCGGTGCCGCGGCGGTCCCTGGAAGAGGCCTTGAGAAAGGCAGCCTTGGGTCCAGGCACACTGGCACTCAGGGGTGGATTTCAGCTCTCTTTGTGAGCAGCCTCAGCTGAACAATCCCAGGGAAGCTCGGTGGTGGTGGGAGAATAGGCAGTGCGGGAGAAAAGGCGAGACGGGTTCTTCAGGCAGAGGGTCTTCTTTACTGGGGCTCCCAGCTCCGAAGATCTCTGGGTCTGAAGAACCCAGAACTCAGGAGAACAGGGACTTATATATGTTTTAACAGGGGTGGGATCTACAACTTGGGCCAATAATAGGGGGTTACAACGTAACAGGCAACTGGAACAACCAAGTGGGGGTGAAATATTAACATACCAGTAGCTGGCCAGGCCTCTGGGAGTGAACATTCCAGAACACTCTGGGAGCTCAGCTCACCAGGGCCTGTTGCCTAGCAACAACCTTAAGGGGGAGGTGAGACACATCGTGGCAGCCTGAAGCTACCACTATTCGCTGCCTAGAGAGGCTCATATTAAATCTTTGCCTCTCCAAGGCAAAGTAGCCAGGCTTGGGGCAGCCTCTTGGCCTGCCACACCTAACTATGTTTTAGTCTGATTCTTCTTTTAGCTTGTACTTTGCATTCCCACTATCAAAACCTCCATAACTTCAGAGACTACTTGCAAATGTGCTCTGATCTTGACTATCTGCTGAACCAGTTCCATTTGGCCCATCCTCTACTCAGATTCCTTCATCTGCTCTTCATGCTTCCACAACCAGGCATCCTCATTCTTTGTTAACACCAATTTAAAATTTTCACTTATCATGGTATTTAAACCAGATTTTAGAAAATGAAAAAAATATTTGTAAATGATACAGCTTGAAAAATGACATGTTCAAAAATTAGGTGGGAAAGGACCTTCAGTGGCTGTCTAGTCTCGTCTTTTCTATGCCTGCCCACCTTGTCTTTCCTTAAGACTCAGTATGTCTTCATAGCAGTACTCCCTCCATAAGGGTTGTCTTCCATGTCTCTGTAAGCCCAATGAGGTTGTAGACCCCACACCAAGACCCTATGCAGGACACCCCAAAAATCACATCATGTAGGCATGTTGAAGATTATTGCCCTACCTATTTCTTTAAATCCCTTAGTCTGTTCACCAAGTAGTTGGTGGTTGGTTGTTTCTTTGGGGATGGTGGTGGTAGAGGGGTTTGGGGGTAGAGGACGAGGAATCTCCTGGGAAAGGTTCTGAATTGAAAATTAACCAGCTGTGTTGCATGTATAAGTTAATTTTCCTTAAAATTGGTGTCATACTAATAGAAGCCATTTGAGTCACTAGGAAGTTGAATACATGATGGAGTAACAATGATGTGTTGTTACTGAAGTCAATGAGTGCTTTTGTTTTCCAATGTAAGCTTGCATGAATGCTGAAGACAATGACTTTATTGTGTATATCCTACTATGCTATCTTTTTGATTAAAAGAGAGATTGCAAAGAGTACTACGCCACCTACTATTGCAGTAGATTCTCTGATGTGTGGAAAGTAAACTGTTGTGCTGTGAAAACTGAATGAAAAATGTTCAGAATGTTTTTTTGAGTTCAGTCAGTAGTATTATTGTTCTGGGTAGTAGAATTAAAGTTGTGGTCATAGTAGAGTGGTCCATAGTTGCTTATAGAATCATAAAATAAAAACCCTAAAACTATTACATTAAAACAAAAAAGGAACAAATTTATGTGATGATCTCCAAAAGTGGAGATTATTTTTGTTCTCAGATGTTTGGAAGACACTATTCTAAGTAATAGCAACCAAGACAAGAAGTATTTTTATTGAAATTATTTCTTAAAGATGGTGAAAAATAACTTGAAGGAAAATAGTGGTCATCTTTGGTGTTCTATTCATGTTTTGGCCAGCTATCAATCTAAATGTCCTAAGTGAACTAAAATAATAGAGTAAAATACCTGGTTCAATTGCTCATTAAAACTGTAATTAGAATATTTTTCCATGTCAAAACACAGTGATTTGAAAATATATTTTAAAAACAGCTTCCATTTATCTTGTGTCGATGTACACACATTGAAATAGAGAACCCAATTTAATTTCAATGGTTCAGCAAGGTCAGGGCTCTAGGTTTTCTTAAATTTTGTAGTAGTTTGGAAATGGCACTTCTGCTCCTCTCCTCCCACCCACACTGGATAGAGAAACAAAAGGCAGAGATAATGGGCTGAGGCAAGAACAATTTACTGAAAACAGCAATGAGGTAAGAAAACAAATAGTATTGACAACAACACTGATAACAACACTGTACAAAAAGAAGGTGTTTTACATGGAATATGCTCACTGACCTAACCTGACATGGCAGAACCCTGAGAAAATGAACAAAACAGTCAGGCAGACCTGCTTCACTCAGGATTTTTTCCCACCCAAAGCCATGCCCCTTCTCCTCAGAAGTGCGGATCCCATACTTCTACCCCCCAGCAGCAATGTGAGGTGGTACAGAGTAACAACCCAGACACAGCCACACAGCTCCAGGTTCGAAAACCTCACTGCTACTTTGAAAAATTAACCCTGTCCTTTGCTGAAGCCAGGACAGCATAGAAAGAATCAGTATCAATCCCTGAAACACAATGTATCAATTTTGATTGAATTTCTAGATCAACTGTGTTGTCCAGCCATCAAGCTTGGAGCTGCAGCTTACTAGCATCTTGTACTTGTAATTCAGCACTTTTTGTTGGTGTCTTTAGTGATAAACTGCATAATAAAAAAGCTAGTTTACTAACATTTTGAACTAAGGAGTAACAAAATCCTTTTATAATTCAGAAAGTGTGTTGTGAAGACACAATAATATATACAAAGGATATTTTAGTAGGTTTGTATTTTGGTTTTTTTTTTTTTTTTTGGTTGGCTGGGGTTTTGACCCCTTCTACTTGATTCTACTTTTATCTTCTCCATAGTGGTATGTGAATGTACAATGCAGTCCAGTCATTACTGACAACTCCCTACAATTACTGCAATTCAGTTACTAAGTAAAGTAACTTTAAGACTGTGCATGACATAAATAATGGCATTTGATCCAGCATGTTGCTGTTTGTGTTGTTGTATACAAAATTTAAATTATTTAAAATATCCATCTTTAAACAGAGTTTTTGGTCACATTATTCCCATTCATTTTTAGCTTCAGGAGTTTATAACTGGGTTGAGTACTTCACTGGTAGATTGCAACTTGCTGAATATTGGTGCTTATACTTGTATGTCCGTTAAAGTCAGAATTTCCAGGATTCTGAGAACTTTTTGCACAGCTCACCTCACGCAGTATCCAAAATAGTGCATTGTGTCTTAGATAGTATTGTAGCCTATGTCTGTGGAACTGTTATTTTCCTTTGACACATTTTTGGAGGGGAGGGTGAAAAGGGTTGGAAATCATACTTCAAATAATCTAGTTATAAAGAATCAGAAAGTGTTTGAGGAGGAAATTGTGCTTTCTTTACATTTTTAACTCCTATCAATTTGGTACTGTATAGCAAAATAAAAGGAATTTACTTCCCTTTTTTGCTGATTCAGCATGCAGTCAGGAATGCTGACACAGCTCCAGAATGAGCTCCTAAATGTGCAATAACTTCCTCTCTTAATAAAGAGAATTTCAAGTAAAAAGGAGTCTTTTCCCATAATCCTTCTTTCAAAGAAATGTAACTCATGAAATGAACTCACATGCAATGCTGTCTGACAAGATTCTCCTTGTGGTTCCAGCTCAGGAGAGATACAGTGTGTAATACATCAATAATTTGTTCTTTAACTATAGGCCATCACCTCAGATAAAAGTCTTGGCATTTGGGAAGGATATATAAGTGGATCAAGATCCTCAGCTGCATCGCCAGTCACAGGAATGTCAATTTGACAGTTATTCATGCGTGGGTTGCAGTCACTTTCTGAATAAAAGGTTCTTTTATACTTGACCCGCATGTACCTTTCCCCTGAACAATACAAAGACACAATTTCTTTTACACTGCAATTTCTAATTCCCTATTTGGAAACTCAGATTGTATAGAAAAGACAGTCTATGATAAATTGTTCAATCCTGTGTTCTTCTCTCAGATGACCTTTAATCAGTTCATGGCTTTGTTCTGTGAATTAGATTCCCCTTAGAAAGGGTGTTTATTTAAGTCTTTTTGGGGGGTATTTTTATCAGGGGCAGCACCATCACTTTTGACACTATATTGTTTTGTCTTCTTCAAAGGGAAAAGGTATTAAACTCCCTTCAAATCTTTTATAGCTTAAATATGTGTTAGAGGGGAAAGTTTATAAAATTAAAAATGACAGTAAAAATTCATTCAAATTAAATACAGTCTAGTGCATGAAACAAAATTTGTTTGAAATAAAACTATAAATATTACCACAAGCATAGAGTCTGCATATGACTCTCGTAAATTTTGCATTAAACATTAGTTTACATAGACCTATTGAAAAAAGATCAGAAAATGTGTATTATCCATGCTTAAAATTCTCTGACTATGCTGATAGTGTTTGTGAAACCAAATCAAATCCAGTTTCATACAATTCTAATCCTTTTGCCTTAAAAATAGCAACAGACACTAATGAACTTAGTTTTTGTATCTTTATATACTGACATTTGCTTACTATGCTTGTGACAATGCTTCAGGGTATATTTTTGGTTTTGGCAAGATCACCAAACTTTTCCCCCTCACTATTTTCCATCACAGATTAAACGATTGATGGTGACCAATAAAGATGCAGAATGTTCCTCAGAGCATGGTAATAAAACGACTCAGCACTTTCTCCCAAATTGCTTTAAAAACACTAAAGCTGGAATTTGTATGTTGCTGAACACTCACATTTCATTGGCACAAAAGCTGAAAAGCTAGCTGATTCATTGGAACCTTATTTTCTTAATACTGGTACAATTTTGCTGGGCTAGAATAGTTTTGAGACTTAAGACTAAGAAAAAATCCAGATCTGTAAATACATTTGCAAGCTAAAACATATCTCATTTGCATAATCTCCAACTCTTTCTCAGTACTGCAGTCTTACTTTATGAAGTTAGAATAAAGCAATTATAAAACAGCTTGGGCTGGTCTCCCTAGAAGAAACAAGAACATCAGCTAGATCAGGCTTCTCAGAGCTCTGTCCAACCCCACCATGAACAGGTCATCAACCACCTCTGTAGGAATCTCGTACAATCATCCAAATCTCATCAGAGACATGGCAGCTGTGTAAAAGTTGTAGAGAAGAAATTACATTTGTCAGTATTGGAAAATTAGCCTCCGTTACCATGTTATTCCATATTATAATAATACATGCAAATGAGTGTCAGAATAGGGGAAAGGGAGACAGCAAATAGAAAACATATATTTAATGAAATAACAGATACATAAATCATAGAATCATAGAATTCTAGAATAGAGTTCTTCCACTCTAGAATAGATTACTTCCATTTGGAAGGTCATGTAGTAAGCAATGCAATAAGCAGTAACATCTCCAACTACATCAGGTAGCACGGAAACTTGGCCAACTGAACCTTGATAGCATGTTTCTAGAGATTCACCAGGACCCCCAAGTCCTTCTTCACTATTCCTCCAGAGGGCTTTACGTTCCTTCACCCCACAAACAGTTTTGGTCCAACCCAGGAAGAGGCCCATTTCTTAAGCTTGTCCAGATTCCTCTGGACAACATCACTGTGCTCAGAGGCCCATTGAAGGACTTGAGTAACAGTTTTTCAAAGTACAACACCAAAAACCCTCCCCTGTGATTTTTGTAATTAGAAATCTTGCAACACATCTTAATAGTAAACCAACATCTACTAGAAGTGAGACAAAGAGAGGATAAGAAGTTAAATTACTAATCAGAGCCCACATTTATAAATATTTCATAAGATTTAAATGAAAGTAATTACTCTTACTACAATTAAGGTATGATTTGGGTTAGCAGTTTCTCAGTCCTCCACAGATGTCCTGAGATGGTGCTGAAATCAGTGAGATTGAACATTAGTTTATTCAATCCAATTGAATAACATGTAGCAAATGAAAAGTAAAAAGTAATGTAAATGTAATGTAAACTCAGATCACACTTTGCACAAATAGTGAGCATAAGTCATTACCAGAAAAGGAAATGAAGGGGATTAACTGTAGAGAAAACACTGAGTTTTTTGAGAAATGCAAATTTAATGCAGGAGGTATGGAAGAGATAAGTACTTTGAATGTAAAGAATGATCAGTAACTTGATGAATATCACAAGCAGAAACTGAAGATCAGTTTATTTTTAGGATTATTTTTAATTTGAATTATCCTCTGATTCAGACATGAAGTCTCAAGTGTGAGGGAATGAAAACAATTCAAACAGCAATTATTGTAAAGCTTGGTTGGGAATCTGGAGTAGGACAGAAGACCTTGTAAATTAGCAGCATTCTACAAGAAAAGATACAAATAATGAGTTTGTGTCATAAATCACAAAGATTCCTCTAAGTTAAATAATGACATTACTAAAGGAAGAAGAGAGTAATTTAATGGATAATTTAATACTGGGATAATAAAAGCAAATAGTCATATTCTAGACAAATGTTGTTGAATGCATGCATTTTGAAGCAGCTTGGAAGGAACCAGAATGAGTCAAGTGTTGTTAATATTCCTACTGAATTGGGAAATTTGAATCTCAGTCTTTGTAAAGTGACTTTGTTGATTGAACATCGTTAAAAATATCTAAATGAATAATTTAGGCAAATCTGGTTTTGAAAAAAAAATCTATTCTAATACAGGAATGATAATTACAACATATGGAATTCTGGTTTTGATTTTCAGAGCAACATGAAAGCAGCCTAAGTCCTAGTCAAATACTAAATTTTCTTTTGTCTTGTGGGAGTGTTTCCTTCCCCAATGTTTTTTTCAGTCCATTTCAATCTTTCTGAGTTCACAGGACATTCAAAATGCTCCAGAAATTTGAGATTTCTCTCTGTGACTTTCCAAGTGAACAGAATGATACCTAAACTTGCTTATTTTTTCTTATATTGAATTGTGTACTAGTGAGAGTTGTTCAATCTTAAGCAAATCACTAATCCTCTCTGACCCTCTATTTATCTCCATGTAAAATAGGCCTAATAAAAATCCACCAGTAGCAAGCATGGAATTTAAACTAGACAAATAGCTTGTAGCAATAGAAGAGTAAAACTGGCATAATTAATTGAACTGCAGTGAAACTAATCCTACTGGCAGCAGTAAAATTGTTCAGTCACGTAAGTTTTATTTTGTTACAGTCACAAAAACGCTCTAACTGAAGTAATGCAATTCCCTATCTTTCTGCCCAGTGAAAGGCAGTAGCAGAAGCAATAAGTATATTTTTGTTCATGGTGGTAGTTACACAGCACTTAAGCAAAGGGAGAGTAAAATTTAAAAATTCTGATGAATCTGGAAAATGTCCTTTTAGGAGGCTACTGAGTTACCATTGAAACAGCAGTCACAATCTTAATTTCAGTCCAGTGAAAAAATGCACATACAAATACATAAGTTCTGATTGAATTTCTCTACTCCTGTAAACTCAGTGTTCCTGGGAATTTTGGCTTTTTCCTGGGAAAGAGGAAATCCATAATCATGATGTTTATAAGCACTATTAAGTACAGCAAATAACAAGGTGAATAAGAAAACAACCTTCAACATTCTTATCAGTCAATTAAATTCTGCTTACTTTTCATAAAGTAACAATTTAGCAGGAGCTTAGATTTGCTAATTGAGAGCCCTCGGAGAGCAACTGATAAACCAACTTAAATGAGAAAAATCTTGAAACATTTCTGGTAAGTTATAGATCATTTAAATATGTGAGTTAGTAATACCTTAATTAGATAACTTATACACGAAAAGAAGGGTACCAAAGAGAATTATCTGATGATATGACATCCATGAGGAAATAATTTAGTCTAGCTTTTAAGGTTCTTTCTTGCATATTTCTGTTTTATGGGTTTACATTCTGAAAATTCTAAACTATTGTTGTGGACTTCTATAGACGTATTAATCTTTTTCTCTTGCCATGATACAGGTATCAAACAATGATATAGATGTGCTACTGTTGACCTACGCAGACAAGCAATGGTTCTTTTGTTAAGATTTTGAGATTGCAGCAGGCACTCATATCAGAATGAAAGTGAAAAGCACACAGATAATTAATAATATAACCATGGAAGTCTTTGACATCAATGCATTGATTCTCACACTTAGTGGGCCATACAATCACAGACATACATTCTTAATTAAGAGAACCCTAGCTAAAGTCGCATGCACAAAGGATAAAATTGCTAGGTGCAGCTCTGTACAAAGCATCAGACACATGGAGATAAAACACAACATTGCCAAAGTTTTTCTGTCTGTATTGTACAGCAAGTAAGCTCCCTTTGAATGATCTTATGATACCCAAGATTCATCCAAATCATTTTATTCCTGATACCGAAACACAAGTTTCAAACACTTTCATTCTGATCTGTAATTTTCCACAAATGACAAAAAGTAGCTGCTGGCAACACTGATCAGTAATACATCTGTGTTAATGTGCTGAGACTTAAATCATGCTGAAAAAGGATGCAATCTTTAAAAAAAACTAGAATTACAGAATCATAAAATAGTTTGGGTTTGAAGGAACCGTCAAAGACTATCTACAGATGATCTATACAGAACCCCCTTGGCAGGGGCACATTCTGATAGATCAGGTCACTCAAATCTCCACCAAAACTGGCTTTGAAAACATCCAACACTTCCAACTACCTCATATTCTTCATTCTCTTATGAATTTTTCATGTTTACATATAACCCAACAAAATCTATCTATCTAATGTCATTGGTGTCAGGAAAGGTAAAGAATTCCCACAGCAGAATGTAGGATATAGATAGCATTGGAAGAAATCTCAGGTTAGATAGTGTAGGAAGGAAATTCCTAAAATGATAATTGGAAGTTTGGAAGATATTAGATACTTCAGGGTTTTTCTCATTATAATCAGATATTTTTAATTATATGCAATTAAGCTTGAAAAAATATTATAATCGTTAGAGTTTTTTATTGAATATATAACTTTGTAAAAGATGTTTTTAAAAACTCGCTTTACTGGGGAAAAGAACTGTATTTTGCATTGAAATATGTTGGCAAAGTAGAGGGGTGGATGGATTTTGGAACCTGTGTTTGACAGTTTTCACCTTTGTACAACTTAATCTTTCTATGTCTCTCTAGTTTTAAGTCATTCTAAGATATTCCATGTAATCCTAAAGACCTAGATTTTTGGGTTTTTTAGCCCAGTGCTCAAAGCAATCACATTCGAAATAAGAAATTTGCCATTCACATCTCTGACCGTAAGTGAGCATGAGCCTACAGATTTTTGTTTCAGCTAAGTCAGAGGCACTTGAGAAAATTACATCATTTTGGTCCTGTGCAAAAAACCCCAATAACCTTGGCCCTTTTAACAAGAATTAGTCTTGAAAAAGGAAATCCTTATTTCTTGAAAGATTAGTAATAGCTTTCCTGAGACTATCCATGAAAATCCCTTATATTGAGACAAGTTATATTTTGTCCTTACCACTGCTTCTCACTATGTTCACACAACATGCTAAATCTCTGAGGGCTGCAATATCCACTCCTGCAAAATGGTCCTAGTTTGCATTTTAATGATTACTTTTAAATTTGGTTGGATATATGAAGAACTTTATATGGCTGAGCCCAGGAAATTGAACTCTATCATTAAGATCTTCAGTATACGTGTAAAAGACAGGACTTTAGATCTGTTGTTCAAAGGAAGGACAATGCTCTTGGATTTTCCAAGGAGCTAGCAGATATTCTTTCATCCAGGAACTTGTTTCCTTTTAATAAATCTGAGTAAAGGTATTATGAAGTTTCTTTGTCCATTTTGGGATCAAAAAAGTATCAGTAAAGCCTTCCTATATGGCAATGTTATGGATATTTGTCAGAATGCAATTAATTTACACATACTTGGGCTGCTATTGTCAGAACACCAACTAAACTAATAAAGTTTCACTGGCTTTTCATTTCTGACAATGAGCTGGTGCAAGTCATACAAATATGAGAATGAATTTCCGTAAGCTTAATGACTCTATACATAGAAAATATTTTTCCTTCTTTAGGTAAGGGGAAAAAAATGCATAAAAATAGAATGGTCCAGAGAGAAAAACAGATTTAAAGGAGTAAAAAAAATCATAATAATCTTTCCCTGCTGCATCTTTAGAAGGGCTAAACTGGTATAAATCCACTGTTACAAAGAATAAAAACAGCATGCAACTGACAGATGATTACGTTACACCATGGATCATCACAGAGTTGCAAACAGCCCAGGTAGATAGTTAAATCAGCTTAGTACTTATTTTTACCTGATACGTACAGGCTTGATTGGATGACAGTAGTAGGACTCCCTCTTGGATTTTCCAAGCTAATAGATCATCAGAGTATTTTGACTTATGCTGACACTTTTTTCCTTTGTTCCAAACATTTAAGTTTTTTTTTTAATGGCTCTACAATAAGCATATTATATTACTAAATTAGATATCTAAAGGTTATATTTTCATTATCATATCAATTGCCCTTGTTTTTTTGATTTAAGAGTTGATTTTATATTTTTATACCATGCCCTGATTTTTATTGTCTTATAATTCTGAAGTACACCATTTTGGAGTAAAGATGTAATTGATAAATTATTCCTTTGAAATTCTTGAGTAACACAGAAGAAGCTCTTGTGGAAAACTCTGCTTACTAATGTTCAGCTAATAATTGCCAGTTTGTTTCTATTGAATATGTTTCGTATTCCCTGGATTGCATTAAATATACCTTTAAATTTGTTGAAAATGCATAATCTGATCAACTTTTAAATTTTAGCCAAGCATTGAGTAAGAGGGGAAGAAGTAATAGTTTTTCCCTCCTGACATGTTTTTTGCTTCATTTTTCTTCATGAAAGGTTGTTCTCATGCAATTCTAAAGAAATACAGTAGTATTTGAAAATGAGTGTTAAATGTAGCAAGCAGTTTATGCACAGTTTTCAATTTATTCTTTATTTTGGAATCAATTTTTTCAGTATTTTGAGTCTGCTCTCATTTCCAATATGAGGAGGAAAGAGAATCCGTGGAATAATTAAGCATGATTTGCACATCTTTTAACAAATTAAAGCATATAATGTAGACTACTGCACTACATCAACATGAATTATGTATTCTGGAGATAAGTGTCTGACAAGCAGATATTATTTGTGTTTGGAGCATGTAGTTTGAATGCAAAATTAAAAGACACATTTAAGTGGGTTTCTTTTTGTTTGTTGTTTTTTTTTTTTTCCTGGCATATTTATTCATAGGATACTCTTTATTCTATCTTGTATCTAGCAATATGTCCTTTCAGCAATCAGTAATAAGTCCTTTCAGGCTTTCAATTTGCACATCCCATCAATTTGACTTCATCCCATCATCTGAATTCTGATTCCTGTAGACAGTGAACTTTTGCACTGATTTGCTTCCTGGGATTATCAGAAAAAGTATAATAATGCTGGGTGGAGAAAAAAAAAATACATGCCTTAATGTCATTTTTTGGTGTTGTGGTGGTAGCTGAAGAGTAGTACTTGGTCCGTAACATACCAAAAAGATCCTGACACAAGAACCTTCACATTTAATTTACAACCAGTGAACAGATTGATTTCTAGAGACCTAGGTTTAAGCAAACAGTCTAGATTTCAGAGGCTGTTTTAGCAATCAGATTGTTAGCAACTAAGTGTTATTGACATGACACAAGCAGTCATGAGAGGAAAACTTTCTGGTAGATTGGCAATACTATGCTGATCCCGAGCCTGACAGAGTGAGGGGGCCCTTTGGAGTGTTATTTGCTGAGTGATTTTCTTTGAGTGAGGGTTTTTTTTCTTTTAAAACAGTGAATGCTGAAAGATAGGAGGCTGCTACTTTCTCCATGAGAATCTAAATAGATCTGGCTGGTTCTAAGGATAAATAAGAGAAGAAGAAAAGCAAAATGACAGTGAGAATATAAACTTCTGCAATTTAATACAAAATCATAATATTTATATACTTAACTATGTAAACAAGAGAGGCACAAGCTACATAGAAGGGGTCTAAATGGTAATTATTTCTTGGATATGTCCTGTCTAGAAAGTTATGAAGTTATTGCAATACAACTAGTGACATGGAGCAATTATAATTATACAGAAGCATGTGTAGGCCTTACACATACAAAAAACTCTTTGGTACTGGATATACCAAACAAGTGATGCAATGGGCAGTTAAATTATAATATTTCTTACAATCAACAGCATTTCTTTTTAGTAAATTCATTGCACTGACATCTTCTGTTCTTTTTCTTGAAAATACTAGGACCAAAGCATTTTTATTTGGAACTGATAATGTAATAATCTTTCTGGAAAGCTTAATCTAATCCAATATATTTAATATATCACAGTGTTTTAAGTAAAAACAATTATAAAATTCAAATTTAAGACTCAGGAGATCATAAATAAAAAAAAAGTCAGCATTTCTTGCCATGCTCTAAATTGCAACAATAGCCTTTCACTTAATGAGAATAAATTGACTCAAAATTTCTGTGTTTTTACCATTTGAAAACTTGTTTACCTAAGACACTTCCGAAAGAGTAGTAGTTTTTCTCCTCAGGGTTATTCTGTTCGTATCAGTGAAAACAAGTCATTAATATACCATTTTACAATCTTGATTAAAATTGGATATTTTAATTTTGTCAATATCAAAGACTAAATATTTGTAACACTTTGTTTATAGCAGTTTTGATTTAATACAGAGTCAGGACTTAGGAAATAATCAGCATGAGAAAATAGCTTTTAAACTTCGAAAGCAAATAGTAACATAGTATTAGTTTCATGTACTTCAAATAAAGTAATAAAAGCAAGGAGAAAAGAAGATGGGACTTCCACTGCTGGCTGAATCCATGAATTTTACTTGAAGCTCTAATATTTGTTTGAACTTGTTCCTCATAATGATGTGCTGATTGTAGGGGGAAGACTGGAATGGAAAAGGTTCTGATTTGAGAAATTTTGTGCAGTACATCTTCTATAAGATTATTCTACATTGTTACATATGTGTTCACACAATATCTCAGAGCAGAAGTAAAACTATACAAAAAATTATTGACTGTGAAGCAGCAGAATAACATTTCATTGATGACCACTGGACAATATCCATATTTTCACGGGCACTATTACATTAATAAAAACAGTCAGAATTGTCCAGTTGGAAACAACCACCCCTTCTAACTGGAACAGTGAAAAAATTCCATTTAATTCTAACTGCATTTGTGGGGTCAGAGGAGCTCCCACATTGATAGGCTGATTAATATTTGCTATTTCCTCAACCCCTTCTATAATACATTTACATAAATGTCTATGAAGTAGATCACATACTTGCATTATGCCTGTGATTGTTCTNAGGGAAAACACTGCCCCACCTGTTTCCAGTAACCCATGAAGATGGTAATAGAATACATACTTTGGGCACATTTTACATTGCAACCTAGGACAGATGTCCATCCAGATGGATGGACTTCCAGCCCTCTTCTGTATGAGGAAGAAGCTAATTTTCCATAAGATCAAACGTATCTTAAAATGAGTTTCAAGAGCAAACCTATCCCCAAAAACTTGACTTGTATATAAATTAAACAAACAAGCAAACAAACAAACCCAACCCAAACCCAACCATCCAATCAAAACCACACAGACACACACACACACTCCCCAACCAACCAATTAACCATACAAAACCATACAAAACCCCATAATCATGAGAAAATAAGCACTTATGGCAAATTTCACAATACAATATAATACTAATAAGATATTTAGGCTTAAGCAAAACTTTTTTATGATACCTAGGAAGCAAAAAATTGTATAAATTAAAGGTTTCACAAAGCATTTATCTAAAAATTTATTACACTCAATATGAAATGCACTTCCAAAATCAGTAAACCTTTTATCAATCCCTAAGAATAATGAAAAAAGATGTGTTCTAGGATTCCATTATTTCTTGTAGAAAAACTACTTCATGAATTTTACTTCATGATTCTTTGAGAGCACTTTAGAGTCCAAAGAATGAAAGAGAGGTTTTGTATGGAGAGTTGAGAATATATTGAGAATATATGCTATAGTGGGCAATTTCCTAAGTATTTTTTCACTTATTGTAAAAGTAAGCTGAGAACATTTATTTATAAAATGTGTCTTTCAATGATGTATAATGGAAAGATGAGAATTTACTGTTCAAATGTGAAGACTCTAAGTTTTGTGACATTTAGTCACAAACAAACTTAATCGAAAAGTTTGGTGCTGGGCTGAGGAAACAAAAAATAGTGCAATTTCTAGTGTGATGTAAAAACAGAAATTAAGGAACAGAAATAAAGGACTTCTTTTCTGTGCCTCCATCCTTTTACATGGATGTGTTAAAATACCTAGGTGGTTGATTTATCAGCTTGTGTTGCTCACAGCATACTTTATATAGCTGGATAGTCTTGCAAATTGTTGTGAACGCTGGAATTTTTACAGAATTTAGTGACAAATAGTGTTCACTTAGTAAGTAGTCATTCCAAATATTATTTGCCATATCTCTGCTAATATGGTTTGTTTTTAAAATTTCTTTAATTTGAAATTTATTACTGATATTTTGAGGAAAAAATGAGTAAATAATTGAACATAATAATTTCTGACTAATTATTCAACAGCTATATGGAACCTATAAATGGAAACAAAATTATGAATGATTTCCAAAGATCAAACAGGATTTAAATTGTCATAAATATAATTCCTTTTTTTGATATTGCCAAAAACAGAGAAAGGCTGAAATAGATGAGATATTATAGTGTTGGAAATGCCACATTTCCAAGAAAAGAACAAGGAAAAAAAAAATCAAACCACTAAAAATCTACTTTCGAAGGTCTTTTATCTAAAAAGCAGAATCAAATGCTTTTGATAAGGCAAAGGTTTCCAGGAAGGCACCGAGACAGATTCCAATGAAATGCCAGTCCCAGTAGATTTTTTAGAGGAAGGACTGTATGCCCAAGAGGACATGGTAATAATGAAATGCTCTTTAATGGCATTAACCTTTATTCAGGTGTCTAACAGCATTATGCTGCATAAAGGATTTACCATGCTATCCTCACCACTGCTGCCAGGATCATAGCAGCATAATTTTTTATACACACACACAGTGGAAAATACAAGTAGGCATAATACAAAATTCACATTTTTGACTCTTAATATTACCAAATTAAAAAATGGTCCATTTCAAAATCTACTTATATTCAACAGATCCTCCTAGAAGCCATGCTAAGGCACATGGAGGACAGAGAGGGGATTCTGGAGAACCAGCGTGGCTCCACCAAGGGCAAGTCCTGCCTGATCATCATAGAAGCCTTCTATGATGGAGTGAGTCCATCAGTGGACAAGGGAAGGGCTACAGGTATCATTTATCATTTATCAAAGCCTTTGACATGGTCCCCTATAACATCCTTCCCTTTAAATTGGAAAGAAATGGATTTGGTGGGTGGGCTGCAAGGAGTTGCAGGTTAAGGAGTTGGTTGATGGTGGTGTCCAAAGGGTCGTGATCAACAGCTCAGAGTCACAATGAACATCAGTGACAAGTGGGGTCCTTCAGTTATTAACTGGGTTCCTCAATTCTTATTTAAAATCTTCATCAATGACATAGTTAAAGGGATCAAGTGCATGCTCAACAAATTTGCACGTAACACCAAGCTGAGTGGTGCACCTGAAGGACAGGATGCCTTCTCAGGGGACTTGGACAAATTCAGGGAATGAACCCACATAAACGTGATGATGTTCAACAAGACCAAGCGCAGTGCTGCACCTAGGTTGGAGCAACCTCCAGTACCAACATCTGTGTGAAGAGATGGACAGATGGAGAGCAGCCCTGCCAGGAAGGACTTGGGTATCATGATGGGTGAGCATGACTAGCCATGTGAAACAAAAATATCTGAGATAAGCGCTGGCTTCTCAGCGCCAACAATTTTGATCTGCTAATCTCTGCTTACTAGCTCTCTCTAATGTTGATATATACATAAATGAATAGCCATTATATAGAATCTGAGGTCTTAGCAGATTTCTACACAAAAAACACAGGAGGGACATCGTAACTGGAGTTAATCTGCATGAAGTTTAGAGAAGTAATTTATGTTTAGAAAGTATTTCTACCATGTGTTCATGATAACTAAATTTATATTTCCTTACTTAGGGTAGGAAATTGATTGTGCTGGCAGTGATTGCAATAACAACATCTATACTTGGAACAATTATTTCTTACTCATTTTCATTTATTAAATCTCTAAGTGTATCACAAATGCAGTGGAAACATACTTGTCTTGATAACACATGTCATAGCAATAAATGAATAATCAGTCCTCAGAAGAATCCTGGAATTCTTGAGGTCCAACTGTTTAACAACTGAATATGTGACTCTATGCTAATAAAAGAGTAAATGGAAGTGTATCAACTGAATTCCAGTTCTATAACTCTGAATACCTATAATGCATCCATAAAATCTGACCCAGACACCTGTGGTTTCCGTTGCAATCCATGTAGAAAATAAGTCATTATTCAAGTGCAGTTCATCCTAAAGCAGATGTCTGAAATACTTTAGCCTACTTTTAGACATACTGATTAAGGTAAGATGGATCACACCCATTAAGTGCCTATTGATTGAAAAGGGAAGCTTAGACGACTAGGTGAGGTTAGAAAGCAGACTTTCAAAGTTAGTTGAATCTCATCCACAGTATTTTACAAATGCCTTGAAGTATATTTAATGTGTCTTCATAGTTACCATTGCCTTATTTGCAGTAATCTAAATACTGCTTCAGCTAACCAAAATCTGTCCTATATACAACTCTGAAAAACATTCTAAAAATTTACTGCTTGAGGTGGTACCAACAGACTTCTTAAAATAATTTTTTTCATGTTGGCTCATTGATTACGAAAGAAGGAATTTTATTCTTCAATGTATTTCATCCTACTCCCTGAATTTCTGATGTTTATCTTTTAGTTCCATAATCTGGAATGTATATCTGCCACACAGAAAGTAGGTACTGATAAACTACACATGAAAAGACTTTTATTACACAAATGAGAAAAACAGATGAGCAAAGCAAAGTATTATTTCTCAATAGAAAAAAATCTCTGAGTAGCTAGAGATGTTGAGGAGTATTCATATGAATAATGATCAATCAATTGCTACCTAAAGATGTTAAAAGCCAGTGTACAAAAAAATCACTGACTTGGTTTCCAAGAATAATATTGCAATTTCTCACTACTGGATTATTTATGTATTAATGATAAAAGGAAGGGTAAGACCAACCTTTGTTCTCTATTGGATGCGGAAGGGAACTTAGTAACTGCAGATGAGAAGGCAGAAGCGTTTAATGCCTTCTTTGCCCCAGTGTTTAGTGGGAAGATGGCTTGTCATCAGGACAGATGTCCTCCTGGGTTGATAGACTGTGTCAGGGAGTAGAATGCTCCCCCTATCATCCAGGAGGAGGCAGTCAGAGAACTGCTGAGCTGCTTAGATGATCATAAATCTATGGGACCAGATGGGATCCATCCCAGGGTGATGAGGGAGCTGGCAGATGAGCTTGTGAAGCCACTCTCCATCATTTATCAACAACCCTGGCTCACTGGGGTGGTTCAAGATGACTGGAACCTGGCCAATGTGACACCCATTCACAAAAAGGGTAGGAAGGAGGATCCTGGTAACTATAGACCACTTAGCCTGACTTCAGTACCCAGTAAGGTAATGGAGCAGTTTATATTGAGTGTCATCACACAGCACTTACAGAATGGCCAGAGTATCAGACCCATTCAGCATGGGTTTAGGAGGGGTAGGTCGTGTTTGACCAATCTGATCTCCTTTTATGACCACATGACCTGCCTGGTGGATGCAGGAAAGGCTGTGGATCTTGTGTACCTGGACTTCAGCAAGGCTGTCTCCCACAGCACACTCCTGGAAAAGCTGGCAGCTCACACTTGGACAGGAGCATTCTTTGCTGGGCTAGGAACTGGCTGGATGGCTGGGCCCAGAGAGTGGGGGTGAGCAGTGCTGCATCGAGCTGGCAGACAGGCACCAGTGGTGTCCCCCAGGGATCTGTGCTGGGACCAGTCCTGTTCAGTTTTTACTGGGGAATGGATGAGGGTNCACCTCGAGTGCTGTGTCCAGTTCTGGGCCCCTCAGTTTAGGAAGGGCCTTGAGATGCTTGAGCGTGTCCAGAGGAGGCAACGAGGCTGGTGAGGGGCTGGGAGCACAAACCGTGGGAGGAATGGCTGAGGGAGCTGGGGTTGTTTAGCCTGGAGAAAAGGAGACTCAGGGGTGACCTTATCACTCTCTACAACCTCCTGAAAGGTGGCTGTGGTCAGGTGGGGGCTGGTCTCTTTCTCCAGGCAGCAACTGACAGAACGAGAGGACACAGTCTTAAGCTGGCCCAAGGGAATATAGGTTGGATATTAAGAAAATGATTTTTACAAAAAGGGTGATAAAGTTCTGGAATGGTCTGCCCAGGAAGGTGGTGGAGCCACCATCCCTGGATGTGTTTAAAAAAAGGTTGAATGTGGCACTCAACGCCATTGTCTCATTGAGGTGTTAGAGCTGGGTTGGACATGATGATCTTGAAGCTCTTCCGACCTATTCTGTGATTCTGTATTTTTCTTTCCCTAGAGTATCTTTGACTTGCAATATCATGTTTGCAAAAGAATGAAAGTTATTGCATTTGAAAACTTACTTTTAATTTATTTTTATGGATCTAAGGTTATTTCCACTGACCTCAGTATATTTCCCACTAGAGCATTCATAAGCATTATAATAAATGTCATGTCATTAAAGTAACTAATTGAAGTAAACTTGCAATCCCTCATATAATTTTTATTTTCAGAGGAAAATAGAATGGATTGTGTCTTCTGTTTTTCCCTGTCTGTATTTAGAAATTAGTCAGCTACTGAGCATTTTAATTAGTAAGTAAAAATTTTATGAGTCAGAACATTTTTTGTCAGCAGTTTTAATGCCTTCAATCAAAATAGCTATCAATTCACTGAATATTAAAATCTAGAAGTCAAGAAATATACCAAAGGAAAAACTAACTCCACTTGGGGACTATGAAATTTTCATCAGTGGTAGAGTTGCACTTGTAGTTCTGTGCAGGTATCTGTGCAACAGTTGAGTTCAATGAGCAATTAGTTAAATAAGGGGAAAAATATAATGTAGGTACACTTGTTCTTCAAGGTTCACTCAATAAATCTCTATAAAAATACAATATAATTTTAATTTTCTCATTTTTGTATTGGATTTCTTATGACTTATGAACACCTTTACTATTATATCAAATTAAATTATTGTCAAATTGGAATGCTTTTTTCCCGCCTAGAATGAACTACTAAAATGATTCTACCTCTTGCTTAAGGAAGTTTGATGTATGGACAAATAAATTTGTTTGGAAATAGAACCTAATTATTTGTATCTCTTTAGAATTACATTTATGATTAGAAAATACTGATTACAGAACTAAAGCATTGTTATTTCATGGTCTTTTGGATAAAAGCAGTACATGAATGCAGTGTACATGACCCCTTTGAAACATACTAACATTTCTTTTGAAGCTGAATTTTAGAAACGTGATGAAGGAAAGGAGGAAGAAACAGACATTTCAACTCAAATTAGGGCCAAAACTCGAAGGATTGATTGTGATTGAAGACAAGAAGTCAGTATATCCTGGGTCTTCACAATTCTTACTTTAGCAGACACTAATAACTGCCAGTTTAAATTTCAATATTTTATGTAAAAAAAAATAGTCTACATTAAAAAGTCCACACATCATTCATGGGGCATGTCAAAGCCTTAATTCTCTTGGTTCAAATGTAACAATGTCACCGTCTTATAAAGGCACAATGTAATAATTATCTGCATGTTGCTATTGCCATTATGTCATTGTAATGCTGTTTCTTTCATTTGGGAGGCTATTTCATGGAGGGAATAGGACTTAACAGCTGTAGGAAGTGGCCTTATTGTTCTCTGTCGCTCCTGAAAGGAGGTTGGAGCAAAGATGTTCTCCCAGGTAATTAGTGATAGGATAAGAAACTGCATCAAGCTGCACTGATTGCTAAAAAACACTAGTCACTGAAAGTGTTGTTGGAACAGGTTGCCTAGGGAAGTGGTGGAATCACCATCCCTGAAGGAGTCTGGGGGATGTGCACTTAAGGGTTTGACATGGTTTTGTGATGGACTTGGCAGTGCTAGGTTTATGGTTGGTCTTGATGGTCTTACAGGGCTTTTCTACCATACATCATTCTATGACTCAGAGATTCTATGTTTCTATAAAGAATGTAAGAGGAGTGAAATTAAAAAAACGTGTTCAGTGGTCATGTGTTGTTGTAATGCCATTGCTTACCTAAGGTTTCCTCCATTTTTCCAATGAAGTCCAGAATGTTTTATTAACTCTTAAAATTCCAGGCAAATTTTTAAAATTTGTATGTTGTTGCCAGAATCCAAAAAGAAACTACATTTTAAATTTTCTAAAATATCAGCTATGGATATTTAATATCTGCACAGAATTTTCTGAATTTGCCATCAACTACACCAAAACTTGCCAGCCTTAAGTAAAACCTTGGTTAACTTTTTAACATAGTAAAGAAATACTGTTTATTAAAGAGTCCAAAACAGGACACCCTCCTGACCACTGAAGGTAATATTACATAAATTTAACTATTTGAGTGACATTTCTCTTTCAGAAATTTAAGGGAGCTTCAAGATTACTGTGTGAAGATTACAGGAGACTTAAAACCAATTTGACCTTTACAGAACTTTTATAAGTTAAAGCTGTCTCTATCAGCTTTCCGGCAACTTCATTATTTATAGCAAGTCACTGAAGTCTACAGCCAAGACAAATGGAAGTCTGAACACTGTTTTAAACTCCAGCTAAAGCAAGGAGACTCACAGAGAAATTGCAGCTGCCCTCCACTTACTCTACAGACTTTATTAAAACTGAACTCTAGTTTATAAGAAAACCACAAATTTACACATTTGACTTCAGATATTAAGTGGTTCCTAGGAGTATTCTGAATCATTCCAAAATCAGATAGGTTACTTTTACAAAGATTTGTCCACATCTTGTATTCTATTGGTATCTTGGAAATTGCTTGATACCAGTTGTGGCTAACTACAGCTAAAATATAAGACAAATCTAAAGCCATGATCAAAAGTATATTTATTTTACATTTTCTAAAATTTGTTTTAAGTCTTGATTAGAATATAATTCTTGAGCTAGTAGCTTTATAATTTCAAAATTATAAAGATTACAGAGCAATTTCTCAGGCAATATTGTGCTTATTATTCCTTTTTTGCTAGATAGAAAATGTAAAAGATCTTGAATAATGTCTAGATGAACCAAAAAACAAATAAACAAACAAATCTGAAAATATAATCTACATATTAAGATTATGTATTTGAGTACCAGAAAAAGCAACTTTTAAAATGTATATATGTATCATCTATATATAGTCAAATCTAACTACTCTTACTATTATTCATAATTTACAGTAATTAAGACGTCTTAAGTTTATTTTTGGATTAGTGCTTTTTTCTCCCTCAGTGTTCTGGAAATCTCTGGTAGATATTAACATGTTTATAAGAACCACTTAAAAAAGCTGTTCTCTGTATGTGAGTACAAGCTAATGGTTGCACAAAATAAAAAAGAGAACAAATAATATTGGAAACTTAAGTCCTTTTAACGTGCTCTAAAAGAATTTCTTTATGCGGAGTAAAAGATTTACTAGCACTTCTGGAGGTGTTTTCAATACCTTATTTCTTTCTGACCCCACCCTGCAAAAAGCCTATCTATGGACTTTTGTAAAATTATTAACTCTAAAGGGTACAAAACACTTTTTGAAAAGGAAATGTTCAAATTTGTACAACTTTGTACTGTTGGTCTAAATGCAAGTTGCAAAACCAGAGAGATGCAAATTCCAGCTTTCTGTAAACTTGTACAAAAGAGGCCAAATTATTTAAGTGAAAAAATGTGTAAAAGTCAACAGACCCTACAAGAATTTGAACGTTAGATTTGTACAGGATCAAATGAGAGTATTTCAACAGATTTAGCTGAAGAGACTTGGCAAGAGAAATTGCAGGAGGGAAGTAAATTTGCAACTTAATCTGAGGTTTGATAATGATCAATCTGATACTTTTGAAAGGAGAACAACTAGCTAATTAAAGATTCACTTTGATGTGATTCTGCACTCAGATCTATATATGCAGTCTACATATAATTTAAACTTTTTAGGTCTGTATCCATAACTTAGGAAAATGATTCTGTGGCTAGGACTTCATTATGAATAGACTTAGTTTTTGTGGGTCAATTTGAGACAACTTTAGGAATGAGCAGTTTTTGTAAAATGCTGATTTTATAACAGGGAATATATCAGGGAATTGTTAGAGTTGGAAGGGACCTCTGGACTCCATCTAGTGCAACCCCCCTGCCAAAGCAGAGTGATCTAGAGCAGGTGACACAGGGACTCTTTCAGATGGGTTTGGAATATTAGTGGAGGGGGAAGATCACCTCTCTCAAGCAGATGGCTACACACTTCCCAAAGTACCCTAGGATACCATTTGCCCTCTGGGCCTCAAAGGCACTGCCAGTTCATGGACAGATTGGGATCCAACATGAATTCCAGGTCTTTATAAAATAAATGTGTTACAATTTTAAAGAACTCATAGCCCTTTGAAGTATTTTGGAAGAGTTTTATTCAGGTGACAGACTCAATGGCAATGTAGAAAGACTTAAAAACATGCAATGCAATTATTATTAAAGAATCACAGGGTGACAGGAACAATCAGGCTGGAAGAAACCTCTTAGATCATCAAGTCCAACCTCTGACTGAACACTATCATGTCAAGCAGACCATGGCAATGAGTGCTACATCCAGTCGTTCCCTAAACACCTCCAGGGATGGTGACTCCACCACCTACATCATCTGCTCTTTGCAATGTCTAGCCATCCTTTCTGTGAAAAAATCCTTCCTAATGTCCAACCTAAACCT
This sequence comes from Alaudala cheleensis, assembly GCA_013398995.1. NCBI lineage: Eukaryota > Metazoa > Chordata > Aves > Passeriformes > Alaudidae > Alaudala > Alaudala cheleensis. The sequence continues at coordinate 153,613 of VWYE01021399.1, read as the reverse complement.
CCCCTGGGACAGCACAAGGTTATGTTCTCTTGTCCTGGTTGCCTGGGAGAAGAGGCTGTCCCTGATCTAGAGACATCCTCCTTTCAGGCAGCTGTAGAGAGTGATAAGGTCAACCCTGAGCCTCCTTCAGGCTAAACAACCACAGCTGTTCCTCATAAAACTTGTGCTCCAGACCCTTAGCTAACTTCATTGTCCTTCCCTAGACATCCAGCACCTGAATGTCTTTCTTGTTGTGAGAGGCCCAAAACTGAACACAGGTTTTGAGGTTTGACCTCATCAGTTATCACTGCGAGCCGAGCTCTCTCTGTGTCTGGGAGAGAGCGGTGGCTGCCATACTTCCCCCCCAGGAGTGAGCCCCTGAAGGAGGTCACAGGCTTGGCTAGCTCTGGTGGTTGCCTAAAAGAAGGCAGTTGGCTCAGTGATCTTGGGAAGACACTTGAAAGGAGAGCAGGACGCAGGTCCTTACCAAAAAAGAGCCTGAGGCAAAAAGCCCCTTACAATGTAAGGGAGTAACTTAAATAACTTTGTAACAGGGAGGGGAAAACTTCAAAAGAACCAATCAAGGGTAGCCACAAACTGGGGAGCAACAAGGGAACCAATAACAGCATAGAAACCTGAATACATTAACTGAAGTTATGTAACCTTGTTAATCTCCTAGGTGACTGTCCATCAAGTCCTAATAGCCCGGGAATCTCCTAGGGCCTGCAACATTTTTTTCACCTAATATCCATCTTGAGAAATAAAAAAAAAAAAACATAAAAAACCCTTCCAAACTTCAAGCTTAAGCCTCCTCTGCCCTCCAAGGGACGGCAAGCAGACCTGTGGGGCACCACTCTGGGCTACCACAATCAGTGGCCTCATCTGTGGCTGAGTACAGGCGGAAAATCACTGCCCTGATCCTGCTGGCCACACTATGGCTGATACAGGCCAGGATGCCAATGTCTCCTTGTCCATCTGGGCACGGCTGTCTCATGGTCAGCCACTGTCAATCAGCACCTCCAGGTCCTTTCCTACTGAGCCATTTTCCAGCCACTCTTCCTCAAACTGGTAGCACTGTTTGAGGTTGCCTGGAGTCCTGGTGACCCATAGGCAGAACCCAGCACTTATATGTTTGGCCTCAGCCCATTGATCCAACCCATGAGGATCCCTCTGTAGAACCTACAGATTAATCCACTCATTGAGAACCTACTCATCTGGGTGTCACACTGCTCAAGGGCACACTTAGTCCCTCATTCAGAAAATGTATGAAGGCTGAACAAAACTGGTTCCAACACTGGGCCCTGGGGAGCAGACATCAACTGGATTTATCTCACTATTACTCTATGGACCCAGTTGTCCAGCCAGTTTGCTCAGTGAAGTTTGCTCACTCATACAAGCCATAAGCAGCCAGTTTCTCCTGGAGAATGCAGTAGTGAAGGCTTTACTAAAATTTTAGTAGATGAGATATGAAATCTTTCCTTCATCCATTAGGTGGATCACCTTGACATGGAAGGAAATCAGGTTGGTCAAGCAGAACCTGCCTTTCACAAATCTGTCCTGCCTGGGCCTGATCCTCTGATTATTCTGAACATGCCATGTAATGGCATTCAACATTATCTTTATTGTGACTTTCCCGGACACTGAGCCCTGACAAGCCTATAGTTTCCTAGATCCTTCTTCCAAACTCTCTTGTAGATGGATGTCACATTTGCTAACCTCATCAGCTGGGACTTCTCCAGTAAATCAGGTCTGATGGTAAATGATTGTAGGTGGTTGTTGTAGTTTAGGAAAGGTATTGCCCAAGTTAGTGTTACCACTGAAACACTCCAAGTCATGTGCTGCTCACTGCCTCCATTCTTTCCCCTCCTCTTTCCCCTCCTCTTTCCCCATGTAGCAGGCTGGAGAGGAAAATTGGAGACACGAAAGATAAAGATCATGCATTGGGATAAGAGTTATTTACTGGAAAAAACAATTAAATAAGACAATGAACAGTAACAGCAACAATATTAATGACAGAGAATGCAAGAAAGAGATGAACAATCCACATCACCCTTCACATGGAAACCCCTGACATCATCCAATCCATCCCACTGCTACATGAGCTGGAAGGATGCTCTGATCCCAGCAATGACATCAGGTGGTATCGTCTGGGTCCTGGCCATGCCCACTACTGCAAAAATTAACTCTGTGGTGGCCAGAGCAGGTCAATGACTTTGTGAAGCCTTCTGCCAGCCCCCTCTTAGGCAGATCCCATCTGTCCCCATAGATTTGAGAGTGTCTAAATTATGTAGGGGTGTCACCCTGAATGTTTAAGCCTTCTGATAAATCATATCTAGAGTCAGTTTCTCATGGTCTATACGTAAACAACAGGTGTTGTTTTTCCAACAAGCTTTAATGTTTGCATTCTTTTTGGTGGGATGGATTTTCTTGACAAGCATTTGTATTAGCCAGTGTGAGTGTAGAGGTGGAAACTGTCTTCACCAGTCTTTGCCTGTTTCTTTTTGGAAAATATATCTGAGGTTTGGAAGTAAAAGGGGTTTTTTTCCTTGTGGTGAACGCTGTGTGTTGTGTGGTTATTTTGTGCAGCTGTGCGACATAGTAGTCACTACCCATTTTTGCATTGGATTATGTGGTTTTAATTCTGCTTCCCATTCCTGTCTACCAGTCCGGGAGTTTGGCTGCCCCAATGATAAGTGACCTTGCTATGAAAGATGAAGGCAAAGAAGGCATTAATTACCTTAATCTTTTCCTCATCCTTTGCTACTAAGTTTCCCATCACATCCAATAAACATAGGACTGTCTTCATGTGGGAACCCATTTCAAATTTCCAGCTGGTAGAAAGCTTACCTAGATTAATTACAAAAGAAGGCTTCTGATAATGCAAAGCTGACAAATCCTTGTTTTAGATAAAGGTAAATATATATGTTAATGCTGGATATGTATTACTGCCTGGTTGATTGACTGAGTTTCTATGATTTAAGCTCTGTGAAAGCCAGACAGAACCCAGGTGATTAAAATTGTAATGTCTTCTAACTCATCTTCTTCGTATCCATTAAAGATTCTGTTTATTGAAACCGCAATTGTATAAATTATTTTACAGGTAGTAAGACAGAGTCTGACATCTTGTACTTGAAGTCAGATGAAAGACTGCCAGCAACAAAAATTTCTCTGCTGTAGCTGATTTATTTCCCCTGTTTCCAGCTTGTGATGAAGCTCAGTATTCAGTTTTATGCCTACAGTAGTTAAAAGGCATTCAGTATAAAAAGCAGGATGGCAAAAACAAGTTAATAAAGTCTGTATTCTCTTTAGAGGAAAATAGTTTTCTGTGTTGACTGAGATTCCAGCAAAGAAAGTATTTGGCAGGAAAATGATCTTTCTGTAACTGAGTGGGGGTTTTTCCCTTCACTTTAAGAAGTGTATCCATAAAGAAAACTCCTCAGATTAATCACTCTTTAAATTTTCTCCCAAGATGACAATAACTTATGTTGTCTTCTTATCCTTTGAAAAGATCTTTGCGGTTTTAGATTAGGGAGGAATTCATTCCTGAAGCCATATCTCATAATAATGACAATAGCCTCAGTAAATGTTCCTTTTTTGTATTTTTCACTCAGAACATGAATGGTATTGGAGGGTAGGGTTTTTTAAATAATTATAGTTAATTTCAGTATATAAAAATAATATATATTAATTACAATATAGATTAATTATAATAATTTCTTTACAATTACAAATGTTTTATTTTTATGGGAGAAAAAAAGCAATGGGTAAGTCAAGCTGTAATTTGGAATCACACTGGGTTTTTTTCTGAGGTAATAATTACTGGTAGAATGTCAGGATGTCCCACCATTAATTAGGAACATGAGTAATTTTCCAAGTGTGTTTTTTGCTTAAAAGAGATAGGTTTTGTTAAAAATCCATTCTCCTGCTGCTTGAGTAGTCATAGAGGGTAGTCATAGCAGACTAGGGATATAAAGTGCTACTCAGTTGAAACTGTAAACAACTGAGAGCAGTTCCATAGCCTCTGCTTACTATTTTAGGGAAACTTGTTAGAAACTTAATAGACTTTTGTTGTTGTTGTTGTTGCTTTGACTTGTTTTGCACTTCACTCATGGTAAGGATCCTTCGTATCCACTACAAATATCCATATGAGATAAGCCCTGCTTTGTAATCAGTCTTGCCTAAACATTGATTTACAACTAATTTTCTTTAGTGATTTAGAAAATATATATATATTTGTAAATCTATAAAGAAATGGAAATACCCTTAATTTGTAAGTTGTTATAATTCTTACCCATCTCTAAATACCCATTCAGTAAATTCTGAATGTTTACCTATTCACACTAATTCAAATAGGATCCCACAAGAGATTTTCGGTTTTATGAAAATTACAACTGTGTAGTAAACTGTAAATTGGAAATGCTGCTTTGACAAATACTCCTTGATATTCCCATCTATCAAAGTTACATGTTGTCTTTAGGATGCTTATGTATTATGGGTTGTGCTGTTTTCTCATCATGATGGGAGTGCCTGTAGACTCAGAGAAATGTTTTATTGTGAGTAAAGATACAGACTTACTATTTCTAAAAGTCTCAACTATATGACAGTGATTTTGTTCTTTATTATAAACTCAAAATTTAAAACTACAGTAGGCTCTTAAAGTTGCTTATAAAAATCTACTGCAACGGCTGAGCAGCACAAACATGCTTGCACTGCAAATAAAAAACCCAAACCCTAAATTAGTCTCACAACTCTGTACAAAATATATTTGGAGATTATAGGAAGACTGTTGGTGTTTATATTTTGGCATATATAAAATTGTACATCATATTTTTACAATCTTCATTCTTACAAATCTTCAGGCTTTCAAATTTATGTCTTATTCCAAATGATCATTCTCTTTATAAGAATCCATAAGATGATTGTTATTCAGGAAAACAAGACTATCAGAAACCTGTGCGAGTCCATGCTCCCACAGATAAGGAGCAGTCCTTCTTCTTCTGTCTGGTCATATTCCAACAACAAATCTAACATGATGTCAGGGATATGGACAAATAGTCACTGATATTATAAATGTAGCTTGAGAAAAAGGAATATTTGCTCAGAAGATTTGGGGTGTGTTTACAACTAGGACCACCAACAACAGAGATTATAACATAACAAAACCTGTGAAAACTTTTTTTCTCCTGTTGCCATTATAAAAGAGATACTACTGTGCAAGAGGATACCAGACAAAAATTTGGCCCAAGGTATCAGATTGACAGACAGCCTCCAGTGGTTGGTATTTCTGAGGTCCAGATTTTAGGGTAAGAACTTTTCAGTGTTATTACAATTGACTTAGATACAGGAGTTCAATGCACACTACATAAGTTTGCTGACTTCCATGAAATTCCTTAAAATGATACCAATAAAGAAAATTCTTTTTTCCTTTGGAACTTCTTCTAGGTTCAATAGTGTCTGTCGCACATCTGAAATGTCAGTGGGACATTTGAAAATGCCCTAGAGTTACATTGCCACATAATCAGCTATTATAAAAATTTCAATTATGGAGCAAAAACGACCAACATCTTTGGCAATCTAAATCCATTACAAAATAAAGTCATTCAAAAGCAACTGGTCACTCCCAAATAAATTGCGGCCCTTCTCTTTCTTTGTGTTCACATTATTTGCTTCGCTTGACTGGTGAAGAACATCCCTACAAAATACTGTGGGGGGTTTTCTGCACACCAAGCTGAAATCAATACCTTCAGTTTGTAGTTAGAACAGATGGGAGTCTAGCATGTACTTTCATTTACTAATTGGAGGCAGAGAGGAAACTGAATTTTGACATTCTTTCAAAAAGATAGCATTTGATATGGAAACAAGTAATACTCACTTTCAGTGGGAAGATCTGGCTGACAGTAAAGTACTGTAAGTCAGATTCCAAATATTTTGGACTTTTCACATGATGATTTTAAAAGTGTGAATTATCTGTGCAGACTTTAGTCTTATAGAATTTGTTTACATTTCCCTGTTTGACATTCACTGGCCTTGACACATCTTATGCCTTTTATCAGAAGTGACTGTCTTCTTGAGCCAGATTGATCTATTGAACTTTATTGTTCTCGACATTATTTCCCAGCACTTTAAAATTCTGAAAGTACTTTAAATAACTTTTATGTTCTGCAAAGTGAATTGGAGGTTGGTAAAATGTGCTGAGCCTCTAGAACAAGTTACAGTATGAGCAGCACATTAGATCTTCATCACTGCCTTTCCTGATAATTCAAATTCTGATATACAGTCAAAGACCACACCACAGCCAGACCACACCACCAAGCCACCCTATCACTCCCCTCACCTACAATACATGAGAGAAAATAGGATAGGAGAAAGCTCATAGGTCAAAATAAAGGTGTAAAATAAAGAAAAAGCAAAAGCTACATGTCAAAACAAAGAAAGAAATATTTATTCTCTAGCTCCAATCAGCCTGTAATACCCAGCCACTTCCTTGGAAGTAGGGTGTCAGTACAAATAATGGCTGCTCTGGAAGAGAAACATCATAAAATTGTATATCCTTCCCCACTCCTGTGAGCTTCTATGTTTGGGCTGATGCCATATGATATAGAATATCCCTTTGGTCAGTTTGGCTCGGCTGTCTAGGCTGTCCCAATGTTACTGAACAACTTATTTTTCTTCAAGAAGAAGCCTATGCAGCAATGGGGGAAGATATTGGAAAAGTCTTTGTACTTTAGCACAGTAGCTTATATTCCTGATATTTGTGGTTAATGTTTAGTTTTGTATCATACAATGCTTATTACTGGAGATACATGTGGCATTGTGTTAACTCTGTGACTATCTGTGCTTCTAATTGTGAATCTGTGACTATCAAGTCTTGTGCCACCTCATGTTTCCTTAGAACTTAGTGATCAATACGTAACAGTGGATAGTTTTGAGAGCAAGGATTTTTTTGTCAGAATAAAGATTGATAAGAGAACTATTTATAAGAATAGACCTGACTATGTATTTGAAATACTCTCAAGGAGAAAAGATTTATCAGAAGATCTGGAACTGTATCAAATAATGGAAATAATTATCATAAATGCTTGTATTCAAGAAATGAGATGAATATTAATTAGTTTCAAGAATATAACCTGTTCTACTAGGTTACCAGGCATGCATGCTCTGAGAAGAATTCCTCATACATCCATCACTGCTAGTAAAGAAATGTCAGTTTCTAACTTATTTAATTGGTTGGAGAGTTCGTTTCCCAGCATTCAGTGACACAGTGTACTGAGGAGGATGAAGGGTTGGAGAGACAGCCTTGATGCTGTGCTGGCCCTGCTCATCAGTGGCCAAAACCTGGTATGTTATCAACCCTTCTAGCTAGCAGTGCAAATGAACAGCACTGTGAGGCTCCCATGCACAGAGTTAACTCTATCCCAGTCAGACCCAATACATCTGCTGTGGAAAGAATAGTTCAGACCAACTGATTCTTGGGAGTTCGGTTCATGGGAGTCCTTTTTGAACTATACATTGAATGGTGCGTGTATGTTTATACACATTCTACATAAGTGTGGGTCCATTTATACACATGTGTGTATGAACTTGTAATTGATACCTTTAATTATGACCTGTCTGTGATATTGTCATAATTTATTAAAGATAAATCTCCAGTTTCAATGCAGTGAAAATGACCTTGCTCTTTCAGTCAAAATAAGTGTCTGTATGACCGTAGCCTTATGAATATATTTGCATAACCTAGTTTGTCAATAGTGTCAATCTGGTTTTGTCAAGTGATTTATTTAATTTTCATGAAAATCTATATTCATTTGACATGCAGTGGTATGTAGTAATAAAACCAGTAATTTCAGATACATAATTAAGATTCTACTGGACATAGTTTTATTTATGCTCTATATATCTACTTTCATTTTCAAATTCTCCAGGTCATAATTTTACAGCAAAGAGTGCAAAATCCTTATATGTTTCAAACTAGACTTACTGAAAGCAACAGTCAGTAGTATATGTATTACATTTCTAATGACAATGCATAATTAGAAAAAGAGACTAGAATAAGTAAGCGATGTCATTCACATAAACTAATTTTTTATGTTAACTTCAAGAGGAAACATTCAACCTTGTCTAATTTATGTAGTCATAAGAGAATACTGAATTTTTCTTTGTTTTTTTTATGTGTGCAAAATGCATCTGTTTTACTTTGTAAATCAGAGTGTAATATGCTTTGCTTGATAAGGATAAAAATAAGAATTTTCATGTTTAATAACTATATTTTAGAAGTATATAGCTGTAAAAGCATGTGATGCAGCTATATTTGGGCACCTTTTAAACATTTTTTGAAACAATGTAAATAAACACAATAATAAACATATCTATTTATATATTTAATGTATAATATTATTATATTTATATATAATATTCAAAAAATACTGTTTTAAACTCATAAATACAAACAGAACAGAAAAGTCAAGGAATGTTGTGTAAGAGGCCAGTAAACACTAAATGTGATCTCTCTAAGTGCTATTGTGAGCAAAAGTACTTAGGGTAGTTTTAAGTGACTCCCAGTTTGTGTTTATTTATATTCTTAACTACCAGCCTGGTGACACTAAAAACTAAGGCATACTCAGATTATTTGCTTCAAATTAACTGTAAAGGTGTACTAAGAATTGTGTCCCTACTCTAGATGTCCTGTGCAGAAGGACACTCTCACCATTTCATTTAATGTTGTTCAGTAATCACTATTTTGCTCTAGCCACTAGGACAACCTTGTTGTAAACAGATACTTTTTTTACCTTGTGTAATAGAAGGGTGGGAATGTTAGTTTGGGACTGTAGACATTAATGATGTCCAAGAAATTTTCTGTAGCTGCATAGGATGGCAGGTGGGTGATGCATTGAGCACAATTGTAACAAAGGTGAAAGGAAAACCATCATGCTGTGGAAACAGTCAAATGAAGAGAAGTACTGGGCCTAATTTACCTAGCAGGTGGTCTCAGGAAATATATATGGTGGGCTGGTGTCCTGAAAGAAGAGAAAATAGGGAGACTTCAAGTCATTTAAATCTCCAGTTCAGGTGTGTTGGACCTGAGTCCAATTTGTAAATTTTATTCAGATGATGATGGAAGGGTTTGGTGAAGCACTTATGCTCAAAAAAGAGGTGAAATGGAGGAGGACATTGAAGAGGTCTTATGTTCTTGTGGAACATAAGTTTGTGGACAGAACTGCAGAAAAGATTGTCTAATATGTCACCAAGGATAATAGCTGAAAGAGGCATCTGGAGGTGCAATGGTGTTGTGAATCTTTGTCTAGAGTGGTCCTCAGACTAAACAGCAGCTGCTGTCCTTTCTCCTGTGTAGGAAACAGGAGATTTAATTTAAATCTGTGTGTCTTGAAAATACTGGGAGATGTATTACTAAAGTTCACTGACAGCTATGAGGATTACAGATAAAACCATACAGCAGAGCTGGTCTTGTCCATGAGTCTTTGAATTCCACATAGCACTACTGGAGTCTTGAGGCAGCCAAGTGAATAAAAAATGGTGTCTCTCTCTCTCTCTTACAGTGGGAAAAGAAAATAAAATCCTATTTATTTTGTGCTTGTGCTTTTTTTTAATGAACATATTAGTGATACTGAACAGCTGCAGCTGTAATAAGATGTTTTTCTCTGATGGGAGCTCTTACAACAACAAGGCAGGATACTGGCTTGGAGGTAAAATTTTAACTGGGTCACCCTGGATATCCATCTCCTAAAAGTCTCTTCCCTTAGTCAATGTAAAATATGCAAGCATAAAATACAAGTCTACTAGATATTTGTTTTGCTAGCTTTAATGAGTTCTTTAGCCTTTTGCAAAGTGTTACAGCTTGAGCTAATGTTTATTTTCATCTGATGTGAGAGGTTAAGATGTGACTGTTTTAAAACAAAACCCCTTGATTTAGGATATCCCACTGTTGTTGAAATATGAGAGTTTAAAAAGTTTGAATCCCATTTTCAGATGGAGGACATATTTAAGAATTTCTTCAGCTGACCTATAATACTTCTGTTTTGTTCTCATCATGCAGCTCTCAGATTTGGTATAGTGACTGCAAATAATCAGTTAAAAAATATCTGATTACACAGTTATCTGATTACACTGCTTTTCTAGTGCAGATGGAGCCAAATAGGAGGAAGATTTGTGATCTGCAATTTCTTTTTATTTCTAAGAAACAGAAGCTCTGAGTTCACATCATTTCATGAATAATAAATTTAATATCATATGTCCAGTATTTCAGTATCACTGTTCTTCTTGGATATATTTACTGACAGCCTAACAATACTAATATTAGGAATGAGCTTCATAGAAAATATCTTAGAATTGATGGAAAAATAAAAAGAGATACTTTCAGAAATAATAATCTAATATTATGCGATATTGCTTATAATCTATTTTTTGAAACTGATTATCCTTACTTGCTTGAATTAATGGTTCTTTTGTTAGAATGTATAGATCCAAACTCTAGGAAAGTAGAAAAATACATCAATGTCATCCAGCTACATGTAGATTTCAGACATTTACAATAAACACCACTAATAGAATACCAGTAAATGCCTAATTAAATTTTTTAATAGAGTATAATATAAACTTTATTCCATTTATTTATGCTGTTATAAGAACAGATGGTAGCTCAGGCTGACTGCCAAAAGACTGTCTCATTTGTGAATATTTTCATATGTTCAGTGTCGTGTGCTTGCTTCATTAAAAAGAATATCAAATGTGATTCACTTTTGGTGTGAACAGGGCTTGGAAGACATTCCTAGCAAAAGATGAACTTTGGGATATTCATACTATTCACAAAACTGCTCCTCTAGTGTTAGATAACACTACTGAAAAGTATCCTGCTCTCAAAACACAAAGCTTTGCTTGATACAATAATGTTTGAAATAATTAAATATATAAGAATTACCTTAATTGAACAGACTTTTGTTTTAGTCTCTCTCAGGAATCCCCAGCTTCCTCTTTGGTCTTTTGATTCCTCACTGCTATAGTAAACAAGCTGAAGTCAGCCCCCTAACACCATTTCAAAGACTGGCTCTTGAAGCACTGCTGTGCCACAACATGAGGGTTGTAGGATGAGCTAAATATGTAAATTTGAATTGTGGTTCTCAAGAGAGCGAAGGCTGGTGGTGTAGGATTACTACAATTCAGAATGTGGCTTAGTTGTGTGTAAGAACTTGTCTTAGAGACTGTGAACTTGACAATTTTCCCACAAATTTGATCTCAATTGTTACATTTCCTCTTCACAATTATGCACAGGAAGTGGTGGTTTTCTGTTAAATATGATGAATCAGCACCAGGGCCTTTTTAGCCAGAAGCTTCAGTATCTATCTATCTATCTATCTATCTATCTATCTATCTATCTATCTATCTATCTATCTATCTATCTAGATACCAACTCTAGGGCCCTTTTAGCCAGAAGCTTCAATATTGTCAAGGGTTTAGTGCTGGCCAAATGCCAGTGCACTTACTAGAAATTATTTACTCATTTCCTGTTGTGAGATAAGGATTAGGAGGAGGAGGAAAAAACAGGCTCAAAACTTTAAAGGGAATAAAGAAAACTTTATTAACAGAATTAAAAGAAAAATGATAAGAAAATCAGAATAAACTTTCGGAATATTTCTCTTCCCCCTACACCCTCTTTTCTTCCCCACTGATGACATGAAAAGACAAAACCTGTAACTTTCAGTCAGTTTATCAGCTCTAAAATAATTATTCTTCAGTCTACTTAGAGAGAGGAGTCTCTCTTGCCATGCCATGGAGACTTCTCCACAAGGAACAGTTCTCTCATGGCTTTAATGTCACAGTGAATCAGCTGCCTGGGAAATGAAAATCTGTTCCCATGCCTTACAGCTTTCCCAAATCTGCTTTCATGGGCCATGTCAACTTATGGAGTACTATTTTAAGGATGAGCTGTTCTAGCATAAAAACAAAAGTTATTGCTGGGAACAGAGATTTTTTTCTTCTTCTTCCTGGGAAAAAGTTTCTCATCTCTCTCATCTTTCTCTGTTCAAGATCCTCATTGGATTACAGCTTTTCAGCATCCACACGCTCCAGCATGAGTGCTCTTTTCTCACAGGCTGCAGGTGAATGCTGCATCCCCCTATGCACTTTATGAATTACAGGGGAAAAAACAAAGCCTGATACACTAAAAATACATCTTCACTATAGCCTGACAAAAGAATTTCATCCCAAGAATATGGCATCTCCTCAATCCCCTCCCATCTAGAATCTGACTCCTTTACTGACCTCAGTGTCTCATATTGTTTTCTCTACATGTCTTCACCCTTTCCTTTTCCTAATTCAGGAGAGAATTGGTGTTCATAGGTTCATTTGTTCTCAAGCTTTATCAATTGGAACAGTTTTTATAGAGTTCTGCAACGTTGAAAGGGTTGATCTCATCCAGGTTCCACAATCAAGGAATCATTGTGTCTTTCACGTTTTCCCCGCCAGCACCATGCAAGTCACACTGGCTGCAGGCACCACTTCCGCACCTTTCCTTCTTAGGGGGCACAGGACACAAAAAAAAACCTGGTGCCACTGCTTTTGTCTTTCTGTCTGCATCAAAGATGGCTAAAAGTGGCTAAGCAAGCAGAGTTCATGCGAGCCATGCCAAGGCAGCCACGGCCACGTGCCATTGTCCCAGTCATGCCAATTTTCAGCTGCACCGTCCCGGTCACATGGCTATTCTCAGATTGGGCTGGCAGCGGCCACTCCCGGCCCCAGCTGCTCCTGGCCTTGGAGCCATCCCCAGCCCTGGCCACAGGGTCACTCCCACTGCTGGTCCCGGTTAAACAAAGTTCATTTGTGAGCCATGACGAGATAGCCATTGCCACGTGGCACTGCCTGGCCGCACAGTGCTGCCCCGGCCCCACAGTGATACCAGCCATGAAGTCCCGACAGCGTGGTTGCTTGTGCCTTTGGGATAGTCCTGGTGGCATAACCCACAGCAGCAGAAATCTCAGCTGAGCCACATGGCAACAGGGGTGCGTGGGCCGTGCCAGGCCTGGCCAGCCCCAGCCGCAGCCATGCGGGGCCATGTCAGCCAGAAAAGCTAAGAGAGCCCCCCATGGGCTAGCCCATCCTTAAATGTGTTTTCATAGAGGTGTATTCAGGCCTTGTGAGTTGTTTAACCAGCTGTCAATCTTCTAAACCAGGCTCTTCAAAACTAGCCAGTTGATTGGCTCCAGCAGGTCCCCACAGGGAACCACCCCTTCAACTGAAAACCTGACTTGGTTAAACCACGACAAGTATCTATCTGTCTGTCTATCTATCTATCTATCTATCTATCTATCTGGCTGTCTATCTATCTAATCTGTCTATCTCCTCAGAAGTCTTCTAAATAATGCAAGTTTATTTCAATCCTGAACAAGCCAGTGCATTCAGGGAGTTAAATTCTGTTTGCTTTTTCAAGACAGAATTCAATCTGGCTGCTGTGACACTCAACCCAAACATTTTGCAATGAAATGGAAATGTGCAGCAAATTTGGGTCAAAGGCTTCTCAAGCATGATCATGTCTTGTTTCTGTTCTCTAAAAGCCCACACATACTCTTTTTTGAACTCTACTTAATCATCTGAGAAATCCACTCACTTTTCATGCTCCTCTGTTATCCTGATCTCATTCCAATCAGCTTTTTTTTACATTCAGTAATTTCGCACATCACGTTCAGTTGTTTGTCATTAGCTAAGTTAGCAGTTAGCTAAATCTCAGGCATAGCTGTCTGTTTACTGTACTGCTTGTCTTCATTGCTTGAATGTGAAATTTTACTGAAAGGGTGCAAATACTGCTGAACAGAACAGATTGCAGCTGAAGAAGTTTATACCTATACACAGCATACACTTCATGATTATAGGGACATTCAGCTTGTTTTTGTGAAGTGGTGCTATTAGATCAGATATGTAGAATTACCCCAGCTCTTGAAATTCTGCAGCTGCTACTGGCAGAATTTCAAGAATTTTATGAAGCTGTTTAGCTAAAGTTTCTCAAAACAGCTGAGTGTTAAACATGCATACTAGGCCTTGGCAAGCAGAAGAACCATTTTCTAATGGCTACACTGAGACTGGAGGAGTAGGGGAAACTTTAACTACAACTCTAGTGTTGCTACTGTTCTTTCTCAGCTGCTATAGGTGCTGATGCTTTGCAGTGTGTTAATTGTCTGCTTGTCATGCACATCTGTGACTGCAGAGCCAGCATATCTGTCAGGTTTTCATTTTTCTCTGCTTCAAGATTACTTGCTTCTATTTCTTCTTCCCTTTGTTTGGAAGGGAAATTAAATATCATCTAATCCAACCCCCATGCCATGGACAAGATGCCACCCACTAGACCAGGTTGCTCAAAGTTTTATTCCAGCCTGGCCTTGAACACTTTCAGGGATGGGGCATCCACAATATCCTCTAGGCAACCTGTTCTAGTATCTCATCATCCTCACAGTAGAGAATTTCTTCCTAGTGCCTAAGCTAAAACTACCCTCCTTCAGCTTAAAGTCATTCCCCCTTGTCCCTCCATACTCCATAAAAAGTCCCTCTCCAAAAGTCCCTCTTGTAAAAAGTCTCCCTTGCCTTGTTTGCAGCCTCCTCTAGGTACTGCAAGGCTGCTGTAACGTCTCTCTGCAGGATTTTCTTCTCCAGGCTGAACAAACACAATCATTCATGCTGACTTCATAGGAGAGATGCTCCAACCCTCAGATCATCTTTGCAGCCTTCCACTGGAGCTCCTCCAACAGTTTGAGATTCTTTTTATGCTGGAGGCCTCAGAGTTGAGTGCAATAGTCCAGATGTGTCTCCAAAACTGAAACAGTCGGCAAAGCAAGGAAGATGCTACATACCAGATGATTTGCGTTCTCTGCTCTGGGATCACTGAAGTCTTATGAAGACACACAATTTATACAGCTTTCCACTCAAGATTTCCATGGTTCAAAATTAACTTCTGCTCAATTAAAGAATAAATGCTTAGGGATAAATTTCTTTTCTTGTGTGTGTGGTCTCTCTTATAAATATATAATATATCATTTTCTGAGGGCCCCTGCTCAGGGACAAGCTGCTCATCAGTTGATTGGGGATGATCAATTGTTTTCATTTGCATAATTTATCTGTCTTGGCCTTTATTTCTCTAGTTTTTGAATTTTTCTTTTCATTACATTATATAACAACAGTAGTTGTTTTTATTACTGTTACTATAATTAATTTATTTATATTATTAAACTGCTCTTTTCTCCACCATTAATTTCACAATTAATAAAGCATTTATTAGAGTTATAAACATCAGCTGAAATGAATGGCATGGTTTTCAAGACATATTCTCTTTCTTGTTTTATGCTGTGTCATATTTTCTGCAAAAAATAACAGCATGGATATGTTGTCAGATAACTGTTTTGAATGCTAGTAATTTACCTAACTTGTACAATTTTAACTTTAGCAACATGTTAGTAATGAATATATCCTCTGCAACTCATCAAATTAGGGAGAAAAACTATGCGCTGTGCTTGCCATGCAAAATGCCTTGAGTAGTGTGTAAGGAATACTCAGAAGGAAACTATCTGGATAGGTTTGATGAATTTGGTTTATTACTGAAGTAGACTATCTTTAAAAATTTCTCATATTTGTACAGATTGTGTGAATTAGAGATTTTTAATGACATGATTGACACTTATAGTTTCATCTACAGAAGTTTTTCTACAAATGATTCTAGCATGAAGCTGAAATCACAAACCTTAGAAAGACAGAATATATTCCATGGAGAATTTAATCCCAACTGAATCAGTCTAACACATATATTTTTAAGATCTGTATTTACATCTATATATGTTCAGCCAAAAGTTTCCTAGACTTTGGGTGAATATTGTCAGGGATTATGTGTTATAGCTCTTGTCTGAGAAGTACTTCTGTGGGAAACAACATTATGTGGCTCTCTGTTAATTATCACGTTTTAATTAGACTTAGATATATGAATGTGAAACTGTAATTAATATAAATAGCAGTGGTTACCTGTATCTAAGTCATTCTCCCATGCTTGACACTCTCTGAGAATGGATGTGAAGAACATCTTTTGCATCTAGTATCTTTGTCTTCCTTAAATCTGTCAAACTACTCTTTGAAACAGTCTGCAAGTATACTGCTACTTGCACCAAGTACCTGAAGATCCACACCCAGTTTACCTTGTGCCCTCTGTAGAAGAAGGCTACCCTTCACAGAAAACACCAGAAAATTTTGGGAGTCTTTGTCATAAAAAGGGAATACAAATAATACAAAGAGTTTAGCTAAAATAAAGTAACAGGACAGCATGATAGTAGTAAAGTCAAAGAGCTGCTAAACTTGAATTTCTGACCTAAGCTTGATATCAGTTCAAGATGAGTCCTGGGAAATACTATGCTTACCTTATATTTAGTTTTCTGAAGGCAGCTAGCTGTTCTGTGGGATGCCAGGCTATTTGAACCTCTGATCTGACTTAGAATACTCACAGGGACTATAATCTTACCAAGAAAAGACCATTAATTCACTTGTTCACTATTTTGATTGTGAGGGAAACTGTCACTCCATCTTCTTTCATAACATTTTCCAGGCTATTTTTTTTACTTAACTAGAATCATATGTTTGCATGAGGAACTCCATGTTTTGATCTCATGATGCTGTCTTTGTTCCAAATGATCTTATTTTTTAAGAAGGGCATGGCAAAATCAGAATTCAGTGACTTACTAAACAGACAGTGGAAAGTGAAGCCTAAAATAGCAGTTAGGGAAGAAACAGTCTTAAATAAATGCTCTACAGATTGCCTTTCTGTCAATATTAGATAAACAGACATCAGCAATTGTTAGAGGTACTGGGAGATGCATACATTAAAAAAACTCTAATATTAGATATGTCAAAGCCACATTTATTCTTTAAGTCAGCAGGAAGTCACACAGTAATATGATGTGTAATTCGGCACTTCTACCTCTGTCAACTTCATTATTTAACTGGGTACAAGCCCTCAAATTTCTAGATACATTGTATATTGATGAAATGCTTTCAGACAAGTACTTACTTGATCTAATGCTTCTTTTTCTATCAGAACTACTAAAGCAGTGGAAAATCTTTATTAAATTGTTTTCCATCTTGACTAGTTTATTCAGCTTCCACTTAAGTGAAACTGAAGACTGTACTGCATGCTGTCTGCTGATCTTTAACAATTCAATGCTTGAAGTAATACTTTCCTAAAATACAGACAAAGTAGCATATTGAAAAAAATATTCTGTTAATAGCATTTCAATGATATTTAACACTGTTTTCCCAGTGTCCTCTATGATTTATATTATTTGTGTTCTTCCAAGTTAGTAAGAATAAGGAAATTAACTCTAGATATTATTTTAAATTCTATTGTATAGAATACCAAATATACAAAACCCAATCAAAATGCTCCATTGACCTTTCCTTAAGACTGATAATTGAAGACATATACTCTGTTTTTGTAGATGCTTTCAAAAAAGAAGAGTAATTTGTGCTGTCTGTCAGGGCCTGAAACTCTGATAGTCTGATTTTGAACCTGTTAAAAACACCTCAGTAGAATTTCCCAAGCTTTAGACAACTCTGGTGTGGTAGGATAAGTTTAACACAAGCTTGTTTAAGAAAATATGTCCCTTTAGTATAAGGAATAACATTACAAAAATGTTTCAGAACAAAAAAAAGCATTTTTTGGTACTTGCTTATTTACTTCTGTCCTGTACTGGTCATGGCTGAAATTGATCATGAAAGGAGGTGTGGAAGAGCATTTTGGATTCCTCCTGGAAATGGTGTTGATAATACAGAGGTGCCCCTCCCCCAAGATAGCACACTACAATCAGCTGCCTGTGGAGACACAAAGATGGTAGCTGCCCTCACTCCTCTTCCAGCTATGTAAGGAGAGACAGAACAAAGACACAGAAAAACCCTACAGAAACCAAACCTCCACTATTATAAAACTCCCTCTTTTCCCCAAACAACAATCAACAGAGAACATGGACAAAAAAATCCTACGAAACCTAAAGTCCAAAACCAGTCAAAGGCCCCCTCTTATTGCTCTGTCAGCATCATCTGTATCAACAGAAGTGGCTGGAATGTATCAACACTCCAGTGGCTGGATTTCGCAGTGGGACTCTGTCTTTTCCTCCTCAGAAACAGCCAGCATCAGGCTGGGAGATGGCATGGAGTGGTACTGTTCTGTTTTTCCTGGCACAATGCCACATCCACAGGCACCCATGGTGCAGAGCAATCGAAAGCTGTAAGATGCAGCTTCCTGTAAAGTCCTCCCAAAGCACCCCCCACCTCGGGGAAAAAAAAAAACAGGAAAGGAAAGAAAACCAAAGGAAGCCTCCTCCTGCACTGCCTCAGCTATTTTCTGTTAAGAACAAAGGGGAAAGAGCAAGAGCCAAGAGTCAAGAGAGTGGTGCTTGAACAACCTGGACTTTAAAAGGACCAGCACCCCATTCCACTCCCACAGTTCTGTTTCCAGTTGCAGGGTCTTAGAGAGACAGTAACAATTTTGGGCACAGATAAATATGGAATAGAATAACATCTTGGCTTACCCAGGACATCTTCCAATTCACTTCCCCTATCCTGCTGGGGTGGCTAGAGGGAGAAAGAGTTGCAATTGACATCTGGGATTTAACTACTTACACTGTTTCATGACAAAACATTCACTGTTGTTTCCCAAAAAATTTCTTTTTTTCTTTTGAATGAATGGGAAGTGTTGATACACTGCAAAAGGAATTTACAGGTCAGAGTATATCCTGGGTGGATCAGCTTCTCATTTTTGAACTCTGAGAAACGTTGGCCTTCAAGGTCTCAGTAAAGGTTTCAGAGACTGAATGTGTTTACAATCTCTCTACAAATGTTGTTATCAACACCATAGGGATGCTGTTATCATCAGTACTGTAGGGCTGCTGTGGACTTGCTTTTGCTGAAACTAATATACAAGTGGTTAGATATTGTTTTGTTAGACAGTGTAAGCCTCTGCTTTTAATGATAAATCTACAGTCAAGTGTTAACACTAATAGAAACCTAGATTTTATGATTTACATATGCCATGACATGAAAACTGATGCTCAGTCTTTCAGGGAGTAATGTTATGAGAAGTTTTGCTAGAAGAATTCTTGGTCTAGTTCAGTTCTATCTGTGAAATACATGTCTTAGTGGGCAGGATGATTGAGCATAGGAAGGTGTAAATTTCAGGCCTACATGGAGGTGAAAAGTTTGGAATTAGCACACCAGACAAGATTTCCTTGTGTAGACTATGAGAAAAGCCTGGATATGACAATGGTGGATTCCAGGCCTGGGGAGGCAAATTTGAATAACCTATACAGACAATAACTCCCACCATGATAAATTGTGGGAAAGGAGACAACTGCTTACACACATGCCATTCCAAGCTGTGGTAACAGCATGTATCTCTCTGAATACTCAGGACTCAGACTATAAAGTGGTACCTCCAGAAGAACACTGAGAAAAACACCTCCATCACTGAGCAGAAAAGAAGGACTGGCAGGATGCCACAGGATGTCATGTAATGGTGACTGTTCT
>VWYE01021399.1:82035-133985 GCA_013398995.1 Alaudala cheleensis | reverse complement strand
CTGTACTATTGAATTTGTCATGAGGTCTTGTTTGCACCTTAATTTAGGCAGAGACATTTTTAATAACAAGACCATAATTATTTCAGGAGTGGGATCCTAACATTATTCCAGTGGATCATAACAGTTACTTGACTTGTTCAGTTTGCAGAAGATGAGACTTACATGAGTCCTCATTGTAGTCTACAGCTTTCTCACAAAAGGAAGTGAAGGAGAGGCACTGATCTCTCCTATCTGGTGCCCAGTGATAGGACCTGAGGGAATGACCTGAACCTCTTTCAAAGGAGGTTTAGGTTAGATATTAGAAAAAGATTCTTCACACGGAGTGCAGCTGGGCACTGGAACAGGTTCCCCAGGGAAATAGTCACAGCAACAAACCTCATAGAGTTCAGGAAACATTTTGATAGCACTCTTGGGTTCGGAGGTTGTCCTGTGCAGGGACAGGAGGCAGACTTTGATGTTCCTTAAAAGTCTCTTCCAATTCAGGGTATTCCATGATTATTTTCTATGACTCCAGAACATGAAGCTGGGGGAAAGACTGGAAAACTTTTAGCAGGGGTCGTAAAACTTCTTGTCTTATTTTTTGTCTTTGATAATGATTTCCTTTTTTCTATATACAGAGTAAAGAACATAAAGAAAAAATGTAGTGCTTCCCTGGGTTCTCCTTCCAAGTGAATCTCCATATGGCTTTCAAGATATGGTATTTGAGTGAAATACTTTTTGTTTGTAAATTATCTGTTTCTTTTTAACAGCTTTTTCTGCTTATGAAAGAAATTGCACTACAACTTATTGTATTTGTTTATTTTAAAGAACACATTTGAATTTATAAAAGGAATTCTTTAGAAGGTACTAGTTGAAAAAAAATCTTTCATTTGCATTAAACACAGAGTGGATGGTTATTTTTGCAATTAAAGGAATTTCTTAAGGTAGTGGGATAGAATGTGTATGACTTGAAAGGTATCATTTTCCTCCCAAAACACCAGGATAAAACCTTTTTTTAACAGTTTCATTTTGGCAAGTGGCAATATTTCAGAAGGGAGATAGAAAGGGAGATTGTAAATTGAAGGTTGTTTCACTGATGCCATAGACCTTCTTCAGCAAACTCTCCTCTTTCTGAACTACTGAACTCTGTCTGCAGCAATCACTTAGAGCTCTTTGGTTTAGGGCTATTAACGCAGACTGGAAGAGATGATATTTAGGATCCTGAGAGCATGTCCTTCTGGAAAGATGAAGTCACACCTGATATATTTTTTATTGTATTCAAAAACAAGTTAAGAAAGATTTTAAGAAAAAAAAGCTCAAGGTTCTTCTGACAGTTTTTCAATATAGAGGTGACTTCAGGGACATAGAGAAGACCCAGTCTAACATATGGGACATATCTTCGCTCTTCAATGAAATGAGAAGAGTCTGAGAAAGCACTGCAGAATGTGAAATGGAATTTAGTGGAAGAAATTATTATTTTGTACTACTTCTTCCCCACTTTCCCCTTTCCAGGGAATTACATGCCCTAAATAAAATAAGACACAATAATATCTTTTATATATATATATATATATATATTGAATATAATACAAATTTTCGGTGTTTTTGATTTCCCTTTGGAACAAGTCAGCTTTGTTTCCATGTGTGTAGGCATATGTATCTTTGATTGATACTTGCTATCTTATTTTGCATTAGCTGAGGAAACTTACCTGGATAAGAGTAACTTGTAGGAAAAATTCACACAATGGGATTGTGAGAATGCTTTTTCTCTTTGCAAACTTAACACTGCTCTACTTTGACAATTGGAATACACACAATGATTATGATATTTTTGAAAAAGATTAAAAAAATGTTTTAAATAAAATTCTAAGTTGTTTCAGAATGGTATGAAATTGTTACTGTAAGAAATGACAGCTGTACATAATCCTTTGGATTACTGTAAAGCATGACTTGGGGAATTTCTTGCTTGATCTTCTAAATCCTTTTTTAATTCTATGTCCCATGAATGCAAGTAGGTTTTCATTCTAGACTTTCACTGTACTACATAGTTTCTATAAAATACTTCTAGATAATTGTTATGGCTTTCAAACTAATGCAAATGTATCATAATTATTCATTTCTTTAGTATTTATTTATTAGTTGTTAGACTGTCTCTTTTAAGTGGTGCCAAAAACTTGACTGTCTTAATAACTAAGTATTGAGATAGCCATGTAGGTCTGTTGACTTAAAATGCCTATCAAACAATTGCTAAGTTTTGGTAACATGTTAGTTTCAGAGTTCTTAGCCACTACTTTTAAAAATAATTCTTAAGGTATCTTTGATTTTCATACATATTCTAAGCTAGAACCATTGTGATAAGAGTTTAACTGTATGTAGCAATTTATATTTGAACAGCTTCAGTTAAAGTGCTTTTTACCAAAGCACTTTATTTTTTTTTTTTTAACCAAGGTTTTGGTAAACATATTTAAGCAACTAATAGCCTATAATTTTTAAATCCATGTTTTAAGCATTTTTTTCTTCTGAACTTTTATTTCTTGTGCCTTGATCTTAGGTACATCAAGACAATTCAACAAGTTACTTCAAATCCTTGAATTAACAAAATAAAACACCACAAATAGACATACTCTTTTCTTGTGGGATTATTGGACAGTTACACTTCAAAAACAAAACTACTAGAATGCTCTATTCTGCTTTCATGTAAAAGCCAAAGTAGACAGGATCTGGTTATGGCATAGGTGATATATGCTTATCAAATTTAAAGATAGCACAATGGGAAGACAATGCCTGCACATTTGGAGTCAAAGTGGTGCTGACAAACTGAAAAGTGTGAGGGTAAGTTGTGTGCTCTCCAGGAAAGGGGAGTAGCAGGGCAAAGATAAACAGGCATCCCCCTACAGTATTCAGAACTGCTACGGTATGTAGAGAATGTCTGAAAGTGTGCTTGAATTAATATCTGAGTATAAGATACTGAATGATGCTGTAAAATGCAAAAATCCAAGACTTATACTGGGGCCCTTATGAAAGGGAGTTTGGACTACAGGACTCATGAAGTAATCTTTATCTCTCCTCGAGCAAATGCCATTTTTGGGGTATTGCACATAGTAAAGCTTACACATACATTGAAAGGAGCTCAGTAAAATAGCAGGGATAATTATTTTCTTAAAATACATTATTTATGAGTAAATTTGACTTTGATGAACAAAGATTGAAATTATCTTCATTAAACAAGATGTGCTGATTCCATGAGGAATGTAGCAGTGTGTTCATTAGCCAAGAAGTGGTGTTTTCATTTAAACACCCTTATGACAATTTGAAATACTAGGAAAATATTTTAATAATGACTTTAAGAGAAAAATAACGCTTGCAAAATGCAATATGCCTGGGGAACCTGTGGTCTCTGTCTTGGAGGAAGGAACTTTCTAGGAACACTATAAACATAAATCTGTAGAGAAAAAAAGTCAAGATTATCCCAGGCTCATTTCCAGTTTATAAATTTCTTTGATTAACATCTCTTTTCATTAGTTGTTTAATCGCAGTACTACAGAGAGTACTTTCATTTCTGTTATGTTTTTTTGACTGGTCTGAGTTTTCTCTATCTAAAGGAGAAGAAAAACTCCAACCAAATCTCTAGCATTGCAAATGCTAGACCTGGTGGTGCAATTGTAGTGCAACAAAATAAAATGTATGGGTACTACATCTTGCAAAATTCCTTTCCCAGGATATAGGGAAATATAAACTATCCAGTATAATATAATCACAGGAAAACATAAACTATCTGGAATAATGTTTAGGCGACTGCATTGAATTTTTTTTTCTGTAGGTTGTTCTTTCTAGTAATTCAACCATCTTGTGCATGGGTTGTGTCTTTATCTCTTGTTCTGTTCAAAGAGAGCTGGGTTCCATGAAGGTAGAGAGAGATTCAGGTCTGTCATCTGTCCTAAATCGTTATCGCAGTCATTATGTTTGTGATGTTTTCAGTAAAGAAAGTTTTTGTGTGATAAAGCGCCAAGTAACAATCTCTGGAGAAACTTAAAAAATTACTCTTTTCTTTTAAAGTGCAGTTGCATATTTAAGATTCATGAAATAGCTGGGTTAGTCTTTATAATATATCTGATAGCTGTGTATCACTCAGAGCACTAAATTCATTTTTCATGCAGTAGCAAGTCAAAATTATTTGTAGCAACGTATTGGATTAGCACTGTTATCTTATCAACTAAGCTTGTATTCCCATCAGGGAAAAAATATACTTAATTTGACAAGGTCCTCTTTACCCCAAACCTGTGCTGATTGGTATTATTTATATTAGGGTCATCTAAGTCTGAATCAAATTCTCACTAGCCATCTTGTTATTTTGAGATTTATGTCTTCTTGTAATTACCTTGCTCATCCTATTTGTCCTTTTAAATATTAAAGCTTCAGTGAGGTTTCTCCCTGCTCTATTAATTTTTGTCCCTTGTGAACATCTAAGGGGCTTGTTGAGACTAGTGTTTAGAAGACAGATAGTTGAGGAAAAAAGAGATGGATTACTTACTTAAAATTTTTTATATAGTGGTTCTTCAGAACATTTACTTTATGGTTTAACTTATTTCTAACATGTTCTTCAAATTCTACAAGGTGGAAAACAATTTATTGTAGTATGTATGCATAATTGAAAATGCAAAATACCTCTTTTTAGATTTAATTTATTGTACATAAAGTGGCCCGTAATAGCCGTGAGATATAGAAAGAATGAAAAAATGAGTTCCAAAGCTATGCCTATTAATTCTGTTTCAAGGATGTAACTTTCAGACGGTATAGGTTTTTTTTTATTATTCTGCCTGTGGTCTTGTGGATATCATATTAAAATATTTGCAGGATTAATTACTCTGTGCTTCATCCCTGTCATGGTTTAAGAACAGCACTGCCAAATTTAGTGACCCCCAGATCCCTTTTCAAGACTCTCACAAACCAGAAATTGCTTACAATCATACCACCCTCATGGTTGCCTCCTGGTCCCTGCTTGGGCAGCTATTTGTTTCTTCCCTGACTGGGGCTCTTGATACACTCAGGGTGAATAGTTTTGCTCCAGCATTTTTCCTGCTCTCTAAACCATTCTTTCCTTGAGTATTTTTTTTCTCCCTTCCTTCTGCTTTTGTGCCTCTCTCATCCTACCACTATGGCTTCTTTGTTCCTCAATGTCCCACCTGATCTAGTGTGACCTCCTAGTGTCTCCTCCTGAATGTCCTCTTGCCTTCACATTGTTTCTTCTTTTTCTTCAAACTCTGTTGGTTTTATCTTCATTTTTCTTTTTAAAAAAATGTTTCTGCAAAGGTTCCATGGACTCTTCTGCCTGGGTCAGGTTTGGTGAATGGTGTGTTTGTTTTATTCATAGAGGAGATAGCTGGAACTGTGTCTGACATTGTCAGAGACAGAAATTTTGTGGTTCATGGCTTAAACATTGTTACAAAGGACTTTTGCCCATTATGGCAAAACCATGTATAAAGAAGCTGCACCCACTGAAGTCCACTCCTCCCTGAAGATGTCTCCTAAGGAGAACTTTGGACTGTGAGTCAAGTTGCCTAAGAAAACTTGAGATAAGAGAAAGGTTGCACTATTGTTCAATTATCTCAGGTCTAAGAAAAAGCAAGCATCACTGAGGGAGAAGAATGCATCCACAAGAAAGTGAAACCCAGCAGCTATGCTGAAATTTATCCCTGGCTGGGTTAGGGGTAGGGGAAGTCATAGCTCACGCAATCATCTGCTGAGGCCAGGTTTTCACACACTACCCCACAACCAAAGGAGGAGGAGGAGAATTTTGTGCATGGCATAACCTCTGGTCAAAGAGAGTGAACACACATCCTTCCTTAAATAGACCAACTCAGCTGTAAAACCTCCACCCTGGGAGGGTGCACATATGACACTAACAAAAGGGCTAAGTGAGGGGGTTCATAAACCCTCAAATACCCTTGAAGTGTCCCCCAGACTCACTCCTGAGGCCTTGCACTGAGAGCACTGCATGTGATGCAAAGTGATGCAACCAATCCAGAGTTTGGTGCAAGAGACAGTGTCAAACTTGCCCCCCACCAAGGAAGTACCTGGGTGTTCCCACCTGACCCAAACATATAATTATCCATTGGACTCTATGTTTTTTCAGAGACTCTTATTACCAAGAAAACATGATGGGGAGGGTGGATAGGATACCTTTTAAATCCATGGAGTGATGATATTTTCTACTTAATCTACCTCTGTCACTCGCTTTCTTGCTCCCCACCTCTTTTTCAATTTCCTTCTCTCTCTCTCTTTTTCTCATTCACTGTCAAATAAAATCCATCCTACTGACTTTGTTATATGGGTTTTTTTGCCCCTTAATTCAGGCAGAGACACCTGTCTAAAAACTCGCTCTGCAAGTTCCAACCGTTCTGCACCCCACTACCAACATCTTGTAAGTTACACTGTTTGCAATATTATCTTAGTATTGGACCCTGTTAATAAGGTGTTAATTCATTCATAAGATGATCTGTGTTGGCTGGCAAGTAGTAGGTGAAAGTAAGAATTTCTCTGTCCCTGTAAACCCTACTTTCCCTGCTCATCCTCTCTTGTCTGTTATGTGCGTGCCTTAGTTTTTTTTACTGGGTATCTTGAATATTTTGCGTTAATTCTTTTTTTTTTTTTTTCCCAGGTGGCTAGCATTGGGGTTTGCAACCATGAACCATGGGCAACAATGAACCATGACCTTGCTCCCCACTGCTTTGATCCTGTGGCTGGCACCAGTGGGTGGCCCTCCCACACCCCTTGGCTGCTCACAGAGTCAGTGCACTGCACCAGCACAGGTGTGCTGAAAGAGTGACAGGGAGGGTGGGAACTGGAAGAGGCCATAGGAAGGCAAAGCATAATTGGTTGGTGGTATTGCAGAGCAAGGAAGACTTAAACAATGTGAATTAGATGTCATGGTAATAGGTATGCATAGTAAAAAATAAATTTTGCGTGCCTGGTGTTTTGTGTGATGGTATTATCTGGGCTATTTGTTTTGATATATTGAACCTTTAGCTTTTAGTTCCATTGTACTAGACAATAACTGTCTATATATGTACAAGTATGTACCATAAATAGATCTTTGCCTGAAAAACTAGAACAAAAAAATATTTAATTTTTGGTTTGATAAAATGTTGTTACTTACTCTCAAGTTTCTCTGCTCTTCTTTAAACAAATATGATTCATGACTTAAAAATTAAAACAGCCATTTCCTACTCCAACCCATCAGTGGTGGCCTATTTAAATGTTTTGAAGAATAAAAAGTTTAATTTTATAAATAAGACATTTATGCTTCAAAAAAGAATATACATGTTCAGTTGTTTCAGGTTTTTTTAATAACACATTATGGAAGAATAGCTGTAAAAGAGGTATTAAGTCTGGAGGGAGTTCTACTGAAACTCTATGCACCACATATTGTATTTCTGTCATCAACTGGATTTTTATTCATGAAATTCTAAAGTGAAGATGCTAGAGTCAAAAGATAATAGTCTTACTTTTTACTGCAGAATTACTTTTTGTTTGCTTCGATAGAATTAACCACATAAACAGAGCAACAAATAACTATTCTAAGTAAACAAATTCACTTTAAGGTTCACTTTTTGTTCCACAATTGTGTTTATAAAACTGAAGGAAAGTAAAGTAGAATAAAAAATGCTTTTGCATTTTCTATCTTAATGTACTTTTAAAATGTATTTCTGAAATCAATGAAAAGGAGAAAAAACGACACATTTCATGCTTGACAGGCAACATACCTGAGTTTAGTCAAAGTCATTTATGTTCATATTACAAGCATTCACTTATGAACAAATAGGACATCCAGGAATGGAAAATCTGTTTATTTTACAGCAGGAGGAATAGCAAAAAAAAAAAAAAATCCTCTTAATAAGAGTATCTGGTAGTTCGCATTTACCTGATCCCAAATTAATAATGAAGAAAAATAAAGTTGACTCCTACTTGAGCTTTAGTTCCAAGACCAGATTAAATCGAACTAGAGAGGAAAAATAATGTGTCTTGAATGTCAGTAAATTATCTTTCACAGAACAAATCCTGAATAACATAGAAATTGTTGAAAATTATGTGCTCAGATATTCAATGAAAAAGAGAAAGGGGAAGAATGAAAAAGGCAACTGGAGATCTACAATGTGCTTTGAGGAAATGAAAAAATAAGTTGATTTCCTAGAAGAAAAAAATAATTAGGCAAAGGGCTCTGATTATTAACTATATCTATAGCTGTATCTGTATATACACACAATTAATTTCTAATAAGGAATATAACTATAGTCAAGACAGGTCATAAGACTTAAACACATGCTTTAAATCAAGTATATTCACATTAAACTGAAGAGGCATACAGGCTGGTGTAAAGTGATAGAAATCAAGGAATAAATGGATTTGTTTTGGGAAAGAATATGAGGATTGAGGAAAAGAGAATATGATTCTAAAAAACTACTCAAGTACACTACTCACATAATCCAGAGGTACCTGAATAATTATTACATAATTCAATTTTTCTGTCTAACAAAGATGTCACCTTTTTCTTGCATTTAGCAACTATTTATTAGACTTATACTTTGATTTACTAAATTACAAGTAATGAATATTTTTATTATTGTTGTAATTATGAATGATCAGTTTTGAACAAAATATGATGTTTCTGAATTCTAGTTCTGTTGAAATTTATGAGGACTCATGCTCCTTTTTTACAATAGTTATGAAAATAATTTTGAATATTATTCTGTTTGATTGAAGAACTTAGAGTTTTTCACATTCAATATCCTTCATCCCTTAATTTTCAATCTTTTTTTTTTCTGATTTTGAAAAGCTTTTGCTAGTTTTTGCAAATATAAGCACAGAATTTTTGATGGTATATCATAAAAGATATGGAAACCTGAGTTAGCAAAGTTGCACTTGTGTTTTGAGTTGTTATGAAATTTAGACTAGAATCTCAGTTTTTAAAAGATTATTATTGCTGCTGTGCAGCTAATGAGTCTGTCACCAAGACTGTTCATTACTTCTGAAGCAATAGAAGCGAGTTGAAGCTGTCCTTGTATTAACTACACAGGAGAATCTTCCAGAAAGTGTATGCTGTCTATGCCAAAATGAGTAGTATGTTACTACTTAAAATAAAAAAAAACAAAACAAGATGTTTGCAATGGCAGCATAACAAACAGGGAAGCAAGGGTCTTCTCAAGAACATTCTTGGCATGGATCAACAATTGCTTGTGTAATACATGCAACCTTTTTTTCCCTAAAAAATGTGCTTCTTACTATACTACAGTAACATTATATGTGCCATGGTAGCTGAAAATTAGGCAGTGTATCATGCATCATGTATCCTTTGACATGACTGTAAGAGCACTTGCCAAAAAAAGGAAAAAAAGAGTTTGCAAACTTTTCTGTAGCTTTATGTTGAATTGTGCTCAGTGCAGGTGCAGAGGAGGATAGGATTGCCCCTTGGCCTGGAGCTGTGAGGAAGGTTGCAGCCTGATAAGGCATGGCAATGACTTTACAAACGCATTTGAAGTACTGGTCGATTACTTGAACTGGGATCTTTCACTATTCATGCTGTGTCACATCTGCTGGAGGTAAGGCTGCTCAGGATGAAATTGATGAAAAATGCAGGTTGAGGAAGAGAATCATGATCTGAAGAATAAGGATATAGGAAAAATCTAGATCAAAAAAGTGGAATACAAAGCACATTATGATCAATATTGACAGGCCGAGTATGGCATCTTTTCTGTACACTAGCAGATGACAGACCAAGTAATTCAGGAAAGATGTGCAATGAGAAGAAACTGCAGTGCTTTCTTAACCATATCTTGGCAACAGAAGTTTTCATTTTATTCTTAGCCTACGGAATGACGGCTCTATTTCATAGGAGCAGAGAGCAGTCATATCAGAGAGAAGTGACACTTCTGTGGAAGGGCAAATTTGGAAAGAAAGCATAATGTAATAATCTGACAGTGCCCTGGTATGAACTCTGCAAATGCCAGCTAGTGACTTTCTATGGACAGGAGAACACATTGCCCTTTTTCTGTCTTTTGTCAGCTGTTACCTGAGACGTAAGCCCCTTCAGAATAAGGTGAAAAGAAAATTTACCAATATTGGTGTTACTTAATGTGCCATGAATATCTCACTTGTTTACATGAGTAGCTGTTTTCTGATTATTGTAACAGTATTTAGTTGTTTATTGTTTCTATTTTATTATGTTTCTTGTGGCCTATAATAATAGAAAAAAATGAAATATAAAATACATTTAGTTGTTCAGAGTCTAAGGGACCAGTTCAAAAGTTCTGCCTCAGTGGCAGCAGATGGGCTATCACAAAAGTTGCCTATGTTTTCTAATATTCTTGCCTGGGCAATTCTCAATTAGAAAAGGTAAAATGACAGTGACTTTTATCCCCTCCCATTTCGTTTTGTTTTTTAGTTAATCAAAATGTATTGTGCAATCTAGGTATGTACAAACAGCCATTGTCTTAAGATATAACACTTTGCAACCATTTTGTACATTTGATAGTATGCGTTTAGTAGAACCAAATTCATGGGGTATAAATTGAAAAACATCTGTTTCATGAGTATAAATTAGCCAGTTTATGTGATGTAGAATCTTTATTTCCTGATAGGATAAATTATGGCTTGTCTTTATATATCAGTCCAGTTGTCCCACTCTTGGAAATTTTGTCACAAATTTCAACCCGCACAGCAGTTTTGTAAGAAATCACTACACAGGTGTTTTGGCACCTTTTAAAACCTGTTATGGTTAAGTTTAGGTGAATGCAATGAACTTAGGGGGCGTTTTCATCCCCCTTACACTCCTTCTCAGATGGGGAAATGCTGTGAATTCCTAGCCCTGTGTCCACACAATAGTCAGTCTGGGTACATGCTCCTGGTGGGCACATGCAAATATGCAGACTCAGTTAACCACAAACACATCAAGACAGAATTATGATTCTACATCATCCAGTATGCACTCCTCAGAACTTTGGTTCTACTTGCTGTCAAGTCCAGATTGCAGTGCTTTTATATCTTGCACCCAAGCCCTCATGACAGCTGGCCTGAACCTATTTTCTGGTTTGCAGGCTAGGTAATAGGTAACTTTGAAGTACACTATATCTTGTACATTTTCACAAAGAATAAAGATCACAGTCTAGAAAACCTTTAAAAATTTTATGAGGTTCAACAAGGCCAAGTGCCAGGTCCTGTACTTGGGTCCCAACAAGTCCATGAATTTCTGCAGGCAGAGGCTGGAAAACTGCCCAGCAGAAAAGGACCTGGGGGGGCTGAGCATGAGTTAGTGTGTGCCCAGGTGGCCAAGAAAGCCGATGGCACCCTGGCCTGTATCAGCATTAATGTGGCCAGTAGCATCAGAGCAGTGATCCTGCCACTGTACTTGGGATTGGTGAATTTGCACCTTGAGTTCTGTGTCCAGTTTTCTGGTCCACTCACTGCAAAAGGCCATTGAGGTGCTGGAGTGTGTCCAGAGAAAGGCAATGGAGCTAGACAAGGGTCTGCAGCACAAGCCCTATGAAAAGCAGCTGAGGGACCTGGGGGTGTTTAGCCTGGAGAATAGGAATCTAAGGGGAGAGAGTCATTGCGCTTTACAACTGCCTGAAAGGAGGAAATCTCTTCTCCCAAGTAACAAGAGGTAGGATAGCAAGAGATAGCCTCAAAATGCTCCAGAGGAAGCTTAGACTGAATATTAAGAAAAGCTTTTCAATGAGAGGGCTGTCAAACATTGCAACCAAGCATTGCACCAGCTTCCCAGGGAAGTAGTTGAGTGCTTAAGTAACCAAACCTAATTCTATGAAATAGAGTCTAATTAGAGGATATAATAGACTGTGTTGGTCAGTCACAGATACCAGTCAAACAACAAATGTCAAACAACCAGTACTGACCAGCATCTTGATTATGGGTGATTGGGACCTTTTTAGCCCCTTTGTCTCATATTTCCTGTGCATTTCTCCCATCCACTTTCTTTTCTCTTATTTGCTCCAAAGTCACTCTATTCCTAATAATTTTCCCCCATTTTTACTACAGTTTTACTACATTGATATCTAAATTTGTTTTGATGATATGGTTACTGGGATATTGTTGGACTAGCAAGGCTCTGTGCCTTAACACTCTTTCAATTAACTTGTGAATAATTTCCCTCTCATTTAATGTTCTTTGAGATCTGGACATTCCTCCCAGCATTGTCATAACTTTTGTCAGCTTCTTGCTATGTTGCTTTTTTATCACTAACCAATTTCCCATGTCATGTCCAGTAGTTTCTCATGCTCTGTCCATTTAGCTAAACCTCAGTTGAGAGCAGCATCATCTGACTACCTCCTTCAACAGGTACTGCAATTCTAAAGGCAGATTTACTGACTTGCTACATATTGCCGTGGGTAGTACAGTTTACTTACATACACAGCATACCATTTTGTTGCCTGGTTATCTATATAGAAAATTGTCTCTCCCTTAAATTTCTTTGAGAAAATCCATTCCAGAAGGAAAATAAATCATTTTTGCTTTTACAATTGTTTTCTTTCCTTTCTCCTCTTTTTTTCTCATTTTATTTGGCTCCTAGCTGGACAGTGCAGTCAGTGTTGTGAAGGTTTATGCTGGCAACATATAAATAAATCATGGTCTATCATGTTTAGAATGCTTGACAAACCAAAAGAGGGGAAATTTTAATTTTATTTTTCTCACCTTCCCAGTGGTGCTGTCTCCTCACTGGGAATTACCAAAGGTTTCTATGGACTTTTAAAATATATACTCGTAAAGCATGTTTGCAACCCTTACAAGGACTCATAGCTGTGATCTAAACATTTTTTCCCTGAGTGCACACTTGCAACAAGGATCATACAATGTGGCAATTCAGTAAGTTCTGTTAAGGCTGATTATAACTACATCTTTGATGGCTCTGCACTTCACAGTGTGGCAGGTAAATGATGGTCTCTTTTGTTCCTTGAAATGGAATGGTCCTTCATCTGGCAGTAGTAGTCTTCCAGCTCTTGCAACCCTGATTCCTGGTAATTTTCTCTTGAGTTAATATTGATGAATTAACATTTTTGGCCCTATTGCTTGTTTCTACTTTCTTAACTGACATGGTCTAAATTTCTGTTGCTGTGTAAGTGAACTTGTCAGTGTGATTATAAAATAATGGCCTTTTAGCCCTTCAACAATTATTTTCCCCCTCAGATAAAGTGGGCTGAGTTCACCCAGTTGAGCCTCATGAAGTTGGATTATATTGTGAAGGTGATTGCAGCACTGAGTGGGGTTTGTTCATTTTTCTGCTTTATTAATGAGTATATTGGGTCTTTGAAAATAAAACTGCCTTGGCTCACCTAAAGAAAAAGAAATATAGCAGTATTTATGGACTTGATTAATTATAAATAGTTGAAACTTCCTTTCTTTAGAGCTAAGGAAAGTGTGATTGTGTACTGCATGCAAAAGGGTTCACTCACCTCTTGCTTGTAATTATTTTGTTTAAATTAAAATGTCAGTGCTTTGTGATTAAAAAGCTGCCTACAGGGAATATCTGAAATAAAAACCTTCCTTTTCTGTCTTCCTCATTTTGATGTTTAGCTTTTGCTCTAAGTTTTAGGGTAAAACAATTAACCTTTAAACAAAAAAATAATACTTAAAAGACAGTGAGAATATTTCCCAGCTTCAATTTCCCCTGTTTAATTAGGTTTATATACTACCACTGGTATAACCCTTCAGAATCCTCACTGCTGAGGTCTTCAGGGTGAAGAAGTCATCAAAGAAGGCAAGCAGAAATCATCATCACCCTCGCACAGAAAAGAAAAGTCATCTCTTTATGTGTTAGCAGTTCACAGTGAGACTTGTAATACTGTAATGAACTATTTACAGTTGCATGGTATTTATTTATATCATCATGTAATGTGTTAGTATACAATATCTTCTTTTGAAAGGAAAGCTTATCCAAGCAGACAAAAAATTAACTAACTGGATTCTAAGATATCTCCATTCAAAAGACAATCAAAAAGCAGATTTGAAAAAAAAAGCCAGGTAGATTAAGCTTTGCTCTTCTTGGGTGTCACATTGCCTAAATAAGATAGAGAAAGATGTGCAAAATAGTTTTTTATTTTTCTTCATTCTTGATAGTAACAATAAATTTATTAATTTATGCCTATTTCTTTCAATATATAGTTGAAGTTTTACGGACATATACTCTGACTATTCAGAAGTGCATCATCATGAAAGTGAATGTTATTTTGAATGCTGTTTGTTCCAAATAAAGGTCTAAAGAACAACCTTTGGAAATTTCATCCTTCAGCTGTACACTGCTGTCAAAGCTATCATTAAGATGCTGCAGATGTAAACCTTAAGTGTAGGAAGAAGTCAGCAGTGTTAAACTCTTTTTTTTTTTTTCTGTCCAAAGTTCTTTCTACAACTCATTAATCATTCTTCCAGAAAGAGAAGGGATGATTGGAACATGATGGTTATTTCTATGGGCAGTTAGCTGACACAGGGCAATACTAGGGAGAGGTCATAGAAAAAAAATTAAAATATGCAGTCAAATCAATAGTTTGTCTAAATCTGCCAGCCAAAAATCTCTTCTGCCACATAATATCAGCTCTGTTGCACGCTGTTACTTGTTTGTAGGTTTGCAAGACCTTTGAGTTCCATTGTCCACTTCATTTGGTTGTACCTCGATGACAGTTTCTTTCAGTGGGGAACCTCAAGGTGGCTTAGGCAAATGGGATTAATACCATTTGCTTCCAATTTTAATTTTTGGTTCCTCCAGTCCTTCCTGCTCCATGTTGATGGATTTTGCCTGGCTATGGATTGCGGAGGCCAAGCTATGTGAAGGTATTCAGATCATTATCAAAGGTGACATTCATCATCCCAGAGGCTGAAAAGTGCATTGAAGCCCTTCAAACCTTTACAAAAGTGTCTTTCAATTATAGCTCTCCATCTCTCCTCCTTGCCCTGTAGCTTAGCTGATCAAAATGAGGGCAGCATTTTCAAGCTGTGCTGTAAGAATTTCTGTTCTGAATTCTGTAACTGAAGAAGTTGAACTCAGCAGGCTTGACCAGACAGAAGCAGAGATGAATTGTGTTACAAGATGGCAGACTGCCCTTCTTCCCATCTATATTATTACAAAATAACTTTCAAATATATATTTGAAAAATCCTCTTGCTTCTGCCTTCAAGGAAGTGATATTATAGATACAGACAACAGAAAATGAATGCTGTTCTTCACAGTCAATTATTTCCTAGATTTAGATAAATGAATTAGGTAATGCAAGAAAGAAAATTACTTTTAAAAACTTATTAAATATCCTTTATAGTATCAGGCTGGAATTCACTTTATGATCTAAGAAAGCAGTTCTGAAGAAAATTCAAATTTAGAGATTTATGTTACCCATAGAAACAGGTAATAAATTTACCAACATCCTTATTGCTCATAAACATCTGCTACTTAGTTCTAGTCAAAACAAAGTTCTTGAGGCAGCAAAGGAAACAGCTGCCACATCAAACACAGTGTTGAGGTTTCAGTGAATTTTATTGATTTTCCTTCCTCATGCTACATATAAGTCTTCAAAACCTACAATTTACATTTGCCTGTTCAATAATTTACATATTAGACTTGCTTGTCTATGTGAAACATACTGTAAATGCAAAGAAATCAATATATTGACTGGCAGAATGTTGAATTATATGCTTCTACAGTGTATTTGATGGGAAAACATGTAAGAAGAAATCGAAAATTTGAGCTGATTTGGGTGAATAGAAACTTTTCTTATAACAGTCACCAAGTCAAATATTTTTTAGTGCATACACTGACCTTTCTTGAAAATTTCCTAAAATTGTATTTTTAGTCTGTTAAAAAAACTCTAAGTATGTGAAAAATTGCTTCCTTAAAGGAGTTTTTTTCCTGGAAACTGTTATTCACACATGAAAGTTCCAAAAAACCACAAATGGGGAAAAAAGTTATAAGCCATTCTAAATGATCAGTCCTTTTCTGTGTCCATAACATACAACACATTCCCACATTCCTTATAAAGAGGAAGCCATGTGCAAAGTCAGAATCATAGAATAATTCAATCTGGCAAGCACAATATAATGCTGAATTTAGAACATATTGCTTAGATTTTTTTGTCCAGTCAGGTATCTGTCTGATCACACATAATAGAACCTAAAAAAATCCCTTTTCATTGTATGTGTCAAGGCAATTGGTAGGTTACTGTCACTTGCTATCTTTGTCAGTGTATTTTGAGGAAACACATTACCAGATATTCCACTGTAAGAATAGAAAGATAATTATTCCTTTCTCAACATTTTTTTGCTGTTCAGAGTGAAAATCATTCATTAGTCTCATTAAATAGGAGGTGATTCCTAACTGATCCCTCAAGCCAGACAACAAGCATTAAAATTCAGCTTCTTTCCAGAGTAGAGAAAGGCTTTTTCCTAGATATTTCATAAGAATTCAGGGGAAAAAAATCTAATGCTAATGATTTTAGCAAATTGTGAAATAAAATGCTCAGGATGTATGCATAAACATCTATAAGGTAGCAAAACTTGAGCTGGTCATGAAATTTGAGTCTGAGGAATATGTTTTCTCTCTGGGAGACAGAGATTTTCAAATTATTCACTCTCCAGAATATAGAATCATAACAACAAGAGCAGAAGGAAAACTAGTTAATCATCTTGCCTCTCTTCCCCCTAGAGGATAATTTTTCTGAATGCTTCTCAAGTCTCCCCTCTTTCCCCTCCAAATCTCCTTATTTGAAATTTCATTTTAATTGTCTAAGGCCTAGAAGGCAGAAATCAGGAGAAGTAATGGAGCTTCTGTGACATCTTAATACAGTCTCATGAGTCCTAGTTATATTATAATTCTGCTATAATCTATCCCCATGAAAACAGAGCATAGGCCTGATGTAAAGATGTGTTTGCATAACAATCAAATGCTTTTGCATTTTGTATGTGAATTTTGTAAGCCAAAACTTAATTTTTCATGGCGTATAAAACTATGAAGGGGAGCAGGAGCACTACCTATAAAATTTTCCCAAATACTTGTGGTTAAGAGAGAACCATATTTCAGAGCCTTTGAAGTATACATCCTTAATAAACCCATTCACATTTTTTCCAGTGAGCAAAGCTAATCAATTGTACTATGGGACCTAAAGATGCCTTTGAAACCTGGCTGACTGACGCATGTTAATAAGTGTCTATCTTGGGGATACCCCTCTGTGGGGTTTAAGATCAAGACCCATGGTGTAATTCTATGGTTAATTTCAAAACATCTTGGGCTCACATCCAAGAGATACTGTATTGTGGAGTCACAAAAGTTTGGATGTCTCCAACTACAGCAAATTAAAAACTAATACCTTGTTGATGTGATAGAATTTGGAGCCGCTTTCCTATCTCATAGGAAAAAAACATCTACAAAAACCTGGGGGAAGAGGGTAAGTTTATCTTTATGCTCTAATGACTTCTGAGGACCTTGAAGGTTTGAGTCGTCATTGATAAAAGGAGTTGTCTTTATCAGTCATGAGAAAATTTGGGAGGAACTGATGTTTTCAAAGTGCAATGCATAAACTAGGTTTATAGCAGGAAATTTAGTTTCCTGCAATGCAGCATTCTGGCTTGACATTCTAATTTATCTCTCATTTACTTTTTCCTCTAAGAATGATCTTTGATACTGTCAGTGAACACTATTATCAACAATCGACTTAAATCAGGACAGTGCCAAAATAATTTTATAGGCAGCCAGTTTACAGAACAAAATAGCCTAATTATTTTCATGGAGGATTTGACATGATGTGGAAAAGTAGACTTCACTGCTGGTTTTTATGTCTTTTCATTCTTAAATAATGAGAAAATCAGAACAGAACTGGAGAAATATGTACTCTATTAAGAGTAAAAATACTTATTTTTTGGGCATACATGTCTGTAAGATTGTTCAGAATAACAAGACAAGATCACTTTTGCTCTCCGTCTCAGTATCTGCACCTTGAAGCAGTAACTGGGCTTTAAGAAAAAACAGGTAGTTTTCTAATCACAGTGAGAGGTTATGATTCAAGGTGCTGGTTGAAAAAGGCAATGAACCAGGGTCTTATTACTGTCTTTTAGATTTCAAACAATCTTTCAATCTGCTCAGTTTCTTTTAATGGAAGTTGTAACTATTTTGTGTTGTCTTAAATTCAGTATCCATCTTAATTGCCTTAGATGTGCTCAGACATGCTATATATGCTTTAGATGTGGTCCAATCTGACACTTTGGAAAGCTGAAAACATGATGGCCAATCCCTTAAAACACAGTTCCTGAGCTCTTCTCCAGACTTTTACAGGAACTGGGATCAGGCAGCCATCAGCATTTCAGCAAGAGTGCATTTTAGTTCTTTAACTCTGAATAGTGCAAAATGTATCTCCACCATAGTATGCTTTCTAATAGTTATCTGGAAGCTCCCAAAACTTATAGACATAATTATATGTATAATGTGTGAGTGTTTATATGCACACTTATATACACACATATATATACTCTCTCTCTCTCTCTCTCTCTCTCTCTCTCTCTCTCTATATATATATATATACAGATGCACATAAAAACATGTATACATAATGTCTATAACCTTAAGCTCTCCCCATGGCCACATTGTTTCTATTCTAGCAGTTTTGTCTAATTTGTGAATGTTTTTGTGGTTTTTCTTAGTTCTTCAGTTATTGTTATTCTCTAGATGATTTCAAATATACCAAAACATATTATCTTAGCATATATATTATGTGCTGAATTTATATTTTGTGAGGCCAAAATCATAAGATAGCTGTGGAGATAAAGTAGTCAAGATAATATATGGTAATTTCTTATTTACCAGATTTGTGTTCCATGGTCCTGAGGAGTATATCCTCAATGCTGGACTGCATCAGTCATCTCCACCTTTTGTTTAGCGATCTGCCTTTCCACACATTTGCTTATGATGTCTGTTTACATAAGCTGTCAGCAGTGCATCACCATGGCCTTGAACCAATCTGTCTTAAGCTTTTGTCATCTATCTCTTTCATCATGTAACAAAAAAAAAATTTATTTAAGAGTATAATCTACTGATAGTCTGGAGTCTTCCTTTTATGTTCTTAGCAAAATTTTGTGGTCTGGATTCAATATGTGATGCTATTCTGTTGCTATTCAGGTCAAACTTTTACTGTGGTCAGGTTTATTTTATTTTTTTTTTTTTTTCTATATTTAAACTGATGTAAAGAAATAAAAGACCAGAACAACCTGAAAAGACTAAATAATGCACTAACACATGAACAGAGCCAGCAAGAATAAACACTGACAAAACATAGATTCCAAGTCAAAGCCAAAGCAAATGTCACAATACTTGAACACTTTGTACAGTTGTATTTTATTTGTACAGGTTATGGTAATTCTCCAGACCACAAAATCACAGAATATGTGCTAAGTTGGAAGGGAACCACAAGGATCATCGAGCCTAATGACATTCCATATGCCTGAGAGCACTGTCCAAACACTTCTTGAACTGTATCAGGCTGAAGTCGTGACTGCCCTGGGCAGCCTGTTTCAGTGCCCAGTCACCCCTCTGGGTGAAAAATCCTTTCCTGATACCCAGTCTAAACCTCCCCTGACACAACTTCAGGGCATTCTCTGGGGTTCTCTCACTGTCACCATGGAGGAGAGATCAGTGCCTGCCCCTCCTCTTTCCCTCATGAGGAAGTTGTAACTGCAGTGAGGTCTCTCCTCAGTCTCCTCTTCTCCAGGCTGAACAGACCAAGTGACCCAGCTGCTCCTCAAGGCCCTTCACCATCCTTGTTGCTCTCCTTTGCCTAATAGCTCAATGTCTTTTTTAATTTGTGGCACCCAAAAATGCACTCTGGACCCAAGGGGAAGTAGCAAAAGTGATGAGTAGAGCTAATATTGACCACAATAAAAGACTCATTAATAATTATAAATCAGTCCCCTTAAAAGTGTTTTTTGCAAGTCCTTTGGACACATGGCAATGTGAACTACAAATACAGCTAGTTATGAACTCCTTTTCTATTCAAAGGATTCTAACTTGATTATGAGTAGCACAAAAGTCTATCTGGACTTCAGTAATATGGTTGGTTTAGCTTGCTGAATTTCTAGAGAAGTAAAAATATGGGAACATAGGTGATCAAAGCCACAGAATATGGGGACTGAGTGATCAAGGCACACTCATATCGTGAGTGTGCTCTATTTGACATTATAGAGGATGTGAATAAACATTTTGTTTTCTAGATTAGTATCTGTGGAGGTATCTGAGTTTAAAAAACTTTCTGCATACCTCAACTCTGAAAATGTTACCCATGTCTTGTTTAAGGGTGGTTAGTTCAGATGCCAAATTTGCTGCATTTGCCGAGTTTGATGTTCAGGTTGTCAGCAGAATTAATCATACCTGGGATCACTAAGAATTAATTTGATTAAATTGCAAGGAACCTAGTTGTAAAGGCCCTCAATATCTCTGCTGGTGATGTGAGGTGTAGTATTGTTAGATTAGATTAGTCTGTTAATTCACCACTTCATCCTGCAGAATAACTTGTATTTCTTTTCATGTTTTCTAATGGCCTGTTTGCAAGTATGTATCTCCTTTGCATTAAAAACTTCTTGAAAAGGGAACAAAAAACTAAAGCTGCATTTAAATATTCATTCGTAAATGACATTTCTTCAGGGAAACAGATTATAATGAGCAATGTTTACTAAAAGCACTTAATATAATTGGTTACACATAAACAATTGGAGAAGTTCCTAGCTGCACTCAGCTTGCAGCCCATTTTCTAGCCATTACCTCTTTAACAGTAGGGGTTGTAATAAAAAATCAGTCACATAACTACCACTGCCTTGTAGCTCTCACTAGATGCAGTATAAAAAAACCTCTTTCAAGGCAGGAAATGTCTTAAAGAACTCTGCATTTTCTTTTTGCTGAACATTTCTGTTAAAGCAGTAGGCATCATATCACAACATTTTTGTACATACAGTTAGTATGTCATTCATTTTCAGTGTCAAAAGCCACTCAGAGTTCAGATATTTGTAAACAGGTATTTGATAATCAGCAAAAGTGATATCCCTGTGTTTCAGCTGATGTGTTGGTTGCAGACTATGTTGTTTAGAGTGGAAATTGTAATTTATACTGAGAGACAATAAGAAAGTCAGCTTTATGTAATTGCTGTAATACAATGGTGTGTTGTTAAGGCAGCATGTGTATATAGTATTATACATAAGTACATATGTATTGGTATGTAATAATATGTGTATGTTTCTGTACAAACAGTACCTCAGGACTGTATATTTGGACAGCATGTACCTATGTGGTGTCTTGCCTATATTGTTCTTTCAGTTAACTGGGCATATAAAAGCTGATGAGGCAAAAACCTCAATCTCTACATTAATCAAATCACAAAATTCCTTAATTGGAACAGACAGCTCTGAAACATATCTATGAATAAGCACTTTTAACTTATCTCTGTTTTGTTATATCCACTCTCTGGGGCTCCTTTCCTTTTTCCTTCCCTATTCTTTGAATAAATAGACAAACTTTTGCTTTATTGAGCAAAACTTTCTCTGAGGTTGATGGAATGT
This sequence comes from Alaudala cheleensis, assembly GCA_013398995.1. Classification (NCBI taxonomy): domain Eukaryota; kingdom Metazoa; phylum Chordata; class Aves; order Passeriformes; family Alaudidae; genus Alaudala; species Alaudala cheleensis. The sequence goes on along the minus strand of VWYE01021399.1, from coordinate 112,425 downwards.
CTCACCATGAGAATAACTGCACACATGTTTTGTTATGTGTGACATTTTTATTTAAAGCAGGGTGATTAGGTAGTATTTTGTGTCTGCTTATAGGGTAAAGCTAGTTGTAGCTAAAGCGAGTTTATATTCACTCTATGGTCAATATAAAATCATAATAACGGAATTCACAAGTGCATCTTAGATTCCCAGAGCACATAAGGTTGTAGAAGGCCTTCAAAATCGTCAAGTCCAACCTTTGACCAAATACCACCACGTCAATTAAGAGCCATGGCACCGAGTGCCATGTTCAGTCATTTCTTGAATGACTTGCAAGCATGGTGACTCCACCACCTCTCTGGGCAGCCTTTTCCAATCCTTGACAATCTTTCATGAAGAAATTCTTCCTGATGTCCAACCTGAAAATCCTCTGGTGTAACTTGAGGCTATTTCCTCTTTTCTTCGCACTTTTCCCCCAGCGACAAGAGGCCAATCCCCACCTCTCTGCACCCTCCTTTCAGGCAGTTGTGGCGAGTGATAAGGTCACCCCTGAGCCACTTTTCCTTCAGGCTAAAGAACCCCAGGTCCCCCCATTTCTCCTCATCTGACTTACTCACTAGAGCCTTCATCATCTCTCTTATTCACATTTCGTCATCATCTCTCTTCTCTGGACGTGCTTCAACTCCTCAGTGTCTTTCATGAACTGCAGGGCCCAGAACTGAACACAGAATTCGAGGTGTTGTCTCACCAGTGCCAAGTACCAGGTACCATCATTGGCCTTCTTGGCTACCTGGGCACAGCTGGCTCAGGTTCAGCTGCTGTCAATTGACTTTTTGTCAGGCATCTCTACAGCTGCTCCACCCTCAGCCTGAAGAGCTGCTGGGGGCTGTTGTGACCCATGGGCAGGACCCAGCATTTGGCCTTGTTGACCTTAATAGAATTGGCCTCTGTCCATCTATCCAGCCTGTCCAGGTTCCTCTGCAGAGTCTTCCTACCTCCCAGAAAATCAACACTTGACATCATCTGTGAATTTATGGAGGATGTACACAATCCCTTCATCCAGATAATCGATGAAGGTATTAACCATCTGGATGGTTTTTAACCCAATTAAGAGAGAACCTCTCCAAGCCATGGGCTGCCAGCTTCTCCAGGATGATGGTGTGTGAGACGGCATGAAAGTTTGCTGAAGTCCAGGTAGACAACATCCAAAGTCTTTCCCTTATCCACTGGGTGTGTTGCCAAATTATGAAAGGAGATCAGGTTTTTCAAGTAGGACCTTCATTTCCTAAATCCATGCTAGCTGGGCCAGGTCCCCTGATCTTGCATTCTAGCTATCAATTCCTCTAAAAAACTTCTACCTTTTAGAATCATGGGCAAATTTATTTGTCTTCCATATATTGTTGATTTAGTAAGTGCATTGAAGCTATGTGTTTATGTCAGTTAATATTCAGATAGTAAAATAACATTGAACTTAACTATGTAAGACAGAAACTGCCTGAGCCCTTTCAGCATGACCTGAACTTTTGTTCTATGCCTGTTATGAGCCAGAGCTGTAATGGCTGACCTTCAGCACATTATACTGACATTCTTGTTGGTATCATCAGCTAGGTAAGAAACAGGATAAATCATGTGCAGAAATCTCTAATGATTAATGATAACTGAATAAACAAGGTTAACTCTGTTTTGTGCTTTTGCTTACTTGAAGATAGAATTTTTGTTCATGTATCAACTTGATTTAGGCAGGTGATACAGTGTTTTTCACTCTCAGCAGCCTTTTAGCAGCCTTCTAATCTCTGAAGCAATGAGTTTCCATGGATACTGGTTTATTCCTCCAAGTTCCTAATCAAAAGGTTTGTATGATCTGTATGCATTTGCAAGTGTTTGCATTTCATACATGACTATTTGTAAAGTCCCCTTTTAGGCATAGATTGCACTCAACAGAAGCACAGAAACATGTTTTCCATTCCAGAAGCAAAATAAAGTAATTTCCTCAAGTGGCAGAGGAAAACTGGATTATTATTGTAAATGAGACCAATGAAATTTCTGGTATAAATGAAATCAAAATCTATATAGAGTCCACAGCTAACAGAGTAAGCTTGGAAACTATTCCTCCAGTACATTCTGATTGCTGTGGATGGAAAAGTGCTTGATTTTCTTATGTTCCTATCTGGTTTCTTCTGAGTACAGAATTACTGTACTTCAGATTTTAACATAAGAGGGCTGGTTTTATAACATAATTGTTTCAGTAAATTTTCATTTTAAAAAAGAGGTATCCCCCCCCATCCCCCAATAAAACTACAACAACTTATGCCTCTAAGCATCAGTTTGTGCTGTTATGTTTGTATTTTTCTTTTGGATAGGGAAAAACTCATAGGATGGAAATGCTTTGTTGAGAATGGAAACAAAGAAAATTACTTTTTTTTGTAATAATAATTAATTAGTATCTGTAGCTCTCCTAGGATCAGAAATATTTGTTATCATTAGAAAGTTTCAACTCACTAATATGAAGGCTGTTACAGCTAGTCCTTTCTGACAAGAATGGGCAAAAATATTGGCAAGGTCATTGCTGTTCCTTAGGAAAGTCAGCTGTCTCTTCTCAAAAATCTCCATGTGTGTGCCAGAAAAGGTTTTTGTGTGGCTATGTGAAAAGCCAGATAGATAAATTGATCTGAGTTAGAAACAAGTTTGGAAAAAAAAAATAGATTTTGCAAGGTGTTTTTCAGGCCTATGACTTTATGATCTGACTTGCTACTGTGCAAATACCTGTGTTGCCTAGCAGTGTATCATGTCAAAAGGGAGAAAGAGGAGTTTGTGAGACTTAGGTGGAAAAAAAGTCTGATATACTGCAAAATTCTAAGGAGGTGACTATTGAAATCTCTATGACAGCCTTCAGAAGTAAGAGGCATCACACTGCACTTAAAAAAAACAGCTGTTGTTTGAAAGCTAAAGAAACCCAGGCTGTTATATTTGCAGATTCTACACACAAGAACAGAAACTGAAAGCATGTAATCTCTATCTGCATACATAACATTGCATGTGAGAAGATACTATCTACAATTATACAGACATCAATTGTTTGAATTAATATATTCTCACACTTTAGAGGTTTGTTTTTTGTCAGGTTTTTCTTCTTGTACAAAACCTGTCACTGTAGCTTCCTTATTTATACACATTTTTTTCCTCAGTGTTCTTTGTCTATAATTACTTTCTGGCAAGCCTGCCACTTCAGGTAGAAATATATCAAACACACATATGAGCAGTCCTTTGTGACTTGCAAATGTAAGTATTGTAATATTGATACCTTTTTTGAATGTAAGCTCTCTTAAAGAATGATCTTTACACACACACACAAATTTCTTTTGTAAACATCTTTATTTCTTTCATGCTGTCTGTTCTTCAGTCAGACCAAAATAATAGTCCTCTCAGCTTCTTCACTGGATTATTTCCAAGCTTTGATCAGAAAGTGAACACTCTTTGCTGAAATGTGAAGCCTGCCAAGACTTCACGTAGTAAGATTGTTCTATTCAGAGTTTGCTGGTTGTCCATGTAAGTGTAAGAGCATATTGATCAGCACACACAAAGGGGGATGAAACTTCAGCATGGGAACACAATGCAGTGGGAAAGCTTTGCTTTATTATTTTTTTAGGGTGAACAGGGAAAGATACNTATATTTGAATCCAGTGTGAATTTGTTTGACTGCAAACTGAATAGCAGTATTTGGTGGTTGTCTCTATTAAAGGAGAGCTGTGAATCTATGTAATTTTGCCCTTCTTTCAAAAAACAAAAAAGGTGTGTATATGTTGAACATAGGAATGCTTATCTTGCTTATTTAAGTTTGGGAAATAGGAACTATTTAAATTCTTGGATAAAATGGACACCAGAAACTAACTGTGAAAAAATAAAGCTTCCTTTAATAATATACAGAAAGGTGGCACTGGGCTTAATATGTAGCTTTGTTTTTTTATTTCCATGCTAATGTTAAACTTCAGAGACTGTCTGAAAAATAAGATAAATTCTACAGAACGATATATTGAAATTCCTTCAAACAACCATTTCCTATCTGTTGTCCAAACTAAATCACTTTTTCTGTGTGTGGCATGCCTAAGAAAGATTAGGAATAGAAGTTTATTTCAGATGCTACACTTAAAATACCTATTTTCTGAACTCCCAGATAACTACTATAACTAAAAATAACTATTTGCAGAACTTGCAAAAATACCCAATGAGTGGAAAGGCATGGGTACAATAAATATATTTCTGTAGTCTAGGAAATCTTGAACATTCATAGTTTCTCTATCCAAACAGAAAGATTTTCTCAAGGTTTTTCTCAAATTTCATATTTGAATTCAAGTGGTAATCTATAGCTTCACAACAGAGGAAAAAAGAGGTGATATCAAAACTCTTAAACGTTGGAGACAAAGGATTGAAAGGCAATGGATACTGAGTATTTTGTTTTGTTTTCATTTTTCTTAGACTTAAACTTTTATTGCAGAGTTCCCATTTTTTATTCCACAGATACTTCTGATAGCTGAAAATACAAAGAAATTTTCTTGATTTTAATCAATAATGGCTGCTGAACCTTGGCTTTTCATCAGTAAGTATTCTACAACATTCTTGGTAGATCACATCAGATTATTATATCTTTATTGTTTCTCTATAAAGTTTACCTCTTGTGTCAAATTTAAACTTAGTCAATTGCACTGACTTCACATAATTTCCCATCTTGCCTATCATATGAACCTTCCAGACAAGAGTAATTTCTATAGGGGAACATATTTTGCTCTTATCAGGTTTAAATTGCTAAAGTTTCACGCAGAGTTCAGACGACCACTGATCATTCACTCTAGCTCTTAATTTTTTTCTGGAATTCTAGAGTTGAGTGAAAATCTCTAATTTATGCCTAATATCAAAGACATAACTGACAATGGACTGTGATTAGGCAAACAGCCTGAACCCTGCTGTAGCAAAGTACAAAAGGCATGTAAGATTTGATATGTATGGATTTTCTTTTTTTTAACTTTAAATCTCAGTCTTATTGTAGATGCTTGTAGGAATTCCTGAGACTTGAAAAAAATGCCTATCGTTAGTCAAATAGGAGAAGTTCCTCAGCGGAGACGATGGAAGCTGATGGTTGTCTTGTAGGATCTGCAACACTTTATTGTACTAGAATATTTCATCTCCCTATGTTTCCATTGAGAAGGCAAGGCAATGAGCTTCTTTTGTACTGAATAAAGAGAAGATGGAAAGGAACTAGGTGTGCATCAGATGCTTTTGTACCCTCTCTCTCTGCAGTGAAGCTTTTAGAGGAAATTGTTTGTGATTGATAAAGGATGAAACACTTTTTCATCACCAAAACAAATATTTTAATCAAGTTCCTTTTTAAGTGACTGGAAAGATTTAGTCTCTTGTTATTCCTGTAAGGGAACCTTAAGCAAAGGATAAAGGACAAAAATTATAGAAATAATAAAAATTTTAAAAACCCAAAGGAATCCCCATTATTTATTCTCTCATGCACTGTCCTTGCTCTGGAAAGGAACAGATGAAAGGACCTTTTTAAAAAAACAAAACAAAATTAAGAAAAAGAGGAGAGGGACTGTCTGAAAGTTACTGAGTGCATATTTAATGTTCGATAAATCTATGCTGGGCTCCTTCTACAGCAGGTAATGTTAGAAACAGAGGTTAACAATATTGAATCAAGAAGATTTAATATCTCCATTCTTGCATATTCAGACCAAGACTAACAGGTGTCAATAATATGAAAATACTTTCTTCTTGATGCTAAGGGGTTTAAGAACATGAGGTGTTTCTAAGTAGTGTCCCCACTGCATTCCCTACAGAGCAAGCCTGTCATTTGTTTCTCAAAGTGATGCCATAGGAGTTTTTCCTCAGCTAAGAGTTGCTGACTCTAGCAAGAGACCAGTTTTGTGAGGAGAGTGATTATTATGTGAGTGTACTTAATAAACGGTGGGAATATAAACTGTCAGATTTCATTAGCTGATCACTATTCTATTTTGATTAGTATTCTTACGAATCACTTGTGAAAGAGGAAAGGAAAGGTGTTGCATATTGTTGCTGATATTGTGTCAGAATCACTTTCCTTTAAAACAAGATCATGGAAAGTGTTACATTCAAGAGGTAGAGAAAAGTGGAAGTCTTAGGTAAGAAACCACGGCTCCTATTCTGGACTTCCTCATCTGAGTCAAGTCAGGTTTTACTGTAGTTAGGGACTTAACTCCCAGTAAGATCAAATTAAACCAAATACCTTTGAAAAATCCTTTTCCTAATCCTGAGCTTATTCCATCTTCTTATCACTGAGGGATAATGAGCATTATTGAGCGAAAGTTTTATGAGGAGAGGAAAATATTTAGATTGGTGCTTGAATGCAAAAAGATCAATTGCTCTTCATAGCTGACAAAAGCAGGTGATACTTAGCAAAAATTTTGGGCACAAGCTGTGACATAAATGAGTATGTAAATGAACTTATCACTCGAAAAGTATGTGAAAAATAATATTTTTCTCTGCATCTCAAAATATTAGTCTGCCACAAGGTTTAAAGCCAGTTTAACAGGCTGATAAGGAAGAACTGTATCTCACTAACTACTGAATAGATTAATTTATTGGCATAGATAAAAATCACCTTTTCAAAAAGCCAAAGTTTTTTCAAAAGTTTCATAACTGAGTAAGGGGACTGCTACACCCAGTATTAGTGACAGGGGAATTTTGCTTACACCTTTTCCCAAAGGGAAACTGTCAATACTTTGCTTTAGAAGGTACCCAAGCAGAGAGACATGAAGAATGTGAAATGGAGGTTAAAAGCTGTTTCCATGACTCATGAAATGTAGCTCTGGTGTAGTTTCTTTAAAAGGTTTTTACCTGAAAATGTGAGATTATCCCTTTAAATGGCTGAGTTCTTAGGCAATACCTACATCTTAGATTATGTTTTTCAACTCTCCCTTTTGCCCTGTTATGCTTTCTTAGTTACTAACAGAAGTTCCCTACTAGTGGCTCATCTTTTCAACATAATTTTCTGTTGGTTTATTCTCAGTTCTTACAAAGGGCAACACTTTAGCATCTGTGTGTCTTCTGTGGAACAGAAAACAGATCTACAAGCACAACAGTTGCACACATAGCAACTCTATTTCCAGATCCCTGTGTTAATTTAAAGAAAGAAAATTGAAGGAAAATAATTGTAAAATGATCTTCAAATGTTCATGTGTTGCATTAATTTACCATGGTGGATTTGTCTTTCCAGTTTTTTTTCCCCAGTGTTTGAACTCTATGCATTCTCTTGTTTATTGACTACTGGAAAGTACTTATGTAGCTACTGGGTCACTGAATAAAGGGCAGGTACTTTTCAGATGACTGCCTATCACTATTTTGCACCTGTGGTATCAAAATCCACAGTATATTTTATCCAACATCATGCTGTTTAAGAATGCACAGAAGTTAGGAAAATAACACTGGTTGTAAATTGATTAGAGAAGGAAATACCATTGTAAGATGAAAAGTCTCTTTGCAGTGTTTGTAACTTAACGCTGTTTCTGCACATGTGAGTTTCTGATTATCCTAGGGGGCAAGAAAATCCATATGCCTTTTTAAATTCATTGGCTCAGTAATTTTACCCAGTGATCACTTTAAGCAAAGATCATGCTTTTCTTTGCACTGAATTCATAAATAACTCCGGTAATTCCACCAGCTGTGTCTTTTTATCATCCCCTCACTTTTCTACTATTTTCTACAATCCCATGTTGCTGATTGAAGTTTAAATGGTAATACAAGGGGCAATAAAGTATATATATGTACAGTGTTTGCTAATATATGCATATTCTAAAAATAACCTTTAAAATAGTGATGATCATTTGTCTTGTGCCTCTAATGGTGAAATTGGCAGTCATCAGTCATTGAGAATTTTGCCAAGGGTCAAAATAAAGTAAATTTTACAGCTATTAAAATTGCCTCATTTTTTAATGCTGGCATTTGTAATGTTCCCTCAAAATGCTCATAGATTAATTCATAGTTAAGAAGGGATTAAATGGAAATATCTCTAGTTTTTTTTTTTTTAAATCTTTGTTAAGGTACTGATAAAAAAATTTGAGCTATGTAAATAGAAGCCTTTAAAAAATAAAAAAATGCTGGTTTAGTAGCTTTGCTGCAGGCTAGTAAAATAACAGGTTCTGAAAAAACTCAGACTTGTTTTATGATGAATAAAATAAGGAGGTGAGACAACTGAGAAATTAATGTAATACACATACATACTTAAATGAACATAAAATGTTCAGATAACATTGTTTCCTTGAGCTGTTTTCTTAATATTGTCCCTCCAGTTCTCCTGGGCTAACTGATTTATTGTCAGAACAACCCTAAGAATAGTTTTGCTGGGAATTCTGGCCAAACTACAATCTGATAAGACCCCTGAATGAACTTGAGAGCTGCCTTGGATCCTCATGTGACATTGTCCGCAGTTCACTTGGCACAGCGCTTGCACTGATTTTCAAGAGGAAGCCTAGAAGCTGACACCCATCCACAGCTTTGGTGGGGCGCGTTTTCTAGAAGCAACGGAACTCTTGAGAAATGTTCTCACTTTTGTTAGTTGGTGGTTTGTTTTTTCATTTCTATCATTAAATAAAGTGCCAAAACCTGTGTGAGATTTTCACTGACGAGTGTGTTTCTTCTGACAAGGGAACTGTTTTGTGGCTTGTTTCATGTCCTCTATCGCCTCTGCGTGAATGAAATGTCATTACCTGCTAGAAGAAAGGAAACATACTGATTAAAACACATAGTGCAGGGAAAAGCACACTGAAGCAATGTTGCAAGAACGTTACTGCTGTGAGGAGGAAGTGTTATCACACAATTAATTCTGATGTCGGAGTGTCTGCTACAGAGATGCTGCGTACCTACAGAACTCCTAATACTGCCTGAAGCCAAATTGATATTTTAAGTGGCTGTGAGATCAATATCTTGAACTGCACAATTAGATGACCTACTCATCAGCCCAGTAAGGACAAAATTGAAGTGTCACTGCAGGTGACTATATCTCCTTCAACAATAGGAGCAGAACGCTCCTGTTGTTAAAAGTCTTTGCAAATATTTATAGCCCCTGATCCTCTATTACCTGCATCAGACTCTGCCACTGTGGTAAAAAAAAATTACCATCTATGTTCTCGGATGCCAATATTTACATTGTACTTTAGCAATTTTGAAAGATCCTTTCAGTTCAGTGTGTTTGAGCAATCCTTTCCCTCAGCTCTGTCTCACAGATTTTGGTCAGAAGGTGAGTTTGGGGAAATCTCTCAGCATCATTTACTCTTAGCCAAAAATCTATAAAATTTATCTTGTCTGCACCTGCCACACCCAGATGAAAATATTTCTTTTTTATTATACTCTTTTCTTGTTGCACTGAAACTTGGGCCTGATCAGTGACCGGACAGAGTTGCTGGTGCTGTCAGATTTCTGACATGTCTCTGACAGGTATAGATTTGTCAGGTTATTTCAATTTGATTAAATTTTAAATTTAAGCATTTTAATGAGTTATTTTAGTATTAGTTTTTAGTTTTTTAGCATTTTTACACCATTTATTAAGATAATATGCCCTCATCTGTTGCCAGTTAATGTCTTTTAAAGTAAAATCGAAAGACTGAAGACTCAGGAAAAACAAGATTCTGCTATTGTTTTGCAGATAACACAGCAAAATAAAGTAATTGAAAGTCTTAAAGTTAGTATTTTAGGAAGATTAAAGACAGAAGATGGACTCTGATAAACATTTCTGTGTGAGAAAAATTGTACAGGAGAATTATGTACTAAAATATTTTTTATATACTTTAACATTTTGCTATATGCTCTATTTTGACTTGTACTGTGTATAATGCATCATGTTTTTATATATACTAAAATAAATAGCAGATATACTGTATATAGTAAAATATGAAAGCATTTTATCTACTTAAATAATTTTATATTTTTTGATGTTATATTAATGTATTTTTCTCCATTTCTAAAGTCATAAGCACCAGGTACAATTCTTACTACATGAGTCCTATACAAATTTTACAAAGTGGTATAGTATATTTGTCTGTAAATAAATTTATCATATGAAATGCAGTGCTTTTAGGGTTGATTTTGATTATTGGTATTGTGCATTATTTAATACAAATTTATATTTTTATCATACATCTTAATTATAAGTATTAGAACAATAAAAAAAGAATTAGTAAGAGCTGCTAATATTGATGGTAGCAGAAGCTGCAAGTAATTGTGCGTAAAGAATACTTATTTTGTTCCTTATTCTGGAAAGTTGTTTAAGATACCTTTTGCCTTATTTTGGTATTGCTTACATATTAAAAGTGGGTCTAAATAAACTCTTTAAGAAGAGTGAATCAAAAGTAAAGGAGAACTGCACAATGACTTCTCAAAAGCCTTTTAAAAAATTTTAAATGCATCCTTAAGATGAATTTTAGTCTGGATTTCAGATTGGAGTCTCCAGGAACAGCTACTAGAGTGTGAACAGGAAACCAAAAGTGTCATCATGAAATAGTTTTAAGCCTCCCAGAAAGAGGATCAGCTTGTACACCAGGATTGGCTTGGTAGGCAAAGATTTATTCTCAGGTCTGCCTTAAAATTGTTATGTAATATAAAATATTCTGTGGGTGACACCTTTTTATCAGTGGAGTTTATTGCACATGAATACTCAGCACTGGAGGCACTCAAAACTAAGATTCATTTAAAATACTGGGTTTTACCTATTAGTTTCTTCATGTGTTTATAGGTACCACAGAAATTTAAATCCTCTATTTATTCTTTTTGATTGAACATCAGATTTAACCAAAGTGTAAGGGGTTTGAATTCTGAAAACCCCTGCTAGCCAAGGTTTGTTTTTCTTTCAGAATTCATCTTCTTCATCATCTGATGGGTTACCTTATCATATGTGTTTTTCTTTCAGACCTAATTTCTTTTAAAACAGTGAATTTTGCCCAAGATTTCAGATTCTTAGGGCCAAGCTGTAGGAGGAGCTCTGAGCTATCTAAAAATCTTTGTGTCTCTCCATTATTCATGCACAACCATCCTTTAGGAATGTGTAGAGAGGCCTTAAAAAGCTGGAAAAGCATCGAATTTTATTGTTTCCCTTGTACAGATGTTTTGCATTTAAGTATTACATTTTGGTTTTTTTCTGCATGGATCAGATGCAATGCGCTCTTAGGAGCAAATGTGCAACATCTGAAACTAGATCTGGCACTTAATCACAAATGTGTGTTGCAAACACACACAATGTTTACATTATCAACATATTGTTAAACCTACTCTAACTATGGGTATCATATCATCAGTCCCAAGTCTTTGTACAGAGCATTTGAAAAAATGCCCACATATCAGAGTAGTCAAGACTGGGCAGGCAGAATGAAAGGCTGGCATTGGGAAAGAGGAGCAAGTTGCAAACCCCTGGGTCTTGCCTCAGCTGTTTACGTAGATCAAATATAATCTTTTGTGTATAACAGTCTAAGAGAACTATGAGGGGAAAAAAATAATCTGGACTTTGTGGAGAATGGGACTTTATGAATGAGTCCAGAGAAGGCCAAGTCGATTAGAGGGATGGAGCAGCTTTCCTTTGAGAAAAAGCTAAGAGAATTGGTACAGTTCAGACTGGAATGGACAGGGTGGCCTAATTGCAGCTTTCCAGTAACTGAGAGAGTCTAAAGGAAAGATGGAGATAAACTGTTTCCAAGGGCATGGTCAGGACAAGAGTTAATGGCTATAAATTAAAAGTGAGTAGGTTTAGATTAGATATTAGAAAAACATTCTTAACAGTGAGTGTGGTGAAGCACCGGAACAGGTTGGTCAGAGAATCTGGGGATCTCCACCACTGGAAGTGTTCAAGGCCAGGTTGGGTGGAGCTCTGAACTATCTGGTATAGTGGGGTTACCTTACCCATGGAAGTGGGGTTAGAACAAGATGATTTTTAGACTCCCTTCCAACCCAGGCCATTCTATGACACTATGATGTCTGGTGATATATTCTGTCTTCCCCAGGAAGACATGAACACAGTACCTAGCATATTGTGTCAGTTGATGTTAACACAATAGATCTAGCAAATTCCCTTGCAATATAAAAAAGCCTGGAGATACAGCTGGGGAAAAAAATTAAAAAAAAAAAAAAGAAAGAAAAAGAAAAAGTGAGGTGTGTTTTGTGATTTCTCCCATTTTCCTGCTCTGGAGGTCATTGGATGAAAGGTCACTGCTGTACCTTCCTGTCAGTGGCAAAATCAAACAATCAGTTATCATCAGAAATTCACTGACATGGCCATAAATAGTAGGCAGGATACCACAATGTTTTTGTCACAGCTGCATGCCACTCAAAAGCCCATGCAATAGAACAGAGCATAGTTAGGTCTGAGCCTCAGCTGGAGAAATCCAGTCACTGCAGTGGGAGAGCACCCTCTCGGATTTGGGAAGTCCACTGTATCCTGCTTCTCTGAAGGCCAAAGCTTAATTAAACCTTGTTAGTTCATTATTAGTGGAACTCCTCAATGAGAAGATGTGTAATCTGGAGGATTTTTCATTTTACCTCGATAGAAGGCATATTTTATGTAAATTGAAACAGACAGCAATAACATCTTTGAAACAGAAACATAGCCAGCATGTGTTGTGGATTTCCCCAATAGGAGACCCTGAGCTGCCTTCTCCCTTGGTGGGAGACCAGGTGAAAACCAACATTTTGTTAAAGCACAGATTAATCTTCTTAAGGAGTAAAAACGGCATGAGTAATTGTCTGTGAAGTATATGTTCTTGTTTATAAGTGTGGTTATTTCATAACAACAAAATGTGGAACAGAATATTTAAAAAGAAACCATTATATTTTTTTATATTTGAAGGTTGTTATTGTCTGTCAATCTACTTAGATACTATCCATAATACTCTCCAAAAAACCAAAATAACATGTGAGCAAAAGAAGTAGTTTCTGCAGAAAAAAATAACTCAGTGATTTATTTTCTCCATTTTTCTTGTAATTTCTTAGTGATTAACTTTTCTGCACTTTTCTGAATTGTGTGAAATAATGGTGTGAGAAAATTTACTGCAGTTTGCCAAATTTTATATTTGCTACATTATTTGGGATTTATTTTCCAATTACACTGAAAAAACATATTTGTCTTCCATTTCGATCACTAACACAAAATAGAAAAGAAATTCAGTATGAAAGAAAACATAGTTCTAATGTCACAATATATGGGTTACTTTTGCAAGATTTCATTTCTCAAGTAATTCAAGATGGGCATGCGTAACTTAGATCATTATGTTTTTCTAACTTAATTTAAATAAGCAATTATTAGGTTTTCTGAACTATTCATGGCTCTTGTTTCCAGATAATTAATTGTCACACATAGTTCAGATTTCTTTTATGCAAAATGTGTATGCTTAACCAGGAGTGCCTTAGGACATTTTCAAGATGAATAGAAGGTTTTCATGGTTACATTTATCAATGATAAGTAAGTTATGGAGGCACATGCTGTGAATAAGAGAATTAGGTATGTCTGCACAGGAACAGATTATACTGATATTTGTAACTAAAGATAAAATAGCCTGACAACAATTATTCATGCAGTATAAACATTCATAAGGCTACATACTTTCAACAATATTTAACTAGAAATTCTTGGCAGGAATAGTCCTTAAGGGAAAAAAAAAAGCAAAACAACACCAAATCCTTCAAATAATTCTCTTTTAGTAGCATACAGGTTTTGAGTGGTGCTTGAGGGAAAAAGAGACAATAATGAAGTTACAGATTTCATTATTATGACTGTTTGTCCCTTTGAGAAAACAAAATAAAAAATATTTGACTCCTCTTGCCTTGGGTCCCGAGCCTCTCACTGACAGATGAGAAAACTGAGGTTACTCAAAAATATGAGTCATTTAGGTGTAGGTAAAGTAGAAATAAGAAAAGAGTTTAATATAACAATGGCACTGAAACACTTTTTAGTTTGTTCTGTAGTTTCCACAGGGTGCAATTTGCCACTTCAGTTCTAAGCTGATATAATTGAAAAAGATAGAATCATATTGGTAAAAATAGCAGCGACTGTATTGTCAATTTTATGCAGTCTTCTTAAAACTTCTTCAACTGTGAAAGTGATCTTTGAGAAAACTGTGCCTATGTTGCCCATTTCATTTGAAAAGATGTTGGACAAGAAAGAAAACACTTACTGAAATTAAACCAGATTTCTGTCTTCAGGGCCTGTTGAAAAAAAGTGAGGGAGGTTTTCCATTACTGTATATCTTATGCAAAAACATACCAAGTAAGTTAGGTACTGCTGGTAATTTGGCAGTTGTGTGTTACTTGATACACACCATACCTGAATGTTAGAACAGACATTTGAAATCCAAATTCAACTTTAAATTTGAGTGGAAGTTAGTGAATGTCTGAAATACTGATTTTATATATTATTAATTCATCTTTAAAAATTTTTGAAGATACTAAGTAGTGAAGACTGACACACTTTTAGAAGGTGACATAGGACCAAAATAGAACACAAAACATACAGTTATTTGGTATTCAAGCATAAGATGCACACAGTGGGTTGCCTTGTTTTGATAGTTCTTTTGCATTCTTTTGCTATTTCAGTTATTATTATGTGAACCTTAATGTTCAACATCAAAAAAAAAACCCCTAAAACCCAGCTAAACTGGAAAAAGTTAAATGGACTACTGCACCACACTTGGGTGAATTTCAAATTCCTTTAGAGCTGTGTGTCTAAAGCCTTTGCACCAAAAACCTCAAAGGGAGGGTGTGAGATTGGATGGCAGTGGTAGCCCCTCATGTCATAGTAAAATGATACTGTGATAGATAGCTGCAGGAAATCAGTCCCAGAGCCGTGAGATATGCTATGAGGCATGTGGCTCATGGCATGATGAATGCTGAGGAGGTGACAGGGTATCAGGTGAAGGCTGAATGACCTTTATCACTGCAATCGACCAGAAAAAAGAGGGAATGATGCTAAGGTGAGATGGTCCTGCTCAGTCCTTAAGCAAAACCCACAGTCTGTAAATCTGTTACTCTCTATATACCTCTTTTAAATAAAAATTGTCTTTCCCCATGTCCTTTATGATGGCAGTGACAAAGTACTGAACTAGACTCACATCTCCACCTCTCCCAAAAGTATAAACTGGCATCTAAAATTCTCCGTGGTAGGTAATGAGAATTCATCTACTTTACAGAAAAATTGATGGATTTGCTTTTCTCTCCTCCACAAAGCAGGGGTGACTCTTCAGTAAGATTTGTACCTCCAACCATGTTGAAATATGCCTGGGAACACCTTTGTATAGCACTACACATTTATATTTTTCAGGTGTAGTAAATTTATTACCAGCAATATAAAAGAATTAATAATCTGTTGCTCAAAAAACAACTGCGCTGCTGGTAAATGCTGGTGAAAGCTCTTATTGAACTCAGCCAGACATGATGTTGAAATTCTTAACTACAGTATTGATTAATATGTGATTGGATCATGAATAAGATCAGTTTAATGATGTAACTCACACTACTGCTGCACCTGAGAGTGCAACCAGAATTACAGTGCCAAGTTGGTTATAATCAGGAATTAAGCCTAGTCACATCTAGCTCCTTTGATTTCTGAGGTTCAGCTGGAAAGCAAGGTTTTAGAGGGTTTTTTCTGCTGAACTGAGGTACTCAACACAAAAGTAACCACACAGAATACTGCACTAAATCTTACATCTCAGGTTCTAAGGTAAGGAGGACTATGATTTTCATTGTCAGCTTTCACAGACAGTCTGGAGTCAGCTTGATATTGCCAGTAATGGCAGGATCCAAATTAAGTGACTGGAGTACACTGGGCTGCTTTTCCAAGACAACATTCCTGTTTAAGTGTCTTTGAGACCATGCATTTCTGGCAGATTATATTTTCTAGATGTTCCTTAGTAAATGTGTCTAGCATATTCTACTGTAGTCTTGATCTGGGACCATTGAATAATGGTCATTGAACATGTTGCCTGATGAAAATGTCTCTCTACAAAGGAACAGCTCATCAAGAGAATATATGTGCCTGTAATGCTTTTTTCATCTACGTGTTGTTAACATAAGTCTACTTGTTACAATGTTACTGGTATACTGTAAGATTTCTTCAATTTGCTCGATTTTCTTCAGATGACAGCTGCATCTTCCCAATAAAAAAGACTGATTAATATATGGGGCATACAATTTAAGAGGTTTGGAGGCCTCCATGTTCTAATTGTAGATGTTTTACTTGGCAAGAAATGTTTGTAATTAGCATAGTCTTGGCATGCGCATGAACAGCAGTGTTAAGTTATATGCCATGTGAAAGAACTATGAGTCATTACCCACAGGTCTAAATTCTCTTTGTGATGCTTCCACTAGATAAGAAAGAAAATACCTAGAAGCAGTTGTGTGAAATCAGGGATAAGAGTATATTTTCAGTGTTGTGTTGTTCACAATGGAGAGCAAGGCTTCAGGGACAACTCACTGCATCCTTACAGCACCTAAAAGGGGGCTTATAAAAAGGTGGGAAAAGGACATTTTATACTGGGAGAGAGTGACAAGAAAAGGGTGACTGTTTTAAACTGAAAAAGGGTAGGTTTAGAATAGGTTTTGGTAAGAAATTCTTTACTGTGAACATGGTCAGGCACTGGAACAGGTTGCCCAGAGAGGCTGTGGATGCCTCATCCCTGGCAATGTTCAAGGCCAGGTTGGATAAAGCTCTGAGCAGTCTGGTCCAGTGAAAGGCGTCCCTGCCACTGGCAAGGGTGTTGATGTAAGATGATCTTTAAGGTCCCTTCCAACCCAAATCTTTGTATGATTTTATGCTTTAGTTTCTGCTACTGGAAGTGTCATAGTGAAAGTATGAGAAGTGTTTATGTGTAAAAGTAGTAGAAATTGTCTGGGTATTAATGAATATATAGCATAATTTTATACTGCCAAATGCATGCAGACTTTGAACCCCAGGCAGAAAACTGTGCACTTCAAAACTGTATATCCCAGCCTAGAGAAAGCATATTTCATACATGCCTGTCTATTTTGCCATTTAAAACACACAGCTCTAGCACTTTGTCAGATTCTCCACTGAACAACATTTTCTTATCTGGTAGGAGATGCATGGTCACACTCCAAATGTGTTTCTGTGTATAAGTATGGCTGGTATTATGCAATACAAAGACAAGGGAAATGAATATGTTCACAAATTAACGTCTATTTCTTTGTAAGATTTGTCTTCTCTGACATGATATGCCTCCACCAGAGAGGCATACAAGCTACAGTTGACTTGTTAAACTAATGTATCAATATCACAGCCTTCAAACCCACTGTCTTTTTTTTCTGATGCAAGTCCAGTGAGCTACTGTAAGTTATTTTTGTTCCGGTATCCCATCACAGTGCTCTGGAAATCAGGAATGAAAGAGTCATTTTACTTTTTGGCTCTACAATAAACAAAAAATGCTATCTCCCACTTCTTCAGGGACAAGACAGTGCAATCTCTGTTTTGTAAAAAAATAATGAAAAAAAAAAAGCAAAATGTTCTGACAGATGCATAATAAAGTTGTGGAAAAAATGTATTGTGTTAAGAACTGTGCAGAAGAAAATAAGAAAGATGCTGCATAATGCATATGCTGAATCTCCTATGAACCAAAGCTTTGGATTTACATTTTTGTCACTGGATTACAACAGTCTTTTGCTTCATTTACTTTTTTATAAGTAAGGTGATCTTCCTTTATAAAGATGATTCAAAATCGTTTTTATATGGCCTGTTTTAAATTTGGCCTTGCCAAGACTAACACTTAAAATAAGACTAGCTTCTTACCCAGTAATTTTCTGTTCAAATCCTCCTTTAGACTATAGTGAAAGACTAGAGAGCTCTCAAAAATCATCTCTATTGTCACCTGCTCCAATGTTTTCCAAAGGTGGAAAGCATAATGACCTGCAAATGCACCAGTTCCAAACCCAAGTCCATCTGCTGTCATAACTCTGTGAGTCCAGAGTGGCTGGGCCCCAGATGGACACGGGTGTACTTTCCACAGTATAGACCCCCAGAGGAGGAGGCTCTGACTCCTTCCATGATGAAAGGAAGAAGGGAATGTGTAGTTGATGTGTTATCCACTTTCAGAAATATTTCAATCAACACACTCAGCACCCCATTCCTCCAAATTTGTATAATGTTGTCATACCAGCCTGAGTTTTCTCAAGAATATCCTGATTCTTCTACTGATGTTTTCTCCTTCTGCCTTGTGCATGTGCTTGTGACATCCTTTAGCTCTTGTAAAATGTAATTATTTATTTATTTCTAAAGAAATCTGGGGTTTTTTTGGTTTTTTGGGTTTTTTTTTGGTTTTTTTTTATTGGTTTGGTTTGTTGGTTTGGGGATATTTTTCTCATGGATGCTGAATTTCAGTTTTACTCATTAAAACATTATTATCAAGGACTTCTATTTGCTTAGCTTTATTAATTTGAACTATGTTTAATCAATTTCTACTGTTGGGAGAAAATACTGACCCTGTTGAACAGATTGTATGTGACTGCGAACTTGACCATGTTTTCATTTTCCTAGTAATACTGAACAGGTAAAGCCACCAATTAGAATAAAACACACTGTTTAGGCAGCTCTTAATTTTCAATAAAACATCTTTAGAAAAGTAAACACACATGCTCTCATTACCATGGTTGAAAGCTTTCAGTTTGAAACTATAATGAGAACCAATGTTTATAAGGTTCTTCTCTCCAGCATGGAGGAAAACCTAAACTTTGTGTCTATAAGAAAATTCAAGAACCTCTCTGTTTCTTTTCCCCCAGGAATTTCATTTATTATTTCATACAAGGTTTTTCAGATTTTGTGTCCTCTATGGAAGCATCACAGAGTAGCACAGATATTAGTCTCCTCTCCTTACTCTATCAGCAGGCCAAACTTGGCTGATTAGACACAATATTCACAAACCTGGTTCCAGGAAGGAGTTCATAGTAAACTCAAATTCATATTTGGATCTTTTAAAAAAGTTTCCCAGGCCTTCATGCAAAACTATATAAACTACTAAGAGATAAGAGGAAATTTTCTCTCACATGGTAACATGAGGCAAAAAAATGCAAAGAAAAAAACAAGATATTGTTAGTTTCTTCTGGCACAAAGAACCCAAACAAGAATCCTACAAGTACTGCAATACATCTTAATCCCAAATGATTTTGAAAATGGGATGTAGGTAATATGATAATTCAAAATTATCTACCAGTACAAAAATTAAAACCAGCCAAAAAAATTACAAAACAATTTTTCCAACTCTAAAAACTAGTCAAGAAAACATTATAAGAAATCAAATGGCAGCTAAATACATAAAGTGATGAACAAAATCAACCCTCGCTTTAGATATATTGTGATGGCTGTAACAGTTTACAACATCTTAAAGTTATTCTAGGCATAAAAATGACATAAGACATTTTACACAATATAATCTGTATGAGAACATATATGCAGCCAAATTCTTATGTCTTACTCTATAAAATTTCAGCCTAACTTACTCTTGAATACTGTGCACAGTTCAGAGACAGTAATACAATTTATATTAATAATACAAAAGTTAGTAGTATTATATATTGTAATATATATATTCGATATTAGATATTATAATATTAGTAAAGAAATTAATCTCCTTTTATTATGGTCTGAAAATAATTGAGTAATTTTGTACAGCAAAAATTCACCAGGGACTATGAACACAAAAGTTGGAACTTTTTCAGCCCTTGAGCTAGTTGGTTGTAATGGTTTGCATCCAGATAACATTTGTTTCCTTCTCAAAGGTGAATTGGCTGGAAACAGCCAATATCTTGGCCTGTAACCCAGAACCATCCCCAAGCATGTTCTGGGAGAGTATTCACTAACACAAATTAAATTATACCTATTGGCATCTTTTGTCTTTAATCACCAGAATAAGTTCTCAGATTTGTACCTTAGCCATATCCAGTTGACTAGTATAAAAAAAATAGGTAGGCATCTATTACATAGATATTCTATTACATGGATGGGATATTCAGCTAAATGAATCATTGCTCCAAAATGATTAATTTTTTTTTTTAATAAATTTGCTTTTAAAAGTCAGCAGGGGTGCTGAAAAGAATAATCTGCTTTGGGTTCTATACATACATTATTACAATTTCTGAGAAAAGATTAAAGCCTGGAGCATAGCCAACCACAGTGTGGGCTGCATCAAAAGCAGTGTGACCAGCAGTTCAAAGGAGGTGATTCTTCCTCACTTGCTGTCATGAGACCCCAGGTACAGCACCCTGTCCAAGTCTGGGGTTCTCAGCACAAGAAACACATACACCTGTTTGAGCTGGTCCAGAGGAGAGCCAAAAAACTGTTAGAGGGATGGAATGTCTCTGTGAGGAAAGGCTGAGAGAGCTGAGGTTGTACAGTCTGGAGGAGAGAAGGCCCCAGGGAGACCTCCTTGTAGCCTTTCAATACTTAATGGGGTTTACAAGAAAAATGGCCACTGACTTTTTAGTAGAGCTTATTGTGATAGTACAAATGTCAATGGATTTGTAAATTAAAAGAAAGTATATTCAGACTTGATACAAGTGTGAGGAGCCAGTTCAGTTTTGTAGTGCCTCAACAAAGGTTGTCAGAGGCATGTGAGGGAGGGGTTGCCACATGTGCCGTGTCCAGGAGGCACCTGGGAGAAGATGGAGCAAAGCCTTGTCTCTGAGAATCTTCACCTGACCAGCAGTTCACATCTGACATGAGAGAGGCAGGCAAGCAGGGGAGCACTGGGGACACTGCACCCCAGAGACACTCTCCAGTCAGATGGGAAAAGGTCTCCAGCAATGGACTGCACCAGGACATTAGACTGGGCTCTCCTTCCCTCGTTCCTGCTGGCTCCTCAAATGTCCAGATGCAATTCCTACAACACCTTCTGGACATCAGAATGCATTTAGGCTTCCTCTTTACCAAGAAAATTTTTATTTTATACAGATGCTTCTTCTTTTTTTTTTTTTCTGTATTTCCTTCAACTCTTCCCTGTACTTCTCGTAGTTGGTAGGGAACAAAAGTTGTAATATATTTCAAGCTCATTTGAAGTTGAGTAGCCTTGCAATATAGAACGACCGTCTGACAAAAATTGACACTTTAAAGTGACTAACCAGCTGAGATTTCAATGACAAGAAACCCTTGGATAATCAACAGCAGTTCATGGTCAGTCTGATGCCAGGTTCATTTGCTTTCTTCCTGTTGGTATTTTTTCACTATTAGAATTAGCTAAAGGCAATAATTTCACTGTGCTTCAACATCAATTGAGAAGACATCCAGATGTGCACAACAATTGAAGGAAGCTGACATTTCTATATTGCTAGAAGTGAATCATCTAGGGCTCTACCAAGATGATGTGTCTGCACACAAAAAAAGGCAGCCATGACTAAAAATAGGGGAGTATACTTGCATGCAGTGCAATCTGTTTGTGCCTATATTACTTAACTGAATTCTGCCACAAAACTCTTCAGCCTGTTGATTTGATTTTAAGTCCCTGTAGGGAACTCACTCTCCAAAATAGAATACAAAAGTATAACCCACTTTTGGCAAGAGCCAATTTTCTTGAATTATTTTAAATTTTTCTTCGATGTGCAAACAAACAGAGCTCAAAAAGCAGGAGAAATACAGATGTTAAAATCAAAAGTATAGTATTTTACTTACTTCTCAAGTGTTCACTTGAATTTAAGCCTTAAACATTTATAATATACACTACATTTTACTATTTTTATGATCATAGTTATGACCTAGAAAACATATTATATTAAGAACTGTGGTTTTGTCAAAAAAGACATTTCCATTTTAACTGTTTGAAGTGGGAAACAGGCAAAAAAAAAAATCTTCAAAACCTATATCCGAAATGAATGTCACAAATAAAAAGTATGCATCAGCAGGGGAAGAAAAGATGAGGAAAGGATGAGCAACTAATCTAAAGGCCACCAACATTCTTTTAGATTTTAATTAACACCATGACAGGAACCTCAGGTACTATAAATATGAGAAAAGCAAATACTTCAATGTTGCAAAGCTTATTCCCTTAAAGATCCCTCCTGATATTAATTATTTAAGGTTTGGAATATTTAGAGCATTTAGAGGACCATTACCCTATATGAAACAGTGGGGTTTATCTAGTTTACATTCAGTATGGAGTATGGACATTAATGATTTTCATTTATTTAAATGTGATTTTTGTCTAATTTGCTGATCAATAAATCCTATATAAATGTCTGCAAAATAAGAGTTTAAATCTTTATGCACAGTTTACACAACATTTTGATTCTTCCTTTGGCTTGCTAATAGTTAAGATTGTAGAAACATCACAATTCTTGTATTCAATTTACATTATTCACTTCATGAAGACTCACAATTGCAAAGCATGGAAGAACTTCACCTCTGTTGAATTCAAAAGAGTACAAGTTAATTTCAATCTAATATACATGGGGTTTAAGCAAAGATTTCAACTACTATGTACATGAGAAAAGAGTGAGTTTTTTATTTTGTCAGAAATTGAAGTTGTTAGAAAAGATAGTATACACAAAAATTTTATAAAATATTTTTTCTGTAATTGATGAACTTGTTGGGTAGGGACCAAAGTTGTAACACCTGCTTATTCATAAGCAAGAGGATAGACAAAAACACCTTACCAGAGTAGTGAAGAATGCTCCCCAACCTTTTCCAAAGGCAAGAAACCTAAGTCCAGCTATCCAGCTACCTTAAGTGCATGTATAATAGTGCACATAATCTAGGCAACCAACAGGAAGAATGGCAGCTTCATACTAAACCCATGAGTTGTGAATACCACAGTAGTCATAGAAATCTGTTGGAAAGCTCACAACTGGAAAGGTCAAACTCTTTCAATTAAACAGGAAAGAAATTGGAGGTGGATTTGCAGTTTATGTAAAAGGGGGAGGGTAGAGGCCCTTTACTAAACATTCACTAATGTTGCTGAAAGGTGAGAGATTGTCATGATCCTCTTTGCCCCTGTCTTTGCCAGTGTTGTTGGACTCTAGATCACAGAAACAAGAGAGTATAATGCATACAATGGAC
Organism: Alaudala cheleensis; assembly: GCA_013398995.1. Classification (NCBI taxonomy): domain Eukaryota; kingdom Metazoa; phylum Chordata; class Aves; order Passeriformes; family Alaudidae; genus Alaudala; species Alaudala cheleensis. The sequence goes on along the minus strand of VWYE01021399.1, from coordinate 89,390 downwards.
ACACTGGGGATGGAAGATGGATTGAGCTGTGATCTCTTGCAGAGACACAACTCATATAAATTTATGGGCCCAAACAGAACCTACCACAAGGTGTCAAAAGAAGTGTCTGTTTCAAGGCCATTGCCCATAATATTTGATAAGCTGTGAAAATCAAGGGGTGTCCCTCATGTCTTGAAGAAAGCTAATGTCATGCTTAGCTACAAAAAGGACTCAAGGACCAGGAAATTAGAGGCTCAGTAACCTTACTTCAATACCTGGCAAAATAATGAAACAAGTCCTTGTATAAATTACTAGAAAACAAATAAAGAGGCAGTAGTGTACAGCCAGCATGGGTTTAATGAAATCAAGTCATGGCAGACTAACCTGATCACTTCTCTTAACTTAGGGAGAGCAGTGGGTACTTCTTGCAAAGACTTCAGCAAAGCATTTAGCACTGTTTCCCACTGCCTGCTCCTGGAAAAAATTCGTAAGATACAGATTGGTTGGATGGTTGTGAAATGGATAGGAAACAAGCCAACAGGCTGCATTCAGAGCATGTTGTTCAAAAGCTTTTAATCAAATGGGCAGTCTGCCCAAAGCTGGCTCTCCCAGGATTCGACAGAGGGCCCCTAGCTTATTCAGTGCTTTCACATTTGGCCTTGATTATGGGATGGAAAGAGCTTCTGCCAAGTTTCTGATGACCTGAAACTGGGTGGTTGGGTGGACAAGTGGCCCAGCGGGATGTGAGAGAGAATACACGGGAGTCATGGGTAACCCTCCCCCTCACCAAATAAAGAATGCATATTGTATTCCATATCTGTCTAACACGAGGAGCTGCATTTTGCAATCCACAGCTGTTTCAGTGAATTCTCAATACCTATCTGCAGCAGGAGCTGCCACCACTGGGCCTGCAGAGGTTCACCACTGCCCCAGTCACTGAGTTCTCTAGTTCTCAATTTCTCCACTCCTCAAGTTCTCCAGCCACCATTACATTATGACAGAGCTGCCACTGCTGGGGGAGAGAGGGACCCTGTGAGGTTGTATGAAGAAAACAGCTCAAGGGAGGTATTTGACTGTTTTTAGACTCCATGATAATTTTGTTTTATCCTTATTCCCTGTTGTTATTTGAAGGGAAAGGGAGTTTTTGCAATCACAGCCGTTCAGTTGCTGTGTTGTTTTCCTCTTTTTGTTCTCTCTCTCCATGTGTGCTCAGAAGAGGGGGGCTTACTTGCCATTTGCCTTTGTCTCTCAGATGGTGTGGCCATCTATGGAGGGTGCCATCTTGGGGGAGGGCCTTCACCATTTTGCTTTACTTTGTTCCTGGGGAGCCCACAAGAATTCGGCAGCTTTGTATCAAGTGATTATTAGTGTAATTGTTTACCTTCATATTGCTTCATATTTTGGGAAACTTTTGTTATTTTCAATTATATCTTCTCACATTAATCTCTCCTTATTCGTGAAAGGGGAATGGTTAAAACTAAGTGGGAAGTAATTTATTTTCAAGTGTCTGCCTGTTAAATTGTCTTAAACCAAGGGAGAAGGGTAGGAATAAGAAGACTCTTGAGTTGAGATAAGGACAATTTAAAGACTTTTTGGATAGAAAAAAAAAAAAAAAGGTAATAATTACTATAAAATAACTGAAATATACGAAACAATTAATGCACAATGCAGGTGTTCACCACTCATTAACAGATGTCCAGCCAGTTCTCCTCAGTTTTTATATTAAGCACAATGTTCTATGGCATGGAGTATCTCTATGTCCAGTGGGAGTCAGATGTGTTGCCTGTGTCTCCTCTCAGCTTCTTGTGGCCCTTCAGCCTTCTCACTAGCAGAGCCTGTAAGGGTAAGCCATACTTAGCAACAACTGAAACATCAGTGTGTCATCATCACTATTTTCATGCTAAATCCAAAATAACGTCACAATGCCACTTAGGAAGAAGAAAAACTGTATCCTAGCAAAGACCAGAACAATCAGAAGGGAAGATATTTTACAGAGGGACATGAGAGAGCTGGGAGAGTGAAACATCGATAAGAGAATGAAGTTTAAGGGAAAAAATTGTGAAGTCCCACACTGGGATGACAAAAACAAGAAGCCCAGTATGGGCTATAATGTATGGTTGGGGAGCAGCCCTACTGAAAGGGCTCTGATGGACAAGTCAGAGTACCACTGCAATAATGAAGGCAAAAATCTGCAGGGGTATTAATAGCACAGAGAGAAGTGATAATCCCACAATACTTAGTGCTTGTCATGCTGCACCTGTAGCAGTGCCCAGTTCTGGCTCTGAAAATTAAAAAAGAATGCACACAGCCTGGAGATGGACCAAAAGGGGGTCAAAAAGATGACCAACGGGCTGAAGGGACTGTGAGGAAAGACTATTGGAATGATGCTTCTGTCCCTGAAGGCTCTGGGGGGACCACATCCAAGAGTTCCAGTATTTGATGGGTGTCTATGAAGAGGATGGGGGCTTTCTCTTCCAGAGGGGACACATGGAAAAGACAAGTGGAAAAAGCTTGTAAGTTACACCAGGGGAAATTTTATCTTAATGTAAGAAGGAAATTTTTTACAGTTAGAATCGTCAATAACTGCAACATCATCTCCAGTTATATGGTTCATTGCCATCCCTGCACATTTTCAAGATGTAGTTGAAGTGTGCTAGATAATTTCATCTGGGCTCCCTTTTTCACAATAGGCTAAACGAGAATATCTTTTGAGGTCCTTTCCAAATTGGGTTGCTCCATGACTTAAAAGTTCTGTGACTCTATTTGGCATAAGACATCACATCCTTTATAAGGATATATTGTCATAAACATGGCATAAGATTTGGACTCAGAGACTTAGACTGCACTGCAGTCAGGATGCTGTGTCATTCATAAATCATCGAGGAAAACAGATTGTTCATGTTTTCTGGCCAGAACTTTTGTAATTTATAAGTCTTGTCTAACCCCAGAATAGGAGGATACGAACAAAAGGGGAAAAAAAGCAAGAGAAGTATTTTTTTAGTCAGAATGAGGACAGAAATTAGGTATCCTGCTTTAAGGTTAATGCACTGTTTTTTATGCACAAGAAAACCCTGCTGCACCAACAGACAGCAGCCAACTGTTTCCTGCAATTTTTATTAAAAGATTACATAACATTGGATTAATAAAGTTATTAGTAAGAGAGACATTGTCTTTTAGAAACAATTCTATTCATACTAAATTAGTAATAGAGTGGTTATTACAGTCAAATTACTGTGATTCAGAAACAGTAATAAAAGATTCCCAGATAAAGCCCCAAAGAAGAATGTTGTGACCAAAAAACACCTGATCATTTCCAGAAGAGAACTTGCTAATGGAAATTTTAATGGTGTATGCAGAGATGTGGGAACTTCCAACAGCAGACAGTAGCACAGCAGGGGTGTAAAAGCTCAATTATTTGGAATTTGTGTACCACAGATGGAACAGTGAAATTTCTGTGCTCCATCTTAACTCCAAAGAAGCCATTTTCTCTTTTACATTCTTATTCTGATTTCAGCGAGTGTGAGCTATCCACACATTTGCATTGATGAGTTTCTTCTGTTCCACAAAATTTCTGCACATACCAAGCTAGTAAATGGACTCCCTAGGAGTACCATAGAGAGCTTGAAAATCTGCCTTGGTCCCTCTGCAGTAATTTGGTATATACCCAGTGAATAACTTGTATCCACTTTATCCACAAAACTATTAGATTTTATAATCAAAACAATGAAAAATATTAATGGTTCTTTATGCTTATTCCAAAACACACTAGAATTTGAGTTCCAACTGACAGGAGGTATAAGGTTCTTGTCTCAGAAGGACCTTCTTCAATTTTATAGCAACTCTGGTAAGAAAGCAAATCAGCATATACAGGTAGCTCACTACATATTTCCCCCACAAGCCTAGCAGATTCTTAAAGCTAAAAAGATAGATATTTTTCATTTCCACAGTAAAAACAGTCATAGAATTGCTACACTATTTAAATCCAGATTTATTACTGGTGCCTATATATGTAGTATTTACTTTAGTTTTGAAAGAACTTCATGTTCTTTTTAATTCAGAAAAAATATTTTAGAATTTCAGCCTTTGTGAAGACTATACAGTTTGCTGGGTGTTTTGAATAAGAATTCAGGGTTCAAAGAGACCCTCAGTAATGTGGTACCCAAAAACCAGCAGCAACAACAAATCCAGATAATCAAATGAAATTTGGAAGCAAAAATTATAGAATTCATATTGGAATGGGGGAGCTTGGATTTTTTTTCCTTATAGAGGATTTACCAGACACATTTCTAGGTCAAGAGGAGAGGAAGGCAAAAAAATTCAAGTTCTGCCTCCTCGTATGTGAAGCGTACATTTATAAGGTTAGGTGCATCAAAAAAAAGTCAGTTGTCTTCTGGTCTCCTTCAGAGTCTTGCTGGCAAATGTCCCAAGGAAATAGTGCATTGGGAAGTTTACACAGGTGACCCCATCCTTCTCTATTTATTTGGTCATTAGGGAATGCATGCATATGCAGGAAGGAATGCAAATGTAACTTTTTTACATGTATATGACAAATGGATTGATTTGACTAAGAAATTAATAATCTGAAAATTAATTGTTGGGCTGCTTCCAGAAGCCTAGTATTTAAAGCACTTAGTATTAGCCTTTGCAAAAGATTTTAGTCTTCATTCCCAGTTGAGGTTCATGACTCTCATAGAAAGATTTCAACTATTTCTAAGCAGAAGAAGTAATTTGGTGAAGCTAGAGAATTTTGTCTTATTATCCAGTAGATCAGAGCAGCTGTATGAAAAAGCAGACTATGTAACAAGCAAGAACGTGACATCAGTATAAAATACATTTCAAGTTATTATATTTAATCATCCACTGCAAATATAAAAAATAAATACCAAAACAGCATGCAAGTAATGCCCCTATATGCTTGTTTCATCAGTTTCATTTCGTTGTAATTTCATACATAATTAAAATGAAATAGAATTTAAAATTGCATACAGGGCTGAAGCAGACATTCAATGATCCTTTGTCAACATCAATGATTAGTTTTTATGTATTCAAAATTTTAATGTTTCATTATTGTAAATTTAACGGATAAAATGGACTTCAAGGTAAGCTTTCCAGTCCCACAGCCTAGGCAGCAGCAATTAAATACTGAATGTATAAAATAAATCCAAGGTTGAACAACTCAGCCGTATGGCCAAAATGACAATGGATCAGCCAGAGACTGCAGTGATTAGCGTTGAAGATGATGAAGATGAAAAAGTGACTTTACCCTTTCTTTCTCTTTCTTCAAACTCATGGGAGGTGCAAAACAAGTCTGTTTGCAAGACAGCATCCCATCACTTGCAAAGTGGTGGTATTAACATGGTGACCCACTCTCTGACTTCACAGCAGCAGGAGACCAAAACCCTTTTCAATTCTTCTGTAAACCAAGATGATGATGATGATGATGATGATTGCAGTTTTTTCAGGGTAAAAGAATCTCAAAATCATGCTGTTGCTCAATATGGGCAAGAAGGCTTCTCCAAATTTTGCTGTCAATACAGTACGTCTTCCCATCACCTCAAAATGCGCATTTGAGACTATTGCATACTATCAGGAGAGCAGATGGAGAGAGTTTGTGTGTATGTCCAGAACAGTCACAGACAGACACTCTTTTACCTTCTGCCCTCCACTTTGCAGCCTAATGTTGGGCCTTAAAGGAAAAGGGGAATAGGGAAAAGGGGAAAAAAGAAAAAATTTAAAAAAGGGACAAGTGAAAAAAGAGGAAAAAGGGAGTGCTATTTTGTTATTGATTTGTTCTTCAGCTTGGCGATCAAAATAACCACTATTTAAAGGCACAAAACAAACAAAACCTACCAAGACTAAACCAAATATGAAAAAAATTTCCGGAGCCATGTTCAGAAGCAAACAGATTAAAAAGACACATACTATAGATTTTTATACAAAGTTTTCTGAAACAAAGCTTCAGCTTGTGTTCTGGGAATCCCAGCCATGGCAAAATCAAATTCTCAGTGATAATACAGAATTTGCAGTACAAAAAGAAAGCCTACTTTTGTTTCAAGAGTCTTAGGTTGTTGATCAAAGTCAGAAGGTTGCTTTTAATCCTGGTCAACAATATTTGGAGGAAGGGGGCCTGTAATAGGCTGCTTATTTGTAATCAGAGATATTCAATATACTTAAATCCTGTCCCAAAAAAAAAGAGAACATTCAAATATGCAGATAATTTTATCATAGAAGGAGCATAGACAATCTAAACTGAGGATGGCAAATTAACGATTTAGTTGTGTGCCAAGGCTCTTAATTAATGCTTACATTGACTTGTGGAAAAATATTGGAGGACAAAGCTCAGAAAGAAGGAGTGTCCAGGCTGGCAATAGTTTACCAGAAACAAAAACCATTTCCTTCCTGAAAAATGGAACAAATGTTTCCAATTCTGAAGCACACTGGGTTATACTTGCTGGTGGTTCTAAATGAATTAAGAACAGTATCTAACAGCATTCAAACTTGAGTCATTTCTATTTGAAGGTCAGTTTTAGCAAGTACTCATTTAAGATCAATTTATTTGTTTCTAATGAAGGATTCAATGCCATTTGTAAAGAGTGTTTCTGATTTGAGTTAAAAATGGACTTGAAGAGAGAAACAAAATGCCGCATCATGTCACACATTTTAATCTCCTTTCCAGTTCTTTGATACTTTTTCTATGAGAAGACTATCATTAAATTCCTATCATCTGTCTTTATGAAGGAGGTTTCAATCAGGATATGTAAAATTCTATCATTGTACTGTTTTAACAATGCTCACATGAAAGTAACATTCCCTGCCCCTTTTTTTAAATTAAAAAAAAAAAAAAAAAATCAACTCAGTTCTTACACAACACAGACTTTTCTATTATTCAACCAAACAATTAGACACATGCACATCTCTACAAAGTTTTGATTTACTTGAAGTTAGAATAAAAGGTTAGTTGGACTAAAAGAGCAACAATCTTTTACTTTCTTTTTGTCACTAGGCAAGCAAAGCTCCAGTTTAATTTCTTCATCTTATCAGAAAAACAAAACTATCTTGTTTCATTTCTGTTCCTGCAGAATATTAATAATCTAAGATAAATACCAGTTCTCATGTAAATCTTCAGATTCTTATTACAATTTGCTGCCTTCAGACAAGACCTTAAGTCTTTTGTATTTAAAAACAGAGAATACTCATATTTATGGAAAGAAAGGAAAGAAAGAAAAGAAAGAAAGGAAAGAAAGGAAAGAAAGAAAGGAAAGAAAGGAAGAAAGGAAAGGAAGAAAGGAAAGGAAGAAAGGAAAGGAAGAAAGGAAAGAAAGGAAAGAAAGGAAAGAAAGGAAAGAAAGGAAAGAAAGGAAAGAAAGGAAAGAAAG
>VWYE01021399.1:46136-81940 GCA_013398995.1 Alaudala cheleensis | reverse complement strand
GGAATTTGTTTTCATGTTTTTCATTAGTTCTCATTATTCAACTCTCATTTGAATGACAATAAAACTTAAAACCAAGCCTCTTTTGACCATGACAGTAATTCCCAAGTGATTTCACAGCCCTTATGTCAAACCACAAGATTTTTGTTATATTTTCTTTCCCCTGTTTAGCTGAGGTGTGATAGAGTGGCTTTGGTGGGCACCCAATGTGCAGCCAGGATCAACCCACTACAGCTTTCAACAATTCTTTGATACTGGAGGGCTCTCCCTGGAGCTTAAAGAGAAGATTATATTCTATAAATTCATTTCTTCTTTATTTTTCTTTACATCATTGAAATCTCCTCACTTCTATTTAATTTTTACCTACTTTATTCAGTGTCTATTGAGATAGTTCTGAAAAATGCATGCACATATTTTTATTATTTGTTCCATGAAAATCAAACATCAATGATTTTTGATATAGTTTTTAATTTTTCCTTAGCTCCTCTGTTTTCTATTCGTGAAAAGTTAGATAATCCAAATGCAGTGGCTCACAATGTAAAAAATTTATAAGGTACTTTGCTCTATTATTTAGAGCACTTATCTTTACTCTTTTCTCTTGTGTCCTAAAGGAAAGAATAGACTTTTAGAGCAGACTGCAGAAAATGCTGCACCACATCCCATTCATATTTATACTCTGTTGAACTTATATAAACTAAAACCCTGATATAGACTTGCCCATCCCTGTGCAAAAGGGTGATTCTTCTTCAAACTATCATTTGTTGTTTTTAACCAGCCACCCCAAAGAGCTTCCTGTTCCAGCGCCTCCCCATCCTCATAGAAAACAATTTTTTCCTACTAACTAATCTAAACCTACTTTCATTTTGAAGCCATTCCCTGCTATTCTGTCACTACACATCCCACTCTGGCCTTCTTGTAGGCCCCATTTAGGTACTCTAAGGCTGCAGTGAGGTTCCCTGGAGCTTTCTCCACTCCATGCTGAACAGTTGCAATTCCCTCAGCCCATCTTCAAAGTAGAGGTGCTACAGTCTTTGGATACTCTTTGTGGCCCTTCTCTGAACCCACTCCAGCAGGTCCACATATTTCCTGTGCTGGGAGCCTCGGAGCTTGATGCAGTACTCTGATGTGATTTCACCAAAGCCAGAATCTCCCTTGACCTGCTGGTAACAATTATTTTGGTGTAGTCCACAATATGTTTGTCCGTGTTCCCAACCCCATGTAAATTCTGAGATGCAGATATTTAGACAACCTTTCTTGTTTCTTTAATATAATGGAACTGAAGTCTATTTAATGTCTTTTTTAATGGGGTTTTATGAATTCTGGTCCCAAAATTGTTCTGTTTCTTCCTAGTGGCTTTTAAAAAAAATCTTGCAGTGATATCCTGTGCAATATTGTTTTTGTAATCAGGTGATCAGCAAAATGTCTATTGTCCCAGATATCATTCTTTAGCATTACCTAAATCTACAATGAAATTGCTTTGTGCCTAGTTTGTTGTTCTCATGTGCTGTGTTGAATATTATTTTATTTCATTAGTACATATAGTTGCTTATGGAGGAAGATATTTTTCATGCCATTGTGTTTGCTTCATTTTTTCTTTACTCTATTTCTGACTGGTTCTAGGTTGGGTGCTTTATTATACTCTTTACATTATAGTTTACTATAGACAATTTTTGTTAACTTTCATTAAGGAGAAACTACATGATTTTACCCCTCAGACAGAATATTAGGACTCCAATCTCCTGATTACTCTATAAACCTGAGAGACATTTTTTCCTGTGGGGAACTGTGACAGAGCATGATTAAAGCAATTTCAAACAAAAACTTCTTCAAACAAAGTGTTATTTATGCACCCCAAGGGCTCATAACAGATGAAACAAACAAGAAAGAAAAGAAAAAAAAGAAACAAACAAACAAGAAAAGAAAAAATGCCTGTGTGCACATTTTCCTCTTGTCTAACTTTTACGGGGTTTGAAAGTTTTCAGCAAATCCAGTTCAAACTAGTTATCTCAACCTACCTTTTAGCTGAAGATATGTCAAGTAGTTGGGATCCATTCATTATAATACTCTTGTTAGTATTCCTTTAAGTTCTGCACTTTTTTGTTCCCCCCTAATTCTGATTGGAAATAATAAATCTTGCTCCTTTATTGTTTTTCAAATATTGGGATGGAGACAATGCTCCAAATTACATCTTTACTGTCATTTTGTCATTGATCCCTTACAGTCTTCATGTGCTTTGTTGATGTGCATGCATATTAATCACATTCTTTAACTTCTCACTAATGTGAGGACATTAGCACTCAGACACAGTGAGCTGCAGTGGATACTTACATTATGATACATTATACCCTTTAACATATACATACATATACACACATATATATGTACATAACTAGGTTATTCAAATAGAGATGGAAAAAGCAAAAGTCTTTAAATAAGCACTAACAGAAATATCAAACTCAAGTCAAGATGGAGTGTTTTCTTTCCTTTTTCTTTTTATTTTTTCCACAGAAAAATAAAATCAGACTTTGTCAGTTATAACTATTCATGAATGTATGCAGAATTCATCATGCTCCTTGTCTGAAAAAAACCACTCCATCAAAACTGTCTATTTTTTGAAGAAAAAGTAAAAATGTCAGCTTTTCTTTGACGTTTTCAGTGGAAAAGGAATTAGAAATGTATTTAGGTTGTGGGGTTTTTTGTTAGTTTTTTTTTGTTTGTTTGCTTGGGGTTTTTTGTTTATTTAAATTTAGAAAAAAAAATCACTAAGACCTTACAACAAACAAATATCTTAGTAGGGATTTTTTTGCAGTTCTTGATTCTAGTGGGAGAGATATTCCTCTAATGCTTTTATTAATTTAACAGTTTGTTGTATCTACCAACAGCTGCCAAGTGGTTCATATAAATTCTCAGATGAAAAAAGTACAATAGGTTGCATCACTTTTCATTAGCTGCTGTAACATTTTCAGAAAATTGATTTCTATCTGCTTAGCCACAGAAAATTTTAGAGCAAAGATAAAATAAATTGCCCTCCAAATCTTTCTTTCTTCCATCCTATTTTTATCTTAAGCAAAGACATGTTTACATTTTTCACAGTTTATAATTAATTATTTTTGTAATAATAAGTCAGTGTTTGAAGGAAAAACAAACCTCAATCTTCAGCAATTTCATGAGAAACTCATGTAAAGGAAAAGGGATATTTTGCAAAAACCTGACATAGAATATATTTTGAAAACAAAAAAAAAAACATGATGCATCATTCTGCCATATATTGTTTAGATATAAAACAGCTTAGTTCTACAGTTTTATTATTTTTTAGTTTGGGTTTAGGTTTTACTGGTTTAGCAATCCATTGATGGTAATCCCAAGTAAAGCTAGATCAATGATCAAGAGGTAGCCTGATATGGAAAATAGAATAAGGGAAATGTGTACTGCATAGTTTCTTAGGCTTTAACTATTCTGAAGAGCATGCTTGAACTGTCATATAGCTTTTACTATGTGTAGGGGTAATGTTTTTTCCCCACAGTCAATAAAAATTGCAAGACAAATTTTAATAAGATATAGTATGCCATCTCTATCAATCCCATAACCTATTAAGAACAGTGTCTTGGAATTAAACCTGAGCTATTCTCCTGTGAGCTCATATTTTTTTGCCTTGTGGTAAATAAAGCTTCAGTGCAATACGTCATGCACTGTAAAATCAAAATGGAGGCAGAATAGGTGACCCTGAGGTTCTATCTGACTATTTCCTTATTTTAGCAATACTTCCTGTGTCTATGACATTCATATCTGTCTTTACTGAACTTCATTGCATTGATGCTTTTACCGTTTCCTCTGCTAGTCTGTCACCATTAATTTTTAAAATTATTTTCCATTTTTTGTATTCTTAAATGTATTTTGTACTTACGTTTTTTTAAAATTTATTTTGATTTTCAAAATATTTGAAATCTGTGTTCTAATTTGGTGGCAATGCAATTACAGCCAGCAGTATCTACTTTTCACTAATTTAAAATAGTTTTATGCTCATTAAATAAGAAGCTTTTTTTTGGCTGTTGGTTTGTTGGTTAGTTTTTGGGTTTTGTTTTTTTGGTTTGTTTCTTTGGGGTTTTTTGTTTGTTTGTTTGTTTTGAATTTGCAGTCTCCTGAAAACATGGCAATATTCAATGTGTCATGAGAACTGTGACCTTCCACTACCCAAAGGGAGGTTACAAGAAAGATGCAGAGGGGCTATGTACAAGAGTATGTATTGACAGGACAAGGGGGATTAGGTTCAAACTGTAAAAGTGCACATTTAGATTAGACAATAGGAAAAAAAATCCTTGCTGCATGGGTGGTGATGCACCAGGTTTCACAGAGAAGTTGTAAATGCTCCATCCCTGGAAGTGTTAAAGTCCAAGCTGGATGGGGATTTGAACAGCCTGGTCTATTGGAATGTGTCCTTCTCCATGGCAGAGGAGAGAGGAGTTGGAACTAGGCAATCTTGGAGCTCCCTTCCAACCCAATCCATTCATTCTATGATTCTGTGATTATAAAGGGAAGAAAGTTTGAATTGAAGACAGTTTTGTATTTGTTCAAGTTTGTTGTCTGTCTCCAACTTTTTATGATTTTGGACTGAATCTATTGCTCTAAGGGCAAGGTCTTAGAGCACAAGACCTAAGGAATTAAAGAAAGCCTTCCTTTACCAGAGGTGTTGCCCAGTGTATTTCGGCTGAGGAAAGTGCAAGTCGTAGAAAAGACAATTGAAAATAAAGTCTTATAACAGCATGATCTCAAATCAGAATATTTTTCATTTCAAAAGATTCCACATTTGATAACTTATCTCTTTTATCACTGAAGCCAGGAAATGGTAAATGTGCTCCGAAACTAATAGTCAAATTGTTTATGAGCTCTTAAAAGATATCAATGAGATGACAAGTAACTAGCTAGCATGCATGTGTTGTGAACAAAATCTATCAAATCAGTTTAATTCCTTTCCAAGGCAGCATCCTCGGAGATAAGTATGCAAAGTAGCCATGCAGAAGGAAGAAAAACAGCAGATGTTTAATATTCTTTTGAGATGGCATTCTTATAAGGAAGCCGGGTCTAGATGAAAGAACTCTTAAGTGAGAGTAACCTTCATGACTCAAATGTCCATATATACTCATGGTTTTCAACTAATGAAATAGAATACAAAATAGTCTAACACTGTTACAAAAGTTACTTATATGAAGAGGAGACCGTTGGAGGACAACATTATCATTGAAAATGGCTTTGGAAAATTGGAGAAGTCATCAGAAGGAAAGAAACACCCTTTTGTAAGACTAGGCACTATGTTAAAATGTGTAAATAGAGGGAGAACAGCTATAGTGTAGGTAGAAGGTAGTAGTATACCCTTACTGCATAAGAAGTAATGAGGAGTATGATAAAGGACCAGAAGCTGAATAAGAAAAAATGAGCTGCAAACAAGAGAAAAACCTATTCTATGAGGGCTCAGTGTTTGTATGGGATCAAAGGAAGACTGGACAAGTTAATAAAAAGAGAAAATGTGTCCTGTTCTGCTTCTTTCCATCTCCCTCAATCTGTTCTCTCCTCCATCCCATCATGTTCTCTCTATAATACATGGGAAATGTTCCAGCTATATATGTTATAAATATCCCAATTTCATCTGTGTCTCTATCCAGATATAGTTAGATATAATGTTTAACAGGATATGTCACCTGCTGCAGCTACACCAAGAATGGCCCAGAAACTCTTGTCTGAATGGTGTTTGTCTCTGAGCTTGGAAGCACGTTATGAGCATGTCCACACGGATTTTTTATGGCCAGTCATTGCCACTGTCTTCTGCAGATTGGTTGCTGTGGTAATTAATGAAATTGCTACTGTTTAACATCATTAGTACACAGAATGCAGCCTTTAAGCTTCTTTTCTCTAAAAGAAAACTGAAAGTTTTCTAAAAACTAGAAATTAATTTACATTTTTAGTATGATGATGTGAACAGCCTGTATTCCGTTTGCTGTCAAGCCCCTTCTCTGTATTTCTGTTTTCTTTAGAAAGCGTATGCTGCACTGTGCAATCCAAAGACATGTCTCTGTGCGAAACTGAGGAAGAAAGGAATAGGGCTACTTGTCACAAGCAATTAATAAAGGACAGGTTTCATGTGGCTTAAAACCCAAGAACTTTCGAGGTTCACTTTTGTCTGTATAATTTATTCACTAAAAGCTTATGCAGAATGCCACCTTGTTTTTTGCAAGCCTCTACCTTGGCCTTTCAGATCAGCATGTATCTCCTGCCAGATTTTAAAATAAATTGCAATCAATGATAGAGAAAGTTCTCAAAAATTATGCATTTTATATACGAAATAGGTATGCACTAAACTATCATGGCACAACACATGCAATAATTTACTATTTATAAGGTGGATCTCTTTCTCTAGTTCACTATCACAGGGACAACTAAATGAGAGAGGTCTCAAACATACACAGGAAGCAAGTACACCCATTTGGTTTAAATGCAGAAAATTATTGGGGAAAAAACTAAACATGAAAGGACAAAAGTAAAACAATATGACACACACTTTGTTTTGATTTTTCATGATTATTTGCCTTCTCAATAGCTTTGAAAAAAGGAAATTGAAGGAATTGTTGTTTTAAAGACGGGCAAGAGTAGTTATCTTCTATTGGCAAAAAAATTTAATAATTACTAAACCTATTAAAGCCTTGGACTACATTTTATACCCATTCTGCCTTTAATTTCTGACATGCTTGTCACAGTGTTAAAACAAATATTTCATGGGAGAAAATGAATGTTATTCCCAAATCCAAAGAATCACTCACTCTCATGCACCAAACTTAACCTCTAAATTCTGGATCTTTGTACATAAAGTGCCTTTCAATTTGTCTCTGCTAAATATCTTATTTCTACACTAAATACAGATAGGATGTTAATTTGCAAAATCTGCAGATTAGTTCTACATTTGTTTTTACACTTATTAGACATTAATATTTATTTCAATGAATGTTAAAATAGTTTTTCTAGGTATGGAAGGTATGGATCTAAAATATAAGAAGCATGCAGAAGAATTTCAAGGGATTTATTAGTCACTGAATTACTAACTCAAAGTGATGAAGTAGTTACATTGTGATTTGCACAAAAAAAATGTAACTCTAACATTTATTGTTATTACATTCATGTAGGAAAAATGTACTTCAGTATTATATATTGATAATTTCAACTCTTTTGTGAGAATTCTTTTGCATTTACCAAAATGACAAACAGCTTTAATGATAAAGCATCCATGCACATACCTGAGTGGGGTTTTTTTTTTGTTTGTTTTTAAATCTATCTAGTCTAAATACTTAATCGTGCCACTAGCTTTTACATTTTGAAATAATCTTTTGAGTCATAAGTACTACAGTAGGTGTGTGTTTATGTAACATGAAATACATTTTTTCTGAATAGGTACTTAGCATATACATTTCTTAAAAACTGTTTTCTTATATGTGCAAAGGTTAATAGGAGCAAATCCTAAGGAGAAAAAGTCAAAACATGTCTACATTTCAGTTTTCATAGGACACACTCAATCTGTTTGCTTTAATTTGCAGCATTTTGGAGACTTTTCCCATTTAGATGCCAAGTTAGAAAATGTGAAAAATCTGCTGGGTAAAAAAGATTTTTTTATGGCAGGGGGACAAGGAAGTGTTGTAGAAATGACCTGAGTTTCTGCCAGAAGGTGGTTTCCCAGCTATTAGTTGAAAGGGTGTGATAGGATTCTGTAGGTTCAGGGGCTATGGAAATTCAGACAAATTTTTCATTTCATGCTGTCAGCATTATTGGCCTTTGAATGATGCAAAGAAACTTACTAAGATTTCAGCATTGTCATTCAGGCAGAACATTTGACTGGTTATTTTTCCTGTCCAAATTTACAATGAAGTTGTTGCCTTTTTTGACATGACCTGAAGATTATTATAGCCAAAATATTGTGAAACACATAATCAAATTATGATGGACAACTGACAACACAAGTACTCAAAAGTTTATTAAAAAGAAAAAAAAATCCCACTTTTCTATTTGGCACACCAAAATTAGGTCTGAAGAACAAGCTGGTTTATTTTTCTAGGTTTGAACAATTTATGTATTTGCAATACATGCACTAAAGGACCATTCCCTAAGAAATATTTTTAGATACATCTCTAAAACCATACATGTTTTTGTTTGCTATTAATAATACATATTTTATATATCATATATAGTATGAGATATATTTATGGAAGTTGTAGAAATAAAAAAAAAAATCTTTATACTAGTTAGCAACCAGTTATTACTTTTCTAAATAAAGAAATAAATGAAAAATTAGCTCCTTACCAGAAAAAGTTAGCAAAGAGTACTAAGCTATCAGTGCAATTCTCCTGCTATGCAGCAGTTTACAAATTTTTGTAACAGAGATGATTCTATCTGATTAATGCAATATTTCTGAGGATAGCTTTCTCCTGGTTTTAAGCTGAATATAAATATAACTGCTTCTGATTTGTGTTGAAAAGTTTAATAGGTTCCAGGTCCAGCATTCTACTGTGAAACTTAATTTGCATTTATTTGTGTATTTTTTTAAATTAACTTCAAGAAATTTAGATGTTCCATGTTTTGCAATATAGTGCCCTTGACCCTTCCTTTACAAAATTTGGATGCAATTTTATTAAATATCACCTCAGAATAACAATATATTCTTTACATTACAAACCAATAATTATAATTATTCATCTAAATCTCTCTCAATGAGTTTTGGAGTGGCTGATTTGGTTTTAGCAGCTCTGTTTTCTTTTGCAGGGCAGGACAAGGAAATGCTAACAGAGCTGCACTCACATCCAAAAATCTCTCTACTAAGTAGCACAAAGCTATAGTGCTGCTTTCTATCTTACTTGACAAAGATTTTGAAAAAAAATAGTTTAGGTATTTCACTTGTTTTACTACTTCAGAATATTTGGCCAACAGTTTCAAATACCTATCAATTACTTAAGCTCCAGTCTGAAACAGATCATGTGTCCTTCTTAAAGAAAAAGTTTATTTCCTAAACACCTTGAAAAGAAAAACAGATGCGAGAGATACTTTCTTTTGTACTGTCATGCCTTTTTACATCTTAGTTATCCATCAGCATTCTGCTGGTCATCACAGAATCATAGAATGGCCTGGGTTGGAAGGACCCTTAAAGACCGATTTGTTCCAACCCCTCTGCTGTGGACAAGAACACCTTTCACTAGACCAGGTTGCTCAAAGCTGCATCCAGCCTGGCCTTGAACACTTCCAGGCATGGAGCATCCATGCGAGGGTGGAAGAGGTGGCAGTGGCTTCTTGGATTGCCTCACAACATAATAAAATCTAAAGAATAATTTTTTGGGAAAATTACAGACCAGCACACTAAACCATTAGGATTGGTGAACTGTTGTTCAACATAACCACCATCTAGAGATAGTGGAAGTTACATTTCAATTTAATTCTATCTGTCTATCTAGTTTTTTGATTGGTATTGGGATGTCATTCTCAAAATCATGTTTCCCCTGCCACTATTCTCTTAGCAAATGAAGAAAGTTTGTGAAAAAGAAGTCATTCATGACATGAATGAAGCATATCCTTTAGCATTCTGCTGAAATGCTTCCTTAAAATAATCTTTTACTTATGTGTTTAAAGAGTATCTTCTTCTCCAGTGTTATGTGGAAGTAGCAAACTGCTCATTACCCACTGTTTTCTTTGATTCCTATCATTAAATACAACTTTTGGTGTAGGTTAAGTATAGGTTGTCTGTGATGCCTGTTATTATGGTATACAGCAGCAACTTTCTTGTATTTTTTTTTTTTCAGCAAGACACAGTATCATAAGCTCCAGTAAACTGGTTTCAATAACTTAATACTGGAAGTGTTAGTAAAAGTGATAATACCTTGTGGCAATACCAGGCATGGGTACTTTGTTTTGTGCAGCTTCAGGATTTTAAATTAATGTATAAATAATACATGCATTTTTCCAAACAAAGAGATACCCAAGAAAGTAACTTTAATGATTACTTTTGAAGAAGCCAGAAAACTAAAACTCTTAAGCCTAGTTACAGGGAATCCTTTCTAAGTTATGACCACCATTCCAAACCTGTGTAGCTTAGATCATTAAAGATCTAAAACTTGGGTTTATTGCTAGGCTCTTTGTACTTCAAATGGAACTGTGTATATGCTACATGAAACATCAGCTAGCTCACTCAGAAAGTTACACCTTCTTTCTGTGTTTGTCTTTTCTTAACCGTCTTTTCGAATTATTCATTCCTTCCTCTACCATTTATTATACTTAAATTCAAATCCTGGGTATCAAATAAATAACCACCTAACAGTGCATTTAAAGCTCACAAAAAATTGTCACAGATTTTAATACTTTTAAAATAATATTTTATAATATATTCATATGTACATCATTACTAATTTAAACACTTTAAACATACTTAACAGATATCTTTTTTTAGTGATTTTTGAAGAATTAGAAGTGGTTTGCGTGGTTTTGGATTTTTGGGTTGTTCTGGTTTTGGTGTTGTGGGGGGTTTTTTTGGGTTGGTTTGGTTTGGTTTGATTTGGTATGGTTTTTAGTTTGGCTTTTTTTTTGTGGGCTGCTGTTTTTTGTTAAAAGCATGCAATCTCACTTAAAATAACACAGTGTTGATTGATTTTTAAGAACAGATAAAAATGTGTTTAGGGACTGTGTAAAAATGAGGGAATCATGCTATATAGTTCAGAAGTGGGCTTTTTTTTCTTTTTTGTTTGTTTGTTTTGCCCTGGCATAGGAATGAAGGATGTTATTGGTCAGCCTAAGTTTAAAAGGATAGTATGTCTCAGACTTTAAAATCATTTAAGAATGACTGTACATATACTGGATAAAGCAATGTTTAAGTGAGAGAGAAGAGTGATAGAGAAAAAATTATTTGCTGCATAATTATTAAAAAATGAAGTAAATGAAAGGTCTACTAAACCCCAGAAAAGGTCTAACATTTTTGAATAGCTTTAGATGTAATTACAAAAAATTTTGCTTTGCAAAATGTTTGGTTAGACTTGTTTGATAGCTGTTCAGATTTCCTTTCTGTGTCATGTTTTGAATATTTATGACTCAAATAATTGCAAGCACCTTTGCTGTCTTCCTTGCACTTTACATTTCACTTGTCTTTTTTGGTAGGGGCAAGGAAAGGCAACAGAAATTTAAAAAAAAATAGAACTTCCATGTTAGAATCATTAAAAGTGTTTACTGTGAGTTGTATTATACTGGAAGGGATAATTTATATTTAAAAATTAAATGTTTATTTTATCTTGCATACTCTCAACCTGTCCTGCCAATACAAAGGAACATTTGTTATTATTCTGTTATTCAAACAACAATCAATGATGATCATGAAGGAAGGACACATATTTTGAGCATCAAAATCAACTAATTCAATTTCTAAATCAACAAATATACTCCACAAAACTATTTCAGAACTTGGAAGCTATATTTATAATTTGGTTTGTAGGGGCTAAATCAGCTACAAATATCTTAAAGTGGATTCCTTTTGGCAGAGACAAATGTATCTTGAATTATCTGTCCTTCTGCTTGACATACGTAAGAAAAAAGGTACCATGTCGGACTTACAAAGGAACACAGCAAAACTATGAATTGATTTCTCAGCAGATTACTTTGCTATATTCTAAGTTTCTGTGCCTTGATGCTACAGACTACTCCAGAAATTTATTTGAAAGAGGTTTTTGTATTAATATCAGGTATAAAATAATTTTTTTCTCTTGCTTCAAGATCATTGTTGCCATTTCTTAGTCCCTGGTTTTCCAAGCAATGCATTGTAAGGTCCAGGTGTCCTCTCTTGTATGTTCTAGAACAGCCTCTCAAAAGGCAGTGAAGAACAGAGGGGAAAGTACCTTAAGGGATATGAGGCATTTGAATCCACAGGCCATCTCAGCATGCTGTTTTTATTAAACAAATCTAAATATATATTCTGCATATTGCTAGATCCGGGGCCCTTCATATCCTACGGTGTTTGAAAAGCTGGTGCCTGTCACCTCACAATCAATAACACACTGCACTGATGCCATATATGTTTTGCCTTTCTTTTTTATTATTTTATGTTCTCAGTATTTTTCACATATAAATTTTGTAACTCTGTAGTCTATTGTATTAGTAGCTCGTTTTCCCAGTACTTTTCCATGGCCTTTCCTTAAGCAAATAGGCAAAACAAATTCCAGCACTCCAAGCTCCAGGAGGTACAATTATTCCTGGGAGCCAAGGCTGAGAACAACCCTTGGAGGTACATTCTCATGGACAGTAGTGCTGAAGGGGGGCTCCAGAGAAGGGGTTTGACTTGGGGGGGATTTGCATCACCACTTCTCCTCCTGACTGGTGCTTTTTATAAATTACGTTAATTTCTTAAAACCTATAAAAATGTACTCACCCCTGGGGGAGTGGGCTTTTGTGGACATTTTTCCATAACTTCCTCTGAAGGCCTTCAAATATATTTTATATTACCTCCTTACTAAAATTATCTAGAGTTTCATTTCCAAGTTGGGAAAAAGGCAACAGCACAAATAGCAGTATTTTGTATCCCTTAATATTTTTCGACCTTGTGGCATAGTAAAAGTAATCCTTGTTCCAGTTATGTCATCAAGATATGGTTTTTTAATGACCTTTCTATGCAATGTTTTCTTAAACAAGATGGCTTGTCAGGTTTTACATTGTGTATTCGTTTGTGAACAAGAAGGAAATTAAAATTTTCTATGTGATCTACTTCAACAACTAGAAACCAAGCAGGTGCAAGAGCTCAGAAAAAAACCCAGAGGTCTTCAGGAGGATGAATGACTATGAAAGCCATAGACACTACATTGATAAGCCTACAGTAAAAGTGGAAAGCAGCAATGTAAGTAATGCTGTAGAGGAACAAGCTGGAAAGAAAGCCAGAGGAAAAATGAGAAGAGCTCAAAAATCAAAGTTGGAACAAACAGAGGGTTCAAACTGGTGACAGGAATCCTAAAATATAGCCTGTTTTCTCCCTTCATGTACAATACCTAAATTTCAGTTAACTCTTCTAAAGAGTAACTGTGTTACAGATATGGGGGCAGTGGTATGGTATGGACTATAGCATTACTTCTTCACTTTCTCTTTACAGGCTAAGTATCATCAGTTGGACAAAATAGGTTAATCAGCTCTAGGGCCAGTTGTTGATATCTTCCAAACTAGACCTAGATTTGCTGCTGACTAGGGCAGTTTTTGAAAAATTTACGGATTCTTCAATCCCTTAAGTTTCATTGTTGGAAAGGCTTGATACTGACCTTTGCTTCAGTATGAAATGTGATGTATTAAATTCAACAGATGGAAGGTTCTATTTTAGAAAAGTATCTTTTGGCTACTTAAATGCTAACATCACCTATGAAAATGTATACTCTGGCCTGTCTGTTCCAGTCCTGAAAAAGAAGGATATTCTGAATGATGGAATAGGCAGTCTGGGACAACACTAGAGGAATTCCAAGAGTGAGCAGTAACTTTCAGGGCTCATACCTGGCAAGAGTGGACTTTAATCCCAAATTAATTAAAGTATACTCTCATGCAGACCAATGAAGAGTGCAGGAAAAAGCAAGATTATCCAGTCTTAATGCATATGAAGTGGAAGTGATATAATGCAATACACAATATGGATCTTCATGGATTCTGCACCTTAAAATATATTTTTATAGTGGTGGCAGAAAGCAGACCACAAATTAAAGTTTCCTTTATATGTTATTTATGTTACTGTTCTTAAAACTTGATAATCTAACTAAATAAGCCATTCATACTATGGGCCATATTCTGCTTTTTGAATCTCCATTGCATGGACTATA
This sequence comes from Alaudala cheleensis, assembly GCA_013398995.1. Classification (NCBI taxonomy): domain Eukaryota; kingdom Metazoa; phylum Chordata; class Aves; order Passeriformes; family Alaudidae; genus Alaudala; species Alaudala cheleensis. Next base: position 68,093 of record VWYE01021399.1, on the reverse strand, counting down.
TTCTGGGAAGCTACTAGATGTTATAGAGGATGGTTAACAGCAGAGCTAGTTTTCAGATCTGACTTCAGCTTCAGTTTTATTAAATCAGTGCTGTTGGAGTGAGTGGTTGCAATGAATTTCACAGTTGTTTGAAACAAGAGACAAAGATTGGGAGAACAGAAGTCATCAGATTCCAGATTTGACACCATTACATGATTCTTTTTTCAGTGCTGCAGTGAATTTCATTTGATGAGGGCATCAACACTGCGGCATCCCAGATGTTCTTTACATCACAGACCCATTATGTTGACTTCTTTATTTTAGGATTTCTGGACTGCACATGCATTGCAGTTGTAAATAACATTTTGAGCAAGATAGTTCAATGAATTAAATATATAGCCCATATATCTATAAAATGACCAAAGTGTTTTTCACTGATGCTTCTACAGTTTAAATAAAATTACATAAAGATTCAGAAAAGTTCACATTCACATGATGAACTTGAAACTCTGTACTAAGATACTATAGCTTTTCCTTCCCTCCAGTACTACGAATATGTGAAGTCTCTAATCTTCAAGTTAGCATTGATTTTCTGTGTTTTTAGCACTACCATGCAAAATGTTTTATTTCATATTTAAGGCAAGAATCAAAACTTTCCCTTTTTTCCTTTCTTTCTGTTTATTTTTTTTTTTTGTAATTCTAAGTTTTACACTGTTACATTAGTAAAGAGATGAAGGTGAAGTTTAGATTGTGTCAGTCCCTCAAATACATTCCACTTTCTTAATAGGACAGAATTTTAATTATGGTGGTAGGCCCGTTGTGTCTGTGCTGTTATGAAGCTATTCTGTGTTGATGACAGTCCTTTGGAGCAGAAGTCACTTGAAGGTGGCTGCCACTGAGCATTCTTGAGTACAGTGATTTGTGATGCCACCACTGGGCTGTGTTTTGCAAACATGTTGGACTCACCATGCACTTCCACAGACGGCCCCTCCAGCTAGCTGGGGAACACCAGCAGAGACTTCTGGCCATGCTGAGTATGGTTTTTCACAAAGAATTAGCATGTGCAAGCAAAGGAAAATACATTCTGATACCTATGACAGCAGGTTGAACTGTGTTTTCCTAGCAGATGGCTCTGGCAGTAATTTGTCCCTTGCTGACAAACTTTTTCAGTTCTCTCTTCTCTGAGACACCAGGCACAAGTAAAGCCATAAAGACTTGATGTAACACAGTGTCCACAAGCATGGTTTATTGCACTCCTTATAATGAAATACCTTTTAAAAGAAAACTCTAAGTAGTAGACACTTTGAATATATTTTGGGCTTTTTTCCCAGAAAAGTCTTCTAACTATTTTTTTCTCAAGTATTACTTTAAATATTTTGAGTCAAGGTGTTGTTTGCAACGTAAAGATCTCTCAACAAAAGCTATTATGGTGAAAACACCATTTGGTATTTTTGCCACTCTTTAATCACATGCAAAAGTAATGTAAAAAGGTTATCAAGAGCTGTATAAGATTCACATAATTTATATCTTTGTTTAGTAAAGTCATTCTGTGACAGTATTATTTCTCTTGCCATTCATTAATTAATGAATGATAGCTATTCTTTTTTAGAGTATTTTATTAAACCTGCCACCAAGTATAAATGGAAACAGAATTATTACCTTTACATTATATGCAAATTGAAATTTTTTAATCAAACCAAAACTGGTTGTTGCCTTTCTATTCCCTCTCCTGCCTCTGAGACTAGAATTGCTATTACAGAATTATCTTACCTTCTTCTACTCCTGGGCTATTTAAAAGGTTTTCTAGCAGATTTGATTCTTGGCAGATGTTTCGTATTCAATTATTCTGGCAGGAGCTAAAATCCTCTGGAGTCCTTAATATATAATTGTAAATATGAATGCTGAACTGAACAGAAAATTATGCCTTTAAAGTGGAATATCCCAAAATTATCCTAATATCATTTATCAAGTTTCTTATTTGTATTATCAAAAGAGTTACTTCTATATTCTGCTAATAACAGATGACCTAAGGAATAAGAATTATATGCAGTCAGCATCTCATTATCTGCAGATAAATCTGTTTTGGAGGCAGATAACTGAGACAACAACTAACAGTTTGGAACTCAGGAAGGTGCCTCGGGCAGACATGTACTCTGATCCTCAGGGTTTACCACTTCATGTCCGTAGTAGGTTTGGGAGACCAGAAAACTTAATTGACTTTCCCCCCAGTTGTATCTTCAGGTTTTTTAGGCTCTCTTAATTTATGGGCATGGCCTAATCTACACTTCTTTATTTATCCCTGGGTTACTTCCCTGTGTCCTGGTTAAACAGGAGTTGAATGGCTATTTGTCAAGATGAGTTAAATGTGTATGCATATAAATAAATTATTAACCCCCAAAATATGCATTGAAAAGCCTACCTTATTTTAAATCATTTAATATAAAATGTTTTGCAGCTCCGTGTCATGTTGCTAATACAAACTCTTCAGAAAAAAGGTGAACATTTTTATTTACAGGCAGTTTATTAAAAGGTAGTTTCTAATTGCAGTTTCAGCTAGAGAAGAGAATTCAAAGACTAAACAGAAAGTTAGGATCCATATTTATCAGTTACCTTCTCATATAAGTATTTGGAATATTGAAGATTTATTTTTCATTAAAGATTCTTTTATTTTCTTTTATTGGCCTCTATCTTGAGCGAACATCTTCAACCTAAATATGACAAAGAGCACCAATAAAGCAAATGACTTACATTTCTGTCCAAAACAGTAGGGAATTTATCTCTAGATTTTCTTTCTTTTTATTGTAATTAAGTCTATGAATTGTTAGTTTTTGATAGATTTCAACTTATTTACAAGAGGAAAGTGTTAAATGAATATGTTTTGGAGGAAAAAGGCAAAGCCAATAAAGGGGACTCTGAAAATGGCAAAATAAAGTGAATGAATCTTCTGTTGATGTTGAATGTTCAATAGAGAAATAACTTACAAGAAAAAAATAAAAGATTTAGATAAATGTTTCTCTAAAATAATAAAACTGTCTTTTGCTGCAATAAGGTTAATGTGTATCTACATTTCTTGTAACAGAGTGAAATGCTCAGTCAATTCAGAGGAATCAGAATGGGGAGTATGAGAATCCTGCAAGTGGCTTGCAAGACAGCTGGGGAGGGATAGGACAAGAGGAAATGGCCTTAAATTAAGACAGGTAGATGTAGATTAGATATTAGGTAGAGATTCTTTACTGCGAGGGTTGTGAGGCATTTGAATGGGTTTTCCAAAGATGCAGCAGATACCCCACTCCTGGAAGTGTTCAAGGCCAGTAGATTTGGGAAGAGAAGAACTAAATTTTCAGGCAATTCTCTACAGTTTGTCTTTATGTTGCTCCATTAAAACTGGGAATAAAATACAGTCCTCCGTGTTTCTACTTCTTCCCCGTTTCCACACCTGTATCTCAAAGATCTGGCAAGCACTTTACATTTCTGAAATTCAGATCTACTCTGTTTTCAGTTTTTCTTTTCAACAGTATGAGGCAGATGTTTCTTTTGTCCTCTTTGGTAAACCCTGAATTTCTCCCTTTCACCAATAATTCTTTCAGATATCAGGATATCAGGATATCTGTAATTTCAACATAGCAGTGTAAGCTGCTATAGTTCTAGATAAACCATAAGTTTTTAATCAATTATATACTTATTAGCTTAAAATATAATGTTTGAAAAATAGAACATATTTTTATGTGTTTAAAATAATCTTTTTTAATTGACAGAAAAATGAAAATAGTTTAAATAGCCTGGTCAAATATTTTTTAGCTACAAGCTGGGATTCTGTTGAGGGACTGTATAAAACTCAAAGGAAAAAGAACCAAGTTTGGCATGGTCTTGCCCAACCTGCTTCTTATAATGATTGCTAGGCTGCTTTTCTCCCACAAAAAGCTAGAGCCTAAGAAAGAACTAGCTAGGGTACTCCAAGAAGCAATGACAATTTTGTCATTAAGCTAGATTTTGGTCTTCTTCCCTTTTTGCTCTTAAGCATGGTTATATTCCTCAGTGGAAATCCTGGATGCTGCCCAGACAACTGTCAAAGCAATTTCTGCTGACTGGCACACCTTCTCAGCAAACTTTTCTACACCTCTTGTGTTTCAGGTAGGGCTGGTGGATCACAGAATTTTTGTGGTCTGCAAGCTGGTTAGGGAGGCCCAAGCTACAGCTATTTAAGCCTACTTAACAGGGCTTAGAGCAAGAAGCTGCGCAGCTGTGTACTGGTACTGAGTTAATTATTTCAGTTTCTCATAAATGGTGTTATCATGGGACAAGTATATATGCAACATATATATTCTAGTTAATACATCCACGGTGTTTTCTCTGCACAGACCTGCCCTGGAGGCATTGTGAAGACTTAAAGCCCAAAGCAGTCATGCAGTTGGGCACATGCTTGCCTTTAGGGATGAAAGGGTGTGGTATCCTTGGCAGTTGTGAACATCATCTGATAAAGGCTTTCAAACCACTGGCAATGCATAAGGAATGACTATGTTAATATATGGTGTGTATAACCAAATATCCTTGTAATTTCACTGTCCTTGTAATTATTAGGACAGTGAAAACATGTTGTAGGGAGAAATTACTGGCACTGATAGACAGTGAACAACCTCTCCATGTTATTGAATTTAGCATTTTTCTCTGTGAGACAGAATAGGTTATTTAGGAGATACATGACCAATATGATGATTCCTTCCCATTCTTAAAAATATTTATCTTTCAGCATTGAAGTTGTAAAATTGCCTACAGACAAAACATTCTTATTTGCATGTCTCGCACCTGCTACGTACTGGCTGGTGTTGTTATGTTTTAATTTAATACGGTTTAATATTTTATATAGAGTGAGTAATGCAGTATTCACAGGTAGTTTGATTAAAATGTATTTTTCAATGTATTTAAAGACACTTATGATGTATTCACCATCCATTATCCTATATATATGAACAAAATAATGGGCATTTATCTAGCCTTTGTTAATATGCTCAGAGTGAATGTTAGCTCTTGCTGCTTAAAACACACATGTTCTATTGGAAATAAGCAGGGAATGGATAATGTTGGCAGGAACCTCTACTGATCACAGAATCAGCTAGGTTCTTAAAGAACTTTGAGATCATCAAGTCCAACCTACAAACCAACACCACCTTGTCAATTATACCATGGCACAGATTGTCATGTCTAGTCTTTTCTTAAACATCTCTAGAGATCCTGACTCCATCACCTGTGTGGGCAGCCCATTCCAATGCCCAATCACTCTTTCTGCGAAGAACTTCCTCCTAATATTCAACTGTCATGGTTTGACAATGGCCCAGGACCAGGCACCCCCTAAAGTTGCTCAATCTCCCTCCCCTGCTACAGCTGGGCACTGGAGAGAGAAAAATTTAGTGGAAGGTTCATGAGTTGAGATAAAGACTGGGAGAAAATTCCAAGGGCAAAACAGGCTCAACTTAGAGGTACAAAATTTATTACTAATAAAATCAGAGGAGGATAATGAGAAATAAAAAATAGACCCTTAAAAACACCTTGTCTTCCCCAATCCACCTCTCCTTCCCATTGACAGCACAGGGAGGCAGGACATGGGGGTTTGGTCAGTTCATCACTGAGATTTTCTTCCTCTGCTGTGGGAGAGGAGTCCTTCCCCTGTGAGACTGTGGGGTCCCTCCCACATGAGACAGTTCTCTGTGAACTTCTCCAGCATGGTTCCACTCTCACAAGCAGCAGTCCTGCCAAAACTGCTGCAGTGTAGGTCCCTACCACAGGCACACAGTCCTCCCAAAACTTCTGTGGCATGGGTCTCTCTTCCTACAGGGTGCAGTCCTCCAAGGACAAGCTGCTCCAGCCTGGAAGCAGGGACCCACTCTCTCCACCAGGTCTCCCACCGGATCACAGCCACCTCCAGGCATCCACCCACTCTGGCGTGGGCACCTCCCACATGGGCTGTGGATGGATCTCTGTATCCCCTGTAGATCCCCATGGGCTGAAGGGGCACAGCTGCTTCACCATGGTCTCACACAGCTTGCAGAGGAATCTCAGCTCTGTTGCCTGGAGCACCTCCTGCCCTTCCTTCTGCACTAACCTTGGTGTCTCCACGTTGTTTTCCCTCACATGTTCTCACCTCCTCCTCTTCTCTGACTAGAACAAAAACCTGTGCCTCCCTTCGGTTTGATTTTCTTCTTAAATATGTTATCACAGAGGTATTACCAGCCTCTCTCATTGGCCCAGGCTTGGCCAGAGGCACATCCATCTTCAGAGCCATCAGGGATTGGCTCTGCTGCACATGCTGGAAACTTCCAGATGCTTCTCACTGAAATCATGTCCACGGTCCTGCCACTACCAAAAACCAGGCCATGCAAAACCAACACACCAACCTAAACCTTCCCTGGCACAGCTTTAGATTGTGTCCTCTTGTTCTATCACTGGTTGCCTGGGAAGGAGGCCAACCCCAACTGGCTACACCCTCCTTTCAGGCAGCTGTAGAGCATGAAAAGTCACCCCAAGCCTACTTTTCTCAGGCTAAACACCACCAGCTGCCTCAGATTCTCCTCCTAGGACTTGTTCTACAGACCCTTCACCATCTTTGTTGCCCTTCTCTGGACTTGTTCCAGCCCCTCAATGTCCTTCATAAATTGAGGAGCCCAGAATTGGACACAGCACTCAAAGTATGGCCTCACCAGTGCTGGGTACAGGGGAAAAATCACTCCCCTGGTCCTGCTGGCCACACCATTCCTGATACAGGCCAAGATGCCCTTGGCCTTCCTGGACACCTGGACACACTGCTGGCCCATGTCCAGCTGGCTATCAATCAGAAAGACCATCTACTCTAGTCTCCCCCTTAAATGTTAAAGCTACAGTTGTAGCAACATGTTGCTAAGGGCTTTATTCAGATGGGTTTTGAGTGTTTTTCAAGGTCAGTGACTCCACAAATTCTTTGGGAAAGTCGTGCTTGTGTTTTACCTCATAGTAGAGTGGTCTTTTATATGCTTAATTGGAACATGCTTTGCCCATTGCCTCTTCTCCTGCTGCAAGGTACCTGTGAGAAGTGTCTGGTACATATTCTGTATCAGCTATCTGAAAGTATGAATAGGATTCCTCTGTAACTTTTTCTTCCACAAGTTAAACAGCCTCCTTTTCAACTTTTCTTTGTATGAGCAATGCACAGGATCATTCATTATCTTCACATTCCTTCACTGGACATCTTCACTGGACACCATATCTGATGATATATGCTGAACTAGAGAGATCTGTGTAAAGAATGCAAAATTTCTGCGTGACTTCTCCTAAAATCAAAATTTTAAATCTTGCTGATTAAATGTCAGGCCAAGAATTTTGACTTAGGCTATATATCTAGCCCCTTTCACTTAGGAGGTTTTAACAAAAATTGCTAATGGTATTTGTACTGATTCTGCTCAGGACAGGGCTAATTTTTGTGGTAGCCAAGAGGAGTCAGGGAAAGGGAGTTTGGAGCGATGGAGAGTAGATTTGTATAGTACTGGTTTGTAGTACTTCCAGAGGGACATGTGGGGGAAGTGTGGCAAAGGGAGCCATCCAGTGCTGTCTGCTGGTGTGGTTTCCACAGTGACCAACTGAGGAAATACCCTCTGTATTTAGTGATGTTGGTGTTACTGATAGATTTTTACCTCACTGCTTTTTCCAGTAAATTGCTCTTATCTCAATCCATGGCCATTACCTTTCATGCCTCCAATTATCCTCTCCAGCCTATCACAGAGAAGAGAGGGAAGGGGAGAGAGAGTGAGTGAGCAGCAGTGTGGTTTGGAGAGTCTCAGTGGGAGCACTAAATTGGGGAGTATGATTCCTAAACCATAGCATATTTCTACATAATTTATTAAAATTTATTAAAATGAAAATTCCTGTCATGAAAAAAGATTTCTTCATTTTTCAAGTCCTCTCCATCTGCAAGGACCTTTTGCAGATCTGGTCAACCATTATTTGTAAAATGGCCAGCAGTTAAATTCACAGATTTACTTTTAAATACTTCTTAGTTTTTACTCAAGACTTCTCCTTTTCTTCCTGTTAATACGTATCTGGTTTACAGAGATCTTAGGCCTCTGAGGGCCATCTTGTAAAAATTGTGATCCACTGCAATATGGTATCTCTCCAAAATCCATCTGGAAAGGTAGCACTTCCTGCATCTGTTTGTGCACCACTTTCACATTTTCTTCCAAATTATTCAAGTTATTTTCTAGTTCCATGCTTTGTCAAATGTGGGTTGCTCAAGATTTGTAAAAGGTAATATTTGCATCTTTTGAAATGACGGTTTTAATGTGTACTCACTTTAATCTCTACTTATATATCACCATTTTCAGGGACTCAAATGTATTTATGCATATCTAGATTTGCCTTGCAAACAATTTTACATTAATTAACACATAATAGTATTTTAAGTTATTACCATAACTAAAAATTTATTACCATAACCTCTAATAACATTTTTCTAACTTTTTCTAATGACACTGTTTTGCTGAGTCTGCATCTGTTTCTTTTATATATTAACAGTTTTATGTTTTTTCTTACTGGAGAGCTACATCAGTCTTAACAAATACTGGCTAAATGCTTCCTGTGGTAGCCACTTGAAAATTCTTGAGCCATAACTTCATTTTAGATTTTAGAAGAATTATCTGTATTAACAAAAGTTGTGCTATTTGTTAGCTTTGGTGAAATATTAAGCCAGACTTTTCTGTAGTGTTTTGTCTTTGAGTTAACTAATACACTTCTGAGTATACCCATGAGCAATCCTGAACTTTTATCTTAATTCTTAACTGTAATATCTTTCCAGGTAATAATCTTATCATAATTATATAGTGAAAGAGATTATAGTGTTCCACCTTTTTTTTTTTTTTTAATGTTACAGGGCATAGCTTTGACAGAATTTTAACTATGACTACCTAACCTAAGCACAGTGGACATTAATTCATATAAGAGGTATATGAATTTCATAGCTTGTCTGGACGTATTACATGATATAATTGCTTATCCTTAATTGGCCAGTATCATAGTGTAGAAACATTAAACTGAAGTTCAGTTCATTTTGGACAACTTAAAAAAAGATTTCAGAATCTGTCATTGATCATCATGCACAAAGAAAAAAAAAAACCCTGAAGAGCTGATGAATAATAATCAAAGCAAGCACCTCAGCAGCCAACTGAACAGCAACTAATTTTTCTTTTCAGTAGGCTAATGTCTTCTTTCCTGTCTATGAAGACAGCCTTATTCTTAAGAAATGGTAGATTTGACAAGAAAATAAATATATATATAAGAAAAGCTTTGTTCATGGCAAATGAACAAATGGCATGTTTTTCCATTTATGCTTCAGAAAAGTCCAATTAATTTGTTAACTTCCTAAATTGCAGAATATCTAACAAATGGTAAACCATCAAAACTAGCCTATATTAAAACAGTGCTAAATGGGTGGGACAGGCCTCTTTTTGTTTGCATGGGGAAGCTTGAGCTTTACACATTCACCCTAACAGAAAGTAATAGTAGTGAGTGTTACTGAAGAGACTGAGAGGAAATTATTTTAATTGTCACTTCAGTAAATTTTATCTGGGTAGTCATTGCGGCAAAGGGTTTGAGACAAGTAGAAATCATTATTGTTTTGCAAAGAAAATAATTTTTAAACTCAAAAGAAAGGAGAAGTACATTTTACTTCATTCATCTAAGCTTTTTGCAAAAACCCTGTAGCTGTTTTTTTATATATGGTAATATGAATGAATATAATAACAGTTATGAATAGAAAGTAAGACAAGCACGTGGCTAAATTGTCATCAAGAATGCCTTTTAAAAAAGTAACTTCTACATCTTGAGATTATATTTTTTGCACATAAAAGTGGGTTTTTCAACACATTTTAACAGAAAAACCAGCTCAGTGGCTTAAAAAATTGAGAACAAATTCTAAAGGTTGACAGAGTTACAGAATAGCTGTGTGGTCCTCTTATTTCTTCTCTTTGGAACATTTGCAACAGCAGGTTTAATTCCATGGAAAAATTCTTGGAGGAATTTTTTGTATGTAAAAAATAATTGTGGGTGGCTAAGAAGAAAAATTTTTAATGGTCTGCTCTTGTACCAATATCTCACAGGTTGAAGCACTAAGTGTCATACCAGGTTTTTTTTTGGCAAAAATATGCCCAGAGGACTCTACAAGGGCAGATAGAATAGTTCTTGCTAATGGTGAGATCCCAGTGAACCAAGATACATCTTCATTCTTTCTTCNTAATTTAAAATTCCTGGACTAATACTGAGCAGTATTTTACATGGTCAAGAAAGTCATAGTTTACATGCATGAGGTATCTTAACTTCTTTGCAAGAAGCAGTGTAATTTCAGATTACTTTAATGAAACTTAAGAAATGGCCTCTTAACTTGGGAGAGATTTATTTTCATGTGAAAATTTTACTGTGTGAAGAGATGCAAGTTTCTAATCAGTTCTTCATAAACTCAGTTTAAAACACTTTAACAAAGCTAAACACATAATAATGGCATATTTAATGAAAATCAACAGGAAATAAAAAAGATTATGGAAAAATATTATTAAATATGAATATAAAAGGGAAACTTCTGTTTATAAAACAAAAAACCCTTCTGGATTAAAAACTGAGAGCCAGGCTGCAGTAATTCTATCAGCTGCCATTCACATGGAAATTGAAAATAAGACAAAGCCCAGAAGCCTTGCTATGCATACAATGTTGAATTAATAAAGAAGTTAGTTGATTACAAATGGAACTGTTCCAAACTGGGAAAATTTGGTAAATTGATAATTTAATAAGAGTATAGCTGTACTTAAGGGGTTGCTGATGCAGGTGGTGAGAGCAGACCATTAATGTTTTAGTCAGAAGTACAGTCTGAAGCCAGCAGTATGTTCAAAAATAATACATAAAGCAAATAATATAACCTAACAATAACAAATTGTTCCTGGAAATATGATATCCTTTAAGTAAAGGTTATTTTTTAACAACTGCAATTATTATAATTGTGAGAGTATATAGAAAATTTAGAATAACAATCTTTAATGGCACACCTTATTTGGCACAGTATTTTATCATGTTTTCTCCTTGCTCTTCTCTGAAATATTTATTCTTAGTAGCATATAAGCTTAGAAGAGTAGATTTAATTGAAAACTGAATGAAATGTTCCTTCTTGACATACAAATGACTAACATACTTCAAAATAGACAAAAAAAAAGATAAGATACTGAAAAAAGACAAAAAATAACTTTTTAAGTGCTGTAGACAAGTGAAAACCCACATGCTATTCAATTTTATTATTCTAGTCACCTAACTATCCATTTCAGTGAAAAGATTTATTCGAAAGTTAGATTTCAACGTTTTAAATGGAAGTTGTTATACATAGCATTTTTATTCTCCTTAAAGACCAGAGGTTTTTTCCCCCACTTGAATTTGAGACCTCATTTTTTTTTCCTGAAAGTTTTGGAAATCTTCATTGCATTGTCTTTCTCCCTTACTTCCATCACATATTGTAAATATGATTGGTTTTCATCATTTAGGCTAATTTCCAGTTGTGACTTCATCAGTTTTGCTAATAAAAATGGATGCCAGCTTTTTCTTGGACAGTAGTCAGGGTGATGTTCAAAAAATTAACCCATAAGCAGAACAACTGTTATAACCAACTTCATTGCATAGATGAGGAAAGATGACAGAGGCTAAAATTAAAGGAAAAGGAGCGGTTTTATTCACATCTTAGTAGAAGCCCATTATAGCTTAATTGTGACATTAGTGGACTCTTCCATCCCAAAGTTACCCNAGAATGCCTTTTAAAAAAGTAACTTCTACATCTTGAGATTATATTTTTTGCACATAAAAGTGGGTTTTTCAACACATTTTAACAGAAAAACCAGCTCAGTGGCTTAAAAAATTGAGAACAAATTCTAAAGGTTGACAGAGTTACAGAATAGCTGTGTGGTCCTCTTATTTCTTCTCTTTGGAACATTTGCAACAGCAGGTTTAATTCCATGGAAAAATTCTTGGAGGAATTTTTTGTATGTAAAAAATAATTGTGGGTGGCTAAGAAGAAAAATTTTTAATGGTCTGCTCTTGTACCAATATCTCACAGGTTGAAGCACTAAGTGTCATACCAGGTTTTTTTTTGGCAAAAATATGCCCAGAGGACTCTACAAGGGCAGATAGAATAGTTCTTGCTAATGGTGAGATCCCAGTGAACCAAGATACATCTTCATTCTTTCTTCAAATGGATTAAGTTTAAAAAGTTTAAGTTTTCTCAGATATTCTCTTCCACCTTTTTCCCTTACCCATGCCTCCACCAATATTTGGTGTGTGGGGTGGATACCAAATTTGAATGTATTTATATATTTAATTCAGTGGAAGCTGAATATGTTTTGACTTTTCAATATGATTATTAGTTTGACTGGTAGGCAACAGTCACACACACACACGTGTGTNTATAACCTAACAATAACAAATTGTTCCTGGAAATATGATATCCTTTAAGTAAAGGTTATTTTTTAACAACTGCAATTATTATAATTGTGAGAGTATATAGAAAATTTAGAATAACAATCTTTAATGGCACACCTTATTTGGCACAGTATTTTATCATGTTTTCTCCTTGCTCTTCTCTGAAATATTTATTCTTAGTAGCATATAAGCTTAGAAGAGTAGATTTAATTGAAAACTGAATGAAATGTTCCTTCTTGACATACAAATGACTAACATACTTCAAAATAGACAAAAAAAAAGATAAGATACTGAAAAAAGACAAAAAATAACTTTTTAAGTGCTGTAGACAAGTGAAAACCCACATGCTATTCAATTTTATTATTCTAGTCACCTAACTATCCATTTCAGTGAAAAGATTTATTCGAAAGTTAGATTTCAACGTTTTAAATGGAAGTTGTTATACATAGCATTTTTATTCTCCTTAAAGACCAGAGGTTTTTTCCCCCACTTGAATTTGAGACCTCATTTTTTTTTCCTGAAAGTTTTGGAAATCTTCATTGCATTGTCTTTCTCCCTTACTTCCATCACATATTGTAAATATGATTGGTTTTCATCATTTAGGCTAATTTCCAGTTGTGACTTCATCAGTTTTGCTAATAAAAATGGATGCCAGCTTTTTCTTGGACAGTAGTCAGGGTGATGTTCAAAAAATTAACCCATAAGCAGAACAACTGTTATAACCAACTTCATTGCATAGATGAGGAAAGATGACAGAGGCTAAAATTAAAGGAAAAGGAGCGGTTTTATTCACATCTTAGTAGAAGCCCATTATAGCTTAATTGTGACATTAGTGGACTCTTCCATCCCAAAGTTACCCACCTCCAAGGTATGACCATCCTTCACTGGGTATGTTCTCTATATTTTATTGACCAATCAGTTACAAAGATATAGATGACTAGAGTAAGCCAAGCACTACCTGAACATAAAGAAATAGTAAAAGTTAAGCTGAGTACAGGAAAAAGTTAGGGAAGGCTTCATCATAACTACTGGAATCAGTAGACAACCTGTCTTCTTTCCCATAGGGAAAGAACCATGTTGGGTAAGAACAGTACTCTGTGCATGCTGAGTGCTTTCACCAGGGATCAGAGCTTGTCTGTATATTGCTTTGAATTAGTTTTTGCAGTTAGGTACTTCTTCTGGCAATCCTCAAATATTCACCTGTCACAATTCTCCATTAATAAAGAGATTAAGTTGCTGGTGTGAGCCTTTCACAGGCTCTGGCAGCTGCTGTGAGCAGGACATGTTCTAGAATAAAGTGGAAAGACCCACTGATGGGTCATGAAGCAGGAAGACCCACTGAGGGGTCTCCTTTATGCTGTCAGTGTGTCCCTGAACAAGTCAGTCCAACTGCCCTCCAATTCAGAGAAACTGTTCAGGGTAGGGTCCCCCTAATGGGATGCTGACAGACTGGCTGGCACAAGGGTCTTGGCTTTCCTGACACACTGACAGACAAATCAGACACTGAGGGCCAAGACAATCTCCCATTTTTGTGTGAAAATAGAAAAAGTCATGTTCTGGAAGTTGCAGAGAGTAAATAGCATTAGGTTTGGATGGGGAGATAAAGCCTGTGTGATGAAGACATGGAAAAATGGTAGAGGAAAACAAGGAAAAAAAACATAATTGATCAATATAGGGTAGATTAAGTCAGGGGGATTTATGCTCATATGGGTCTCTGGAAAAGAGTATTTTGAGAATGTGTGATTACCCCGGTTTGTAAGAACAGGGATGACTTTGCTTTTCCTTCTTTCATATGCTCTCTTCACTTATCCTTGTAAAACACCACTGATTCATGCCTGCAGTTTAATTATCATTTATCAAAGCTCTCAAGAAGAGCTCTCTGTGTTCTATAACACAGGTACAGTGTCTCAAGTGACTTACTGTTTTCGTTTTTCTTTGAGGCTATCTATTGTCTTACACCACTGTGCCATGTGAAACCTAAATGGAGGACTCACAAGCTTCCATTCAGGACTACCAAACAACATACTATTGTCATCAACATGGCTTTCAGGTTAATTTACCTGTTCTTACTCCCTTTTGAATCCCCTTGCATGGAAGCTCTCTTGTCTTTCTTTGCTAAGGAACCACCGCATTGAGACTTAGGCTGGGAGTCAGAGACCATTACCTACAATTACCAGTGACACTACATATGTCTATCTCTAGGAAGCCAACTTCATCTGCATCTTTGATCAGCATCTTAAATCATAACTTTTAAATAACAGAATATATGCATTGGATTTATTCTACTCCACTCCCTTAGCTAAATTTTCCTCTTCATTGTCAAATAAATGGAGCTTACACTTTATGAACTGGCTTTCCTGTTTCAGCCTGCAGTAGTACCCTGGTTTCTGTTACTGCACCCCTCACAGTATGTTGCTCACAAAGTTATTTTGGTGCTTGTAAAATATATTACTTTTTGAGTAAATTTAAATACTTACTAAATAATTTCCACCTTAAAATGCAGCAGTAATAGTCTAAACCAGTGAGTGCTGCCTGAATAGCTCTGGAACAGAAGCATGGTTGGAGCATATTGAAACTAAATAATGTAGTCCAAAGCTGCTGAATATCATGGAGTGTTGAACATTATCTCTAGTTGTAGAGATCTCACTACAAACTACTTCAATCTGTCTGTTTGCCTTTTTTTCCACCAGTCTGCTTGCTAATATTCAGAAAACAAAGATCTCTCTATGGCTCTAGTATCTTCAGTTTCTAGTATTATTCCACTAGCTCATTAATTCTCTGATGACAGATGTATTTGGGAGACTAATATTGTCAGATAATGCACTAGACAATTGCTGATTTTTTTCATTTAGAGAGCCTTAGCAAAGTTACATAGTGTCACATGTTACCTTGCAGGATATCCAACAGTCTATCAGAGTTTCTGCTGTGGATAGTTCGAACAATTTAGTTTTAACAGTAATTACTACTAAAAAAATGTAATTACTAACCTAGTGTCTTAATCTCTTGCAGATCTAAAGTCTTTATCTCATTATTGAAGTTTAACTTATTTTTTTTAAATTGACAGCCTTATTAAAATACCTGTGTCATTCAGATAGATATCTAATCACAAAATTTGATATATCTTCACATTTACATTTCAAGACCGTAGTCATCTATTTCTTCCATTAGATATACTTGGATTTGAAATTAATTCTGTCAACTGTGATAGTATTTATTCAGGGAAATTTCTTTTGCTTCATGATACCATTGTGAACAGCCTGGTCTGACACAAAACTAATTTTCTCTATACTTGTTTTAATCTCTGTTACTAGAATGAAAACTCTAAATTTTGCTTTTAAAATCATAGAAGCTATTTTTGCTGGCATCTGCAAATAAGGAATTTTTTTAGAGAATTTCCGATACAGATGCAGAAAGATTAGGAAGTTGGATGCACAATGCAGTAAGTTCCTAATTTAATACTAAGCAGATACTGTATTTGATTTATTAGTTTTTAATGAGGTGCAATTTTCTAATAGATATAAGTCTATCTTTTAATATAAACACATACTAAAATTTAGGGATCAGAAAACAAAGATAGTAAATATTTTCAAGGTCTTTGTTTCCAAACTGTGTGTTGTTATGGACCACATTAAAACATGCAATATGCTTAGAGCTCATAACACATACCAATGAACATAGACAGGACTAAAACATGCTTTTCTTCTTGGAGTATTTACCTGAATCTAAAATAGATGTGAAACCAATCTTATAGCTCACCCCCCCTCACTCTTTCCAAGACTACTTCAGTGCTAAAGGAGAATCATAGAATCATTTATGGTGGAAAAGACTTTTAATCAAGCCCAACTATAAACCTAACACTGTCAAGTTCACCATAAAACTTGTCCCTCAGTACCACATTCACACATCTTTTAAATACCTCCAGGGATGGTGAGTCAGCTTCTTTCCTGGACAGCTTGTTACAATGCCTGACAGCCGTACCAGAGATGAACTTTTTCCCTAATATCCAAGTTAAACCTCCTCTGACATAACTTAAGGACATTTCTCTCATTGTATCATTGGGAAAAGAGTCATCTCTCACCTGGGAGAAGAGATTGCCCCCCACCTTTCTACAACATCTTTTGGTAGTTGTAGACCCTCTCCTGAGACTTCTTTTCTCCAGGCTACACAAAACCAGCTTCCTCAGCTGCTCCTCACAGGACTTGTGCTCCGGACTCTCCACCTGCTTGGTTGCCCTTCTCTGGCCTCACTCCAGCACTTCAGTCTGTCTTGTGGTGATTGGCCCAGAACTAAACACAATAAAAAAAAAGAAGGGGCGTGCTGAATTGCTGCCCTAAATAATCTAGGATTTAGAAGTGAGGTACTGTGGGACTACGTCCTTACCTACACAGTGTATGAAGTCCATTGTGCAGTGAAAAGGGAGGGCTTCTGCTTTTGTGCTTATGCCATCACCCCATTGGCTGAGTTCTCATTTTACTGCTATTAGACTTAACAAAATTTCATTACACCTAAAAGTGTGGCAGTTTTCAGCTGCTAGAAACAGCTAAAGATAAGTAAGACAGTGTTGAAATGGTAAAGTCTTTGTTGTTTCTAAAGTATTTTGCAAGTGTTTGGCCTATGTGTGCAACAGACATTAATTTTACAGCAGGTTAATGATCTTTTATAAGACAGTACATTTGTTTCATATTTGCTTTTATTGCATATTAATGTTCCCCACCTTTCCTCTCCACATAATCCATTTTATTCCAAATGTTGTGAACTATGTTTTTCTGTCTGTTGCCTGTGAGATAATTAGGTGTCTTGTCACTCCCTTCATTGCACATTTGGTTCCACAAACTACCAGTAGGCATTTGTTTGTTTCATCTTTAACTTAACTCTTACACTCTTGACCTTTACATCTATTGAACTTTAAATTTGCAGATTTTATCTCAGATCTGAAGAAGGCATCACATAAAAAAAATTCTAACATTCTACTAAAATATATTATTTCCAAGTACATGGCTTGTCCTGACTTCCTGGCCTCTCCAAGGAATTTGAATGTATATAAATATTAGCTTTTTTTTGTTTGTTTCAGTTATAAAAAATTAACAAACCATATTTTTCCTACACACAAAAGTTTTTGTAAAGTTTAGACTTCACTAAATGTTCGAATCACCCTATTTGAGGTTGATACAGAAAAGTTAATTCCACTACGTATCTAAGTGTAAATAGTATATATAAGTACATGCATAAATGTGAATATGAAAATATTATTAAACTAATAATGCATCACTTCCTTGTCTGTATAGCTCCAGTGATAGAGAAATTTAAAAGTCCTTATATATAATAGCACTGTATCCTGTAACTAGGCAGTGACTAGAAAGCACATGCTCCACAAAGTGATTTATTTATAAAATGTAATTGTAATGCCAACATGATATATATGCTGTCACATGAGTTCTTGATGATCAGCTTAGTCAAGGACTTTTCAGTTCCTTGATGGCATCAAATTACAAACAATGCCATAAAATTACAGGGTCAGTCAAAATTGTGTAACGTTTCTTTGATACTTTTTTTAAAAGCATTCAAACTTCTAGCAGATGAGTTTATGGACCAATGAGATGTGTTCCCATGAAAAAACCTCATTTATTTATCCATTTCTATTACTGAAAAGCATATATCCAGTCCGAAGGCTACCTGTCTGCTATCCCACTCCGGCATTTTCCAACAATAAAACATCCCATTCATTTTCATCTATAGAAAGAAAGTACTACACAGAAGAAATGCAAACATAATTCCAGCATTATATCTTTGTCACCATGAAGATTCAGCAAGAACTTGAAAATGGTTATAAAGAGCCATAGTTATGATGTCTTTATAACACAAGCACACAGCACAAAACAAATTTGTGACAAAACTCTGAGAAATAAGGAAAGAGATATTTCCTGCTTAATGAAAAAAATGAGTTGGCAGTTCGCCAGTAGGTATGATGCATTTCTATAATTAAAAAGAATCTGAAAGGAAAATGCAAAAAAACAAATAAGAACAGTCACACTCTATAATATAACAAGTTCCTCATTGAATCCTTTAGTTAATTTTCCCGTTTCATCCACAAGCAACACCTGTCAAAGTCAATCAATGCAGTGCTGCCTGTTTGCTGAAGCAGTGCCAGTTCCTAACAGTTATATAAGCCAGCCAGAAGTAGATGGTCTATTAATTTCCTGGAATTGGTATCTTGTGACAGAAGAAAATAAATTTCAAAAATAATTGCTATCAGGTTAAGTGGAAGGCTCATTCCATTTATTAGAGAAATATGTTGACGCATTTCTCTTCAGTAAGGCACAGTAATTGAGTAGCATGATAATAAATGTTTACGTCTCTATTTCAAACCAGGAGTCCTTTTAACTTAGCTGATATTCCACTGAGCAATTTGCCTATGTTAGGAGATGTATTATTAAGTCTAACTTTAGAAAACTTTTGCATTTATCTGTATATCAACCTAATCAAATCTCACTGCATTATTAGGTATACTGTAAGAAAATAATTTAAGGACTACAATATATTATTATAACAGTCTAATTACTGAGTAGTTCAGGTCATGACTGTGCTTCCTGGAATACTTCTGTGAGCTACTTTAGATAGTTAAGTTTATGTAATCAATAAGACATTTTATAATGTGGCTGTTGAACATGTGTTATCCTTGGCATCATCTATATTGGTACTGCATTTATAGAAAAAAAAAAAAGTGAGTATAATTTCTGTAGAATGTGCCTGAAAAGTAACATAAAACATGAAATTGTGGTAATTTATGTAGTAATTTCATGAAGAGTAAAAGGAAAAGAAAGTTAACAGTAAACATAATACAGCAAACTACAAAAAAGGTCTAGTAAGAGGCTTTTCTCATGTTTTTACAATGGAGGAAATATAAAATTTATGTCAAAAATAACTAAGGAAAAATGTGTAACACAAGTTTTGTAGAACTCATGGTGAGCATATGTGTCTGCTCTGACCTTCACTTCTGATACAGATAATTATTTAAAATCTACCTCCCAGTTCCTTGTTAATTTTTATCTTTTATTTTCTGTTTCTTTTTTATGCTATACTTATAAGTCACTGCTAACTTTTCTCGAAGTGATAGAGATTAGAATTTATAAATCTGTGGACCAAAAAAACCCATTTTTATAAAGTATATGACTTCTTTATTTCTGGTTTAAAACATACTAAAACAACAAAACAAGGAAAATAGTAAACAAAAGGGTTTAGGAATCAAAGTTGAAATGAAAGAGTCAATGTGTGGAGACATAATTGGACTTTTTCTTTATTTAACTGATAAGGAAATTTCCAGAACAGTGCATGGATGAGATCCAGCCCCCAGAGCTTGGAAATAATGAGCCATTTGAGTAGGCAAAATGTTAGTTTATAGGAGATGTTGATGTTCATGTAGTTTAAGTATTGATTTACTGTATGCATGGAATTTTTGTGGATGGATTTGCAGCTTTTGCCAAACCAAATTTTGAAAAACAGGCTTTTTATGAGGAGAAGTAAGGGCTATTTTACTCTGGATTGAAAAGGGAAGACACCTCGTGTTGACTGAAATGGCCCTTGCTTTGCATGCAGGATAGGCCAGAGGACTTTAGGTATTGTCAAAGCAGCACAACAGAATTCCAAAAAGGAAATCAAGTATTCAGTGGTTCTATCTACCCAGTCGTTACCCAAGAATTTTGTATTCATTTACAAGATGAACTACTACAGTAGTTAAATAGGAATTTCAGAATTACTTTAGATTGTGTATATTGTATCCTTCTCTTTAAATAACACAAGTCTTCTATACTTAAAACACTGTACATGAGAAATACTGAAATTACTTCATGCATCTGATGACTTGGAACATTTTGTCTGACATATCTTTGAAATGTCATTCCCCAAGTAATGATTAGCAGGCTATTTCTCATTTATTGTTTTGTACCACAATGGATTTGAGGTAATTTAAACTGATTCATACCTAGTAACTGTAGAGCCATATATTTTTGTGTGATATTAAATAACAGGTATTGCTTGGATTTGAGTTATAACACTGAATTAGTCCCATATAGTGACACTTCTAGAAAAATATGGTGGGTTCATATGTTGTTCGGCATCAAATAAATCAACATGTGAGTATTTAAACAGCTGTTAATTTGTGGATTGATTTATCAGTAATAGTACAGACAATGAATGCTTTAATACTTGCAAAAATACTCAGCTAAGGCTGAGTCTTAGCTGCTCTGCTTTTGCTCATGGACAGGTGAGCCTAAACCTGCAACAGCAGTTCAGTTTTGACAGGGATTTTGACTATGCTTAAAAGATAAGAAGGCACAGGCTTAATTTTCTGATTGGTGCAAATCTTCTTGGCCTTGTGCTTTGGAGCAAGAATTGTTACTTTATATACAATGACAGTGATGATGGAACACCTGTACTTTAAATTATACTGAAGTTTGCCTAGTAATAGTTTCACAGACTCATTAACTTGGAAAAAAAGCTCAAAAAAACCCCCAAACAAACAAACAAACACCGGCAAAAAAAAAAAAATCCAACAGAACAACAAAAAATCCCCACCGAACCCACAAAGCTTTAGAGTATTGATTTTTTATTAAATTTTCTAGAAGAATCTGTTTTTATTTGAAGTAGCATTTCTTGTGACAGTGCATTGCATTAGTTTTCTTAAATGTGTGCACATATATATACATACATATATATATATATATATATGTATATATGTATGTGTAGGTAATGATAGGTAATGGTTTAAACCCAGGTGGCAGCTAATCATTCACTCCCACTGTCATCCATTGCAGCAGAATTGGAAAGGAAAGGGGTTCCAGCACAAATACAGCCAATGAATGATTTATTTTTTCTTTATTTTGATGGCACAAAAAGGTATGCAAATGATTAGATGTTGAGATTCTTAATATAATGAGCAAATTCCTACAAAATTAATTCAATTTAATTGCGTGGAATGGGAAAAGGTTTTTACAGTAAATGGTTGAGTTCTTTCTCATATTCAAAATATAGTTCTCTAAAATTGGTGGGAGCCATTAAATTGCAGACTATTTAAAATTTCGCCTTCACAAGTATCTCAATTGGGATCAGGAGTGCATTTTCAAGCAGATCTCACCACTGCTCCCAGTTCAGACACTCTACATTTTAGGTTGTTTTCAAAGTTCATGGTCTCAAAAAAGAAAATACATTGCTGCAGAAATGCCTTTAATGTGCTGCAGCTGACAGCAGAGGTTTTTGCTAGCTAATGTAGATACAAGCTTCATTAAGGTATCAGAATTCAAATTCTACCTCGCACAATTTAAGTTGGTTGTTTCTTTTTTTTTTGGGTACTGTCATGCATTTTATGATTATATAATAATTCCAGCTGTATTTTGACTAAATGAGCTGCGGTATGCTTTTGATATCAACAGGAATAGTACTACATGTTCTAAGGGAAAAACACACTGGTCTAGAATACAAAAAAAAAACCCCATATACTCCAATTTTGTCTCTCTTATT
>VWYE01021399.1:0-46065 GCA_013398995.1 Alaudala cheleensis | reverse complement strand
GAAATATTGTTTAAAGTGAGTATTTTTCTGCCTGTTTTTTAATTTTTGGCTGCCTGCAATAAAGTCCCTGTAGGTGCACATTAAAGTAACTCTGCTATCCTGATTCCAAAATTTTGGCAATAGTCTCCTCACTTATTTGCTAGAGAAAAAAGAAAAGAAGGAAGGAAAAGAAGGCAGGCAGGGAGGAAGGGAGGAAGGGNGAAGGAAGGAAGGAAGGAAGGAAGGAAGGAAGGAAGGAAGGAAGGAAGGAAGGAAGGAAGGAAGGAAGGAAGGAAGGAAGGAAGGAAGGAAGGAAGGAAGGAAGGAAGGAAGGAAATTATTTCTGTGACTTTTTCTAAGACTCACAAATAATTGGATTATTTGCCATATAGACAACAAATTGTTTCCTGTTTTAAGTATTTTATAGGTAGAGCAGCACTAGCACCAACCAGAATTCCTGTGATAATACTAAATAACTGTAGGCAGTTACATATTAGTCAACGTAGAATCTGAATTGAGCCTGACAACATGTCAGTAGTCCTACTGACCTACAGTGCATTTATCTTAATATTTCTATTTTCCTTTACTTGCTATGGAAAAAGATCCATACTCTTCTCACAATGATTTATCCAGTGAAGAGAATTTATACTTGTTTCACATGAAATAGTTTTGGCAGCAGGGGCACAAAATGCATCATTAAATGACAAAGACCAGTACCTGCAAAGTCTGAAATGTCTTAAGCTTGCTTGCCTTATTTTGCCATTCAAACATCTCTTGCTACTTCCAATGACCTTTCTATAGAAAAGTGAGATTGTTTAGTTCATAATTTAAAGGATTCTAATTGGTGAATTTAGGAGCACATGTATCTGCTAGTTTTTTCATATGGTTGTTCAAAAATAGCTATAGATAGATTTTTTTGGAGGGGCCAAGCAGCATTTGTTGATTAGCTGCCTACATTTGTTTCATAATAACACAATATTGGACTTGGTGTTCACGGTAAAGAAGAACTTTCAGTTTTAAGCATGAAGGATGTGGTGAGTAAGCAAGCAGGAGGGGAAGGGTATGCTCTAAGGGAAAGGTCAGCAGCTTTCAAGCCTATTATACTACATCAGACATGGATTAAGCAGCCACAATAGCATAATTGCACAAAGGGTCAAAAATGTGTGAAATGGTGTCATGATCCAGTACTTCTGTGTTTTAAATTTTGTATGGCTAATTAATGCCCAGTTCCTCACTTTTACTACCTCAGAGGTTTTTTAATGACTTTGGCTTACTGATCTGCAGTTCCTCCTTTCTGATTTGATCAGATACAAAACAGAAACGGGTATTATGAACCAGTGCACTAAATATCAAAATTCATGAGTGCACATGTTGTTGATCAATCAATGGACATTATAGAACAAGCAAACCAACAGCCAAAAAAATCCCATTCTCCTCTATTTAAAAAAAAACAACAAAAAACCAAAAAACAACAGTCTTCTTTTGCTGTATGGAAATACAAGGTTCTTTACTAAATATTGTTTGACATCCAGTGGTCAGTTCTGTTCATATACTGTAAAATTATTCTCTTACTTTTCCTCAGTCTATTATTATAGAAGGCCTGATGTTTGCTTTAGAAAGAAATATTTAAAAAATTTAACAAAGAAAGAAATTTTAGTCTTGTTCTAAAATTTTTAAGATGTTAATTCACAGTCATATAAAGTATATTCATTGTGCCATTGAACTTGAAATATTTTACAGACATGTTGTAAAATGTGTAGCACTCTGCATCTACTGGAGAAATATGTTGTCTCTGGTTTCCAGTCTATTGAGTTTGTGCTGTTTAGGTATTCTCTTCTTGTCAATCTGGACTCCCACTGTTGCTCATTGTATAATCAGGTACATTTTTATTAGTGTGTCTACAAATTCCAAGGTTACAGAATTCCCAATCAGATGCAAAACACTCTGCTTAGTGTCAAAAAGACATTTGAAAAATCTGTATAAGGGTTGCAGCCTGTGATTAGTCATACCAGTATAGAACAATCTTGGTTCCAAATTGCTCATTCTCTTCCAGCTCAGAGTATTGTATTTTAATTTGAGAAATCTGGCATTAGCAAGAAGTAATGATATTGGAAACAAAAAATCACTTATTTGTTAAAACAAACCACTATTAAATGTAATCAAGGTGCTTTTGCCCCTTTTTGAAGCTACTCTATTAGCTTTCAAACTACACATTTTGTGAAGTCCATAAAAGGTGTCAGTCTTTTTCTGCTAAGGCTCAGTTGGATCTTATGAAATCCACCTAGGAACATGTTAAACAAGGCCTCCACAGAAAGTTACTAAGGGCTGTGTGAAGCTCTGTAGTCCTTAAAGAGATGTCCTTCAAGCACTGGAAAATGCAATGCCAATACTGTAGTCTTCTGGGGAAAAAAGAAGAAAAAGAAGACAGATGATGAGGATGCTTGCTGCTTTTCATTTTCCCCTAATTAGTCATGGAATTATGTAAAGATAGGAAGATTTTTGCTTAGATTCTGCCTACAGAGCAACAAAAAATGTCTCTGCAATAGTTTTTTTGCTTTTTGTCTCTGTCTTGTGGCTACACACCAGTCAAAGTATACAGGAGAGGTCATAAGACATCAAAAAGACTTCTGTGCCCTTTTAAAGATAATCTCATAGTCTATTAAAATATCTTTCTGTAGATATCTCGAGTTCTTTCTCTTGAATTTATTATTTTTTTCAGATTTTCAGATATTCTCAGTTTTACTACTCCAAGGCCCATGCGTTCCCTTCCCTCCCCTAGTTCTTCGTTTATGACCTGTCCTTTTTTGATTCTTCCTGTTGTGCATGACAAAGCTGAGAACAATGTATCTATAAGTTGAAAGCTAGTGTTTATTTGTTCATTTATTTATTGCTCATGTTTTGTGCTTTTTAAAAAACTGGATAGCATGACCAAATGTTACACTTAATACATGTAAGACTCTGAACACAAAAAGAAGAAAAGAGAAAAAGAAATCTACCACTTGAAAAATTCCTACTAACTCTCAGCCTAATTCTTTACTGATAGCTGGAAATTTTTCTTTTTGTACCTTGAGATATAGTTTTAAAACTGATGTTTTCCTTCTCTGTATTTTTCTCTGATATCTTTTTAAAATATGAAGATGTATTAAAACATCTGTATACTATGCATTAGAAAACATAGTTGCATCAACTCATATAAACTAATAAAAGTAATGAGAATTTCTTTTATAGAGGGAGAGGAAATCCTACTTAGGACAGAACCAACTCTGAAACAGAAGAGCAGTGACTCTAGTAACAGAGACAGAAGATGCTGTGTAGTTCCCATCCCCTTAGGAATGGTGCATGAAACACAGCAAGTCTAATTAGATCTCCAGAGAGTAGAAATGCACATTTGACAGTCAATTTAAAGACAGCAGTGCCAGAGCACTTTTATTTCCATAGACTTAGAATCTGAATTATCTTTGCATGAAATGTGTGAAGTAAGAATATGATATTTACAGGAAATCAGCACTGATGTGCCTCACAGTGTTATGAAAATGATGCCCAGTCTTTTTATCTTTTTTTTTAGCAGATGAAAGACAAGAAAACAACATGAAAGCCTTGAAAGGAAGTATCTGGCTACCCACTATCAAAAGTAACTTGTTAGTGACCTTACTTGCACAAACAGGTGATTATAGCATAGTTCATACACTTTCATACATAACACATTCTAATGTTCCAGAAACCTTTTTACTCAGTGATATAAAAATGTATATGTACATTTATAAAATATCTTAACCCTGAACTAATTTGAAAACTTTCTTTTTCTTTTTATGGTTAAGATTTCTGACAAGCACAAAATTAATCATTTACATTATAGTTAAATTAAATATATATTTATTACAAAGTTTGTAACAAATCAGGTTTATCATCAGTTGCTAAAATAGAGTACTTGGTGTCAGATACTGTTTGCATAAATGTAGATGCTTTGTTATAAAATAAACTTGTGAATTTTAACTATTTGTATGAACCAAAATGATGCCTAACACAGTATAGTGAAATAGGATGAAAAGAAATTATTTCTATCACCAGTACTCATTTATAGTCCAATCATTCTGGCTACACACAGAGATTCTACAGACTTTCTTATTTTTAACAGACTATCTAGTCTCCCCTTTTCAAATCTTAACATTTGCATCTTTGTCCTACAAGGAGTTCCTTAGCTCTATCACATATTTTTAGGAGAGCCTTCTTCACTGCTTTGTCCTAATCTGACTTCCCCTTTCGTATGGGAAACTCTGTTGCTTGTTTTGGAAGAAATGGAGGAAAATATATCTCTCTCTGTCTAATAACATGTGTCTTGGCCTTCCTATCTACGTATGATGTAGGTATAATATCACACTAATGCATAATATCATACTCATTTCTTGAGTATGATTCCTGACTTCTAGTCTGCAGGCAGTTCACATCAAAGAGCATTTGATTTTAAGAGACTTTTGCAAAACATTTATCTGCTTAAAATGAAACTCTATAGGCAAGAAGAATTAGCTTTGGAATTTGCGTCAAATGTGGTATATGATTTAGTCAACAACACTGAAAAACTCAGAAATAATGAATAGTCAAATTTCTGCTCTTCAAAAGTACACATATTTGGAGGTAAACCATAGGGGCCAATCATTTTTCAGATACTTCATAGGCCACTGATTAAGCTTTGAGAAGAATGTTATGTCTACTTGTCTTCCATGTGGTAGGATAGGTCTGAGTAAGTGACAATGAAAAAGCAGCTTTGCTCTAATGCCAGGTTCCTCTGGCCTTGAGATGATGCTCTTGCAGGAGTGCCTGCACACAGATCTTGATTTCAGAGTTCTCTTTTAGTTGGACAAGACATCCTTAACTATTGAGCTGATTTAAAGATGAATAGCAGCAAAACCTCTTCCTTCCTCCATGTGGACTTTGTAAATTATGGTTATCATCTATTATAAATGTATGCCTTTCCTTTTCCTCTATCTAAGGAAATTGTTGAAGATTGAAACAAATTTGCAATTTAAATTTTAATCTAAAATGTCTTCTAAAACTGAGATTTTTATATTTTTGGGTTGAACTGAAATTTTTCAGCTGGACTGTGCAGACCTCAGGCCAGATTTAGAAAACAAGTGATCCCAAAGCACAAAAAAAAGTATTTTAAAAATAGTTTTTGAAATATTATCATAATTGAAGTTAACTATAATAAATAAAGTAAAAAATAATTCCAAAGTGAATAAGATATGGTAAACAAATAAACAGACATAGGTAATTGCCATACATTTTTAATAAAATACAAAATTATTTTAACAAATAATAAAATAAATGATTGCCTAATATTGGTTTTAAATGGTAACTTTTTAATTACATTCTTAGGGAATCTGCCAGGTGGGAGTGAGATTAAGTCTGCAACCAGAACAGGAGTTCCTCATTTGTTCCACTTGCATTAGTAGAAGTGTATTCTATCTTAAGATAAATAGATATATCTTTTTTGTTATTTGTAATCAGACTGATCTGATCAAGTGTTGATTCATTCTTTGCTTCTGCTGCATTCCTTTATAAATGCCTGATGTTTTGTTTCCTGCTTCGTGACTTACTCCAATTAGTGCCAAGGGATGACCTGTATTTTATGTAGCTTTAAAAACAAAAAAAAATCCTTAAAGTTCTTACAGTGTATTTTATAGAGTTTATTACTGAAAAGCTGAGAGGTTGAATGGCACATGTGCTTCTGTTACTGAAAGGTAACTCCTGCAAGGCACAGCAGATCGCTGGGCCTGAAGGAGAAAAATGGACTTCCAAAGGTCTGAATAAAATTTGTTAGCAGTATTTAGTATTCATCAATACACTTAATTCTAATAAACTAAAATCGTGTTATATAAGCCTAAATTCATATATGCTCTTGTTCCTTCTACAAACAGCATTGAAGAACAACAACAAAAAACCCTACAGAAACCCCCCCAACAAAAAAAAAGTATCTATTGTACTAGCATTGTCTGTAACAGCAATCACATAATTTTCAGTATAATCTCACATTTTCTTCTGACTTGTTTTAACAAGCATGCTGAGAGTTTAGTGTAGTAATACCTAAAGATTAGCTTTATTTCTTCCTAGGACACAACTAGTTTGTGTTTTACGTCATATACCCCATATTTGTCCTTTTGCTTCTCAGGACTTGCAATAGACTTTGCAATCATATCTACCCGAAATTAAATTCTAGCTTGTTGTCAGGCCTAAATTTCTAAAAGAGACAGCAGAAAGGCTGCAAAGGAGGGGAGAAGAGGGCAGGGGAAGGGAGCAAAGATCAGACTCCACTGGAGTGGTGGATGGTTTTATGGTGTGTGTTTAATAAAATATTGCAACTGTGTAACAGTTCCTGGAGACCTATTTTAAAAATTTCTGCAAGGCTAGGCAAAATCCCAACAAAAACACAATCCCTAAAATAGGCTTTTTAAAGTGCAACTTTGGACTTACAAATGAACTGTCAATAGGGAGGGTTTTTTCTAAAATATATCATAAGGGCAATAAAAATTGATTTCTTCAGCAATTGGCACTTCAACTCTACTGGCTAAGTTAAACAAACTATCTCATATGGTTGATTATTTTTTCTGTGATCCCTCTTCTTTTCAAAGCTAGGTTTACAAGATCAAATGAGATTGTCTTTGCAAGATAAAGTTCCTTTGTTTTTTTACTCACAAGAGACCAAAAGCTAATCTGAAAGTTTATAGTACATTACTCTCTTACAACAGTAAGAAAGTACTCAAAGAAAAGCTATTACAGTACCAGAAAATCAAAACTTTAGAATTCTAACTTGCTCGGCTCTTTTGCTCACAGCCTCCAAAAGGGCCTGACATTTTAATGAAAACATATTAAATTTTTAAAAAATAAATAATGTTTAGGGCAATAATTTCAAAGATAAATTTTTGAAATCTTCAATTATTTGGCCAGAATCTGGTAAAAATTAGAAGCTTTAGACCAACGGGTTTACTCTACTTAACTGAGAGTAATGCAAGTGCAGTTTATGAATCAATGCTAATTTTAAGTAGCAGGACAGTGATTGGTGAACATTATATTGTTAATCATTCTGTGCACATTCTACTCATCATAATTAAATTAAAAGAAAGGCATCCTGTGTTTCATAATTATTTTCCATTTGATCATGCAATCAAAACTAAAACTAGATTTTCTCATTTTGTTGCTCTGAGATGTATCAGCTTGGAAAAACATTGCTCTTATTACCATCTAAAGGTAACATACTCTTGATCCTGGATCTACCCACAAATCATGAATTAGACAGCAGGAATCTATAGACTTGTTTGCCTTTTCCATACATCTTTGTTGTTTTTATATACAATCACAAAACAACAGTTTGGGACAGTGTAAGAATGGAAAGGAAATTAAAAATATATGTGTGTATGTATTTATATTTGTTTGTCTATACTGATGGATCACATGTTATGGATTCTTTATCTCCCCTAATGGATGCTTAATACATCAATTCAGTTGTCTGAGATTAAATATGCTGGCAACAAATCCTTTTTAGAACCTATGTTTTTTGCAGAAAATCTTTTAGAAAAGAAAAAAAAAGATATTAAATGTTCTGGAATACCAGTTAAAACTGGACACAATTCCCTGTTATTCTAGTTTTATGCTGACATAATTTTTCAATGTCAGTGTACCTATGTAGCATGAAAATAAAATAGAATAGAGATTTAACACTGATTCTACATAGTCCTTTCCAGGGCTGTATTGTCAGTGAATTTAGTAAATAATTTCACAAAGAAAAGGTCCAGCTGATTGCTATGTTGCTAAAATTAATAGCAATCTGCCTTGTCATTCTGTTTATAAATTGTCTCAGTTCCTCTAAACAATTGCTTTAGTGCAGCATGTAAAACAACTCCTACGGGAAAAAAGAATCCTATATATTCAGCACTGTCAATATACTGTAACTTAAGGGCTTCTTCATAATTGCAAATAAAAACAAAGTCAGCCAGCCTTAATTGTAGCCATAGAGTCATTCTCTTCTATCTACATCTATGAGAAAGTGCTTTTCAGAAGATCCACTTTTAATAAAAATATTCTGTTTTTAATTCATGTACTTGATTACTAACATTTCAACCTATTATTGAAGATTTTGGTCATGTGGATTTTTTTAATGTGAATTGATAAGATTATTAAATGAAAATTTAGTTTACTAGAAATTTAGCTTCACCGCAGTGCTTGTTTAACAAGCATTTGTTTAAGAATACAAAAAATATTGGGAATTTATTGCTTAACCATGGAGAACAAATCCACAGGGTGTGTTTGTCAGCTGAAGTAGTTTGAAAGAACTGCAGAAAGGACTGTGCAAAATAATATAAAGGAGATCGAGAAAGGAACTAGAACAGAGTGCTTCTGAAATTCATTCATCCTTAGTAGGAACTTAAATCCTCTCAAATCACCTTTTAAGTCAGCATTCAAGTAGCAAATTAAAGATGAAGTGCAAGCCAGAAAATATAAGGAATCAGCAGTTAGCACACAAGCCCCATAAAGGAATGGAAATCAGTTTTCTTCTGAAAAATAAGACAGCAACAAAATAAGATAAGAAAATATGCAGGAGAAATTAAGGATTTTTCTCCCTTTTTTAGTGGCCCAAAGGAAGCAAGCAAGAATTTGACTGATCAAAGAAGTATCCCATAAACTCCGAAAGAACAAATAGGGAAAACCTTACATTTAATTTAGGCTTTCAAGTAGTCACTCTTACAGTCCAAGAAATGTAATCAGAAGGATTAGAACTTCTCCACCTGATACAATTATTATCTTATGTCATTGTAAGCATGTAAAAATAAGATGACTTGTACAATTCTGTCAGTAAGTACAAGATGATTTGAGAAGTTGTATCAATAATAGCAGACATTAAGTTTCTGTGTATTTACCCCGGTATATAGCAACATTACAAGTTGAGACAATGTCACAAATTTCTTGGAAGTCTTCAAAGAAAACCTTTGGGAAGTGGGCAATAAAGATGCACCACAAAGGAACTCCAGATCTCCATCAAAATGAGAATCCCCACAATAGGGATCTTCACATAGTGAAATAGGAATCTTTTGGCAATTGGTAAAAAAAAATTGATAGGGAGGTTGCACTGTCATGTAGCTTCTTTAAAACTCACTAAGAGATTTGTTAAATTATGCAGGAAATGTTTCATAATCACTCTGCAAACAGTTTTATTAATTGATGATTTCAATCCATATAAGACAAAAAGCTGGAATATCCTTTCTAAGTCACCACTACTCACTAAAAGTATATTTTGTCTTAGATGAGATGTTACACACTTGATCACGTATAGTAATACTTTGCATCAGAGTTGCAAACTTTTAGATTATATCAGAATGTGTATAGACACTCAATTATATTTCAACTAAATTGTTGTCCATTGTATGTCCTTATCATGCTGGAAAGATTTAACAAAGGCTAAAAAGATAATGTGATTGTTTTATTAACACTTTATATTATTATTTTTGTTATTTGGGCACATTTATTTTGTTTCTTGGTATTTACCAAGCTTATTGTTTGAATTCATGCATAACTGTGTGTTTATTATTATAAAGTTTAACGTAAATATAGGTTTTATGTATTGTATTCCAAAACAAGGAAATAAAAAAGTCTTATCTCTTGCTAGAGACAATTTCATCTTCTTTAAAACTGTGATGATACACCACAAACCAGGAGCCACAAACTGTTACATGGATGGGTATCATTCAATAGTAACTTATTTAAATGAAACTAAATAATTTGAAGTCTATCTCAGCAATGTTTATGTAGATGAGGAGAGGAAAAAATTTCACAAGAGAAAACAGTTTGATGGCATTATTATTGTTCTGCAGTGACTAACATGGCAACGGGTTAGTTAGAGCCTTAGTGCATGACATGTTAGCTTAATACCTTTATTTTAAACTATCATTCTGTCTGCATTTTATGTAGCATGGTCTTTATCAGCAAAGAATACTTTGTTTAAATATGTTAATATACTGCCAGGATTAGGTCTCAGTTATGTTGACAATAATGAAGTTAAATCATGGTGTCCTTTTTCAAGAAAAGGATAAAAATAATAAAAATTAAACTATTTCATTCCAATAGCAAATTAGTACAGATGCACTCTATCTTTCAAACACAGTTCATGCAGGTGCTATTTACGAATGATTTGTACTTAACAGAACTATGACTAAAGTGTGTTTTTAGATAATTAATGAAATGTCACCCTGGCTTAGTGGTATTAGCATGCAACTGAAAATGTTTTTCTGTAGCTAGTCACTCATATCTCCAACAGGGAGTCAGTCCTGGGCAAGTTTCTCACTGCTGACATCCTGATATCAGATCCCAGGGAAAAAGGGATATTTGTGAAAATCTCTAAGAAAAAAAGGTTTGATGGCTGTACAGCTCATGTTGACCTGATACATGAGTTCACCAGATACACTAATATCTCTTGATATGACCTTGAACAGATTTTTTTCATATCATTCTTGTGTATTTTTGTGGAGCAAAAGCATCAACTAATGCCATATAATTCCATAAATATTCTGCTAAGAAAAACATTCTTTAGTGATTAATAATTGAAGTGATCCAAGAAATATTGCAAAGGAAATAGCTCACAGTTTAGTTGCAACATAAGTTCACTCATTGAGAATAGACTAGGACAGGTAGTACTGAACCCTTAGACTTTGAGAAAAATGTGTAAAAAGTAGTCATAATTGCCACATGACCTGTCTGGACTCTGAAAAAGAATAATTTATTCCATTCTGTACTCTGGGAATAAATATTGGGTAGAGAAAATGAGGGGAAAATATGCCAGTTCTCAGCCACGTTTTGCAGTGTTGATTGCTACCTGATGTGTTGTTATCACCCTCTGGTTTCCCTTCCTGAATATATTACAAGGATGTAGTGTGTGTGCTAGTGATCTGTGGGATTTCTTGTTGTATTTCTCCCTGTCAGGGTCTGCAGCAGCCTGCAGAGTCCTGATAGGTTCTTTTAGGGATCTCAAAGCGCAAAAGACACAACAAAGGGACAAAACCAGTTTAAATCATCAACAATGCACTTTATTTAGTGCCAACAACAGTATGCGATAGTGGGAGAGAAAAAGAAAAATAGAAAAGAGAGAGAGAAAAGAGGAGAACGGGATTATAGCTACCACGGAAGAGTCGGGGTCCTCGAGGTGATGAGTCCATAGACGCGTCTTCATCTGTGGGGTGCACACCAGGTGGGTCCCAATGTTCACAGTCTTTATAGATCTTCTCAAAGTGAGGGGCATTTGGCCAAGGTGGGGCTGCACAGAGCTGCCATGGCAAGTCCATTGTTCTTTGTGGCTCCAAAACCAGCTGCACCTGGCCATGGTCCATGGTGCGGGCAGTGCAGCGGTTGGGGTCGTTCCGACCCATACAGCAGGAATGAACAAACCAGTCCACAGAGCGCAAGCATCGGCCCAGTCCATTGTTCCCAGTCTCTGGTCCAGTGAGCACACACCTGCAAGTTCTGGCAGGCCTTCCACCCCTGGACAGGCCAGAACTTCAGAGTCTGGGGGTCTCAGCCCCTGGGATTCTCAGTTACTTGGAGACAGTTGTGAGGCAAGTGAGGGATCTCAGACTGACTCTGACACTCCCACACAAAATTCAACAAGTACAGCCAACTAGATGTAGTGCTTTAAATTAACATTTACCTGTAGTTCTTTCCTTTTCCAGGGAATACCAGGATTAGCTAACTGATCAGATGGGGGCAAATAAAGTCCAGGCCTTGTTTTATCTGAACTATACCTTCAGATAGGTTTCATCCCATGACACCATTTTGCCTAAGCCCAAAGAATCTGAGTGAAATGTTTTGCTGGGTGCTTTAGCACCTTCTGAGGTCAAAGATGGCAAAATTTATGCATTTAGATCTCTCTATTTTGCTATTTGTAATTATTTCCTTCAAAAGAATGTTTTCCAAGCAAGGTGCAGGTATTACCAATATGAAGGAAGGGTATTTGGGGTGGATTTTTGACCCCTATGTGTTTGACATGCTCACAAATTATATTTTTTCATTTGTAAGAATGAATATATTAAGGTGCATTTGTAGACATCTAAGACATACTGTTGCTTCCAGAAAAATTTCATCAATATGCAAATTGTGTCTAGTTGAAATGGCAAAAAATGTAAAGTTGTAACAAAATATCATATTGCACATTAAATGGTCTAAATTTCTAAAATACTGTAATAAAATTAATTTGTGTATAAGAAAATGTTAAAAATAAATATTGTGATAGTATGATTAATAGGAAAGTAGAAAATGTTTGCTATAGCAGTAAACTGAAAATACACTCTACTGTTAAGAATTTGGATTTACATGAAACAGGTTTGGTTTTGATTTACCATATCAACAATCTGTTCCTTATTTGCTGTCAAAGTAATGCAATTCAGTGCATGGTCAGTGATAAAGAACTGGTGCATGTGACTTTATTCAGCTCTTGCTCACATTTTGGCTGAACACAGGCCATGCTAAAACTTGATGAATGCTGGGGAATAACACCATCAGCCCCATGAGACAACAACATGTACAGGACACGATGGCTAGGAAGCACTGAAGGTCATTATGCAGCCACTGACACCTGCAATTTTTTTTCTCTGGCAGACATTATTCCTGTATGCTGATGGTTGTGCAGTTACTTCACAATCTCCTAGTTTATGGTAACAGAGTAAACATCCCTCCAAGACATGGATGTGTCTGTTTACAAAAAGCAAGCTTTTGAGCTGAATCTAGTAAGGGTGCAGACACTTTTGTGGTTCCCTGTGTTATACATGGGATGCCTGCACCATGATGAGGAATAAGGACAGGCACTCTCACCCTCAGCTAGGCGACAGGTTTTGCTCATAGGCTTGCACATTAGTTACGAGTGGAAGATTACAAACTGTTTGTTGGAGTCAGGAAACAAAGAAATTGTGAGATAGAAACCTCATGAATTAAGTGAATGCGTGTTAGACTAACCTTTGTGAAGGGCATTGAGCCCTTCTGCCTTGTCTTTGTTTTCTTTACTGATGAGCTCATAAAGTAAAGTTCAATTGACAGAGTACATCGCCCTGCAAATTTGAGAGCTCCAAACAGGCTGTGACAGTGATGACACACTGTAGGAGAAAAGAAAAAGCATTTAAATATAGAATATAAATACTGAGCTTCTTTCAACATTAATTTGAATAAAAATGTATACTGCCTTTGAGTTAGCATCAACTTTTGTTCTGATGTCTGACAAGAAGTTAAGGGGATTCTACTTTTATACATTAAAATACTCTTATTAGGAAAGACTTTTCATAAAAGGTATACAGGATCTTTCTTTACATTTTTTTAATCATCTTTGACCCTTATTACAAAGTGGGAGAAAAATATGAATGTCACCTGGATATTCCAAAAACTTGAATCATTTATCTTTTAAAAGCTCTCTTGTTGTAAGATAAGAAATTAATGATACAGTTTGCTTTTAGCACTATTTTTATAAAAAATTATTAAATATATGAAAGTTTTTCATACCCTAATTTATTATTACCTTTTAAGGCATTTTTTTAGCCCTATTGCACATAATATTACACATAATACGTGCTCCATACTTCTGAGATTCTCAATATTGTTACGAATCTCCTAAGAATCTTAAGCAATATTCCAAGTGGCAGATGATTTCAACTTTGGGAATATTAGTCAATATACACCTTTATTTAATTTCTTTCCCTACTGCAGCAGTCTCATGATCTCTTCAAATAGCATAGACGTTTTAAAAAACAGGTATGAACACATCAGAGTGGATAAGTTTGGACCCTTATAATGTGTAGACACTAGCCCCAAGGTCAATACAGAATTGGATGAACTGTTCATACCTAAATCTGATTCAGAATTTTCTCTTTAAGTTAGTTAGACTCTTAAGTTAGTCTTTCTAGAACGCTTCTTGCCAAAACCTAGAGCTTTAATTAAAAGAAAAAATCCTTTGTCTAGATTTTTGTCTAGACAAAATTTAAGATGAGGTCATGTCATATTTGGTTACCTGCCAGGGAACTTCAGTATTGCCTGGTCTGGGTTTCAGGCTCACTTCTCCTGTCCTGCATCTGAAAAATGCTGTCACCTTCAAGCCTGCCATGGTACAGGGTCTAGATTTTTTGGTGACACTGGCTGTCCCTGGTTATGGGATAACCTTTGTGTGTGACCTAACTATAACTTTTGAAATTTAATGAAGACATATCATATTATGACTCTGACTTTTGAAATTTAATGAAGACATATCATATTATGACATTTAAAGCTCCATGATCAATTATTTCATTTTAGTCTTACTTCATGTTGGAATAATAGCAGGGTTAGTAAGACATATAGTGTAACAGGAAATCTATGTGGGAAGATACATTCACAAAATCTTGTCAGCCTTTGTTACAAAGAAATTATAATTAAATACAAAAAGCCTCCCACAACATGGATAGAGATTTTACAGAATTTTATACATAAGTATGAACAAATTATTCTCAGTATAAAATACAGAAAATAAGAAAGTGACCTAAACTGAATTATGCATACAGTCACAGGTCCTCTGACTATTCATAGTTTAGAGGCAAAATAAAAAAAAATATAATGGAAATTATTTATCCTGATTTTTCACTAAATGCCACTGTTATGAATCTGATCTTACTTTTATCAGATAGTTTTATATGGAAAGGAAATTGGCCACATGTTGACTAACTTCTTTATTTAGAAATGTGAAAATAAATCATGTTGAAGTTTTATATGAGCAGTGGGATGAAGCTTATCAGAGCTGATATATTAAAGAGTTGGTGGGTACAGATAAAAGTAAATTGGAAGAGGCTCTAGACTACCTCACATGTGCTTGAGTTAGGGGAAACACCAAAGAGACTCACTCAAGTGAGAAAAAGTCTGGCTAAGTGCACACTTGAATGCATTTTTCTCTTGGTTTTCATAATATATTTTTTCAGTTTTTCACATTCTGAGCAAATGCTTTATTTTAAATTCTTCTATTCAGGCCTAGCAAAATCTTGGCTTCAAGAAAGAAAATCTCACTGTCACCAGCAGTCAGGAGGCTAACTGAATAGATAGAAGGGGAAGAAAGGAAGGATTCAGATATAATTCTGCCAACTCAGTCATTATGTGTAAGTATAATGTGGGATTTGAAACTCGCATATTAATTTATTCTGCATCTGTGAGATGACCATAAAGGCTAATCTAATTTGTACACTTCCTGATTCTTTCTAAAAATAATTTCTAATATAACTTCTCAAATACCAGGTCACCTCCCATTGTTTTCTAACCATATAGAAGAGAGAAAAAAAGGGCATGATTGCCAAATTATCAGTGATTTTAAACAAGATTGGTAGAACACCAATGTTCTTGGGAAGTAGAACAGATATTGGAGAAGGTGTTGACAATAGATTGTGAAGCTTTTGACATAATGTTTTGGCATAAGTATATGACAAATAAATCAAGGAAGTGGAAAACTTTAACAAGTACATGACAGGGGTCTGGATTATTTCCAGGGATGATATCTGAATATTGTTTCTTGTTCCTCACTTGTGTGACAACTGAAATTTTGAAGATTAGGGAACTTGACTTAGAAGTTAGTTTGCTAATTAGCAAATGCTGGGTTTTCTAATGAAAATACATGGGGGATTTTGCAGTGGTTAATTTTTATAAATCCTTTAACACCATGTTACGATACTAAGCAAATTCAGAGAAAATTGTGGAAAAACATATTTTGTCTGATCTTTTTTTCCTGCTTGCTTTATTAAATAACTATTTTCTGCATGTCTAGTGTGCTGAGCAGGATCAGGATATATTCCCTGCTACTGTGACCTTCCAAGAAATATTAGACACATAATTTATGAGTGGCAGAATTCAACCAAAACATGAGTATGTTAAAAAGTCAACTCCATACAATATAAATAAATCTGTGAGTTCAAGGAAGGTCACACCACTTTTGATTTACACATTAGCCTGTGAGACAACACTGACAAAATCATTGATTGAGGATGTGAGGGAGGACTTATTTGCTACTGGTTCCTGTTTTATCTTTTCACCCCACAAAATTTCTAGGCATTTTCATTCCCTAAATTGTTAAATTTTTGTTCTTAGAAGAGCTTAAAGAAAACCTTACAGCTGAAAAATAATGATATAATAAGTAAAAAGATATCTGCAGCAATAAAAAAATTACAATGTATGGGATTTTGAACTGATTTCCACATCATGATTATCACAATAACCTCATAGGAATCTCATTGACTTTGATACAAAAAATAGAATACAAAAGTTTAATATAGAATATATTGGTTTTACAGGGTAAGTCAGACATAAAGAAAGTGAAAGCATAGTACAGTATGGCCTTAGACCCAGATATATAATGAAGTATTAAAGATATCATGCAGCTCCAGAACCTTTACTAAAAGAAAGCGTCACTGAGTATTTGTAAAACTTCCCATGAAAATGATCCTATTACTAAATGTAGCAACAGTTTACAAGCTCCTTCCCTTGAAAAAACACTTGCAATGTTTGGGATTGGGATGACTTTTCTTGAGCAGGGATGTTGGACAAAATGACCCACTCAGGTCCCTTCCAACCTTACCCATCCTGTGATTATTTTGCCAAGAAGTAGTCACCAGTCCCTGTGCCTTAAATATAACTCGTTCATGGGTATGATTCTCTTGAGTAGTGCAAGACACAAGCAGTGTTATGGGACACTGCCCTTATTCCCAGAATAAATGTGTACTACCAGTTCATTGCATTCAAACAAATATGCAGCAAAAGTTTATTGAAGGAAGACATCCCTAGCGCATTCCAGTTTCTGTCTATGTTCAGGTATCTTTATGTTAGGTAAATGTATTCATAAAAGCCTAACTTCCAGAAAAATATTTCATATTATTGAAGACTGCTAAGTGTGCTGTGGTACTTACTTCAGTTAACGTGGAAATCACATTAAAGGAATGAAGTGAGTTTAGTGACAATTCAGGTGCTGAGCCAAACAAGGAGTAAAATAGAAAAAGCAGAAGCAGCAGGATAAGCAGCTAAGCTTTAGTTGGATGTGCCGACAAATAGTTTATTGAATGAAGGTTGAATGAAGGACTGAGACTACTGCTAGAGGTGAGAGTTTGAAAAGACACCCAGAGAGGAACTGGACACAACACAACACAGTGTACATAGTATATAGAAATTTTCTTAATTAAGTAATTTTCAGTGGTTTGTAACTTGGAGAATTTCTTTAGTAAAAGTATTATCTGTGTGCTTTGTAATCCCTGACAAGTAGTATGGGCCCATCTATAAATCTATGCAAATTTGCTGTGATTGTTTATTATTTAATATTTGCAAAGTCTTCTTATAGAAATCTCCCTAAACAAATAAAGGCAAATTTATATTTTTTAAACGCAAAGAGATTTCCATTAGCTGTTCAGATTTATACTTCTCCTTAACCTGTTTTACCAGAAGTGTCTGAATTGGGTATTAATGTACTGGGTGTTAATTCTATGCTTATTTATTATTTTCTCAGTATTGATGTATAGTATTTTACAAGAATAAAGGAGTATCTAGGGCTTACTCTAAATATCTGCTGGCATGCATTCAGAAACACCAGTTGCCAAATATGTGAAGTTCTTTTATAACTTGGAACAATTTGCTTGCTGAGGGAATTCTATAAGCACAAAATTTTTGTTCATACAGGTATTGCTGTATGAACATTTCCCATGAAGATGAGAAAGGAAATGTACAATTTGTTGATAAGATATCAGAAAATTAGTAATGCTGATCTTTGAAAACTAATGATGAAAAAAAAAGAATTATCAAAATGCAATTTCCATTTTTTTGAATCATTCCATTTTGCTCTAAAAATTACATGGAAAGCAATATATATTTAAATTTTTCCAAGACATACTTTTTGTCAGAAATTTTAGTTTCAAAAATGTTTTGCTAGCTTTTCATTTGGGGTACTACCTTGTAGATTTATGACCTACACTTTATAGTAACAAATATTATACATACCTGATAAAATCATCTTCTGCTTTTAGTTAATTGTAGTCATTACTGTATTTGATATCTTTCTACATACTGAAACTCTCAGAAACTTTTAGTCCTCATTCAATAGCTTTTTATATATGGAAATACAGACAGTGATAAGGATTGTAAATAGCAATTCTGTTTCCTTGAATATAAATGTAGTCCGTGACTGAACTCCAAAATGAAATAAAATTCGAAGACCGACTTATTTCTAAGATCTGAATTTGTGTTGCTCAGAGTGAGTATTGTAGTTTCCCTAATACATTTTAAGGGGCATCAGAATAAAAAAAGTTTATTTCCTTTTTCTGGATTTTAAAGGAAAGACTATCTTCAATAGACTCTTCATATTTTTTTCACAGGTTTTGGTTACTTAGGTGGTTCTCCTGGTCTATAAATTTTAGCCTAAATAATCAGAAATGCTCATTATTTGCTAGTGAGAGCCAAATTTTGAAATATAATTGTGAAAGTAGAAATGATGGCTTTACAGAATGAAAAATATACCAGGAAATTGGACACTGGAAAATATTTTATGTATCTCCAATGGAACAACTCAGTAAAAATGTTAATTAAAAGATTAATTCTTTTAGTAAATTACACAGATTTTCCATATTGTGACAGTGATCTCTGTAGACAAGATGCATCAGGAACATCTGAGAATTTGTTGCAAATATGTGTCTACATTTGTATTTATAACAATTGGCCATAGAGTTCTCATAGCATGAAAAGAAGTTAAAGAAAACATCAAATGAAACAAACTAAGGGTGTGCAGGGAGAACATACGACTGTGCAAAAAACATGCATATTTTTCCCTGCTGACAAAATTATTGTGAGTATGGTCCTTAGTCATCTTTTTCTCTTCTGTTTGTTTGGGTTTTTGCTTTTTTGTAGGTAGGTAGATAGGTAGGTAGGTAGGTAGGTTGGTTGGTTGGTTGGTTGGATGGTTGGTTTGGTTTGTTGCTTATTGGTGGGTTTTTTTTGATCTATGTTAGGAGAGAAGCAATTTGAGTATTTTCCTGAGCAGATGACATCTTTCCACCACAGAAATGGTGACTATAGATTAACAATTAAGGGAAGAAGTGAACCAGCCTGTGATAGGGAATTAGTGGAGAATTTTTTCAACAGAAAAATTGTGGAAGAAGTAATCACCATTTAAATCAGATTTTCAGCACATTCTCAGTGAGCCCAAGGTTAAGTTCACTGCCCATTTTTATAAATGTGGAGTTTATACAAAGGATTCCACCTGCATTGCAGTTCTTCTTGAAAGTAGCAGTTATGGAAGATTTTAACATTTCTAGGCATAGGTTTATTATATGAATTGCTCTGAATTCTGCTTTCCCAGAAGCAATTGTATTTGTTGGTTGCGTAATTGGCACATTCATCTTAAGAAGAATTATTATGATAGATATAATTTAGTCTATTTATTCATGGCAATTTACTGAACATTAGTATAATTCCATAGGGCCTTTAGCTACCAACAGGTAGCTGAAGTGTCCTCTTTGCTGCTGGGAAAGAAAGAAATGAGACAGCAACCACCTGTCAGTGTAGTAAACCAGGTGTAAGCTCTTCTGTGTATCATAACAATTCTTCGGGCAGGCAGCAGAAAGTAAAGTGGGATGTGGTTTCAGAGACAGGGACTGCTGTTTGTAGTTAGTTTATTTTATGGTACACGAGGATGAACGTGCTCAGGTTGTTAACAAAAAAACTATATGTGGGAATCAGGTGAAGAAAATGCTAAATAGTAGTGTCTGAAAAATGTTGTATTTGCCCTCAGTCAGCTTACCCTATTGCCTGAAAGCTGGCTATAGAAAGGAAATGTGGAAAATAAGACAATAAAAGCATCTGATTGTTGACATTTTCTTTTTTCCAGGATATGTGGATTGTTTTGCTTCTCCCTGCATGTTTTTTATAGTTTTTAAAAGGTATTAACTGCTAGATTGTTACAGATGCTTAAAGCTAAAAGAAAGAGAAATTAACATACCTAAAGTATTTCAGGTTTATTCTATTCCCTTCCATGGTTTGCTTTGTTTTTCTTCTTATCTGACTCAAATGTCTTCAAAATCCCCCTTTCTTAGCTTAGTATATAGCAGCAAGTTTTATAGTTTTATTTTGGGAGTTTTTGGGTGTTTTTTGTGGACGCAGGGGGTTGTTTGAAATTGTTTTCTCTGTTAAGTATTGATTGGCCTGATTTACTTGTACTTTTGCTACAGGACATGAATATGTATATGAAGAAAAGTATAAATATCCAAATTCTGACATGAATAAAATAATGTTATGCAGTTTTTTCACCTGCACTTTTAACATTTTTCTTTTTTAAATGTCTGCTAGGTTAGAATCTGTCTGTGATATTCTTTGTCACAATTCATGGATTGTTTCCATTGAGAAAATGCAGCATCTATGTGCCAGGGAGAACCTAGCAACTGAGTGGTCTGTAGTATTCCCCAAATCAGTCGTGGTTGTTGTCATGAAATCCTATTCCTCTGATTTTCCATTTGTCTTTGTGTTATGCAAGAAGATCCTACAACATGAGGTCAGTGCTTATGCCTACAGTTATTAATCACATTAACTCAGTTGCCATCATGGGAGAAATCTTGCCCCACCACCAGGAAGAATATAATTCCAGTGTTCATCCAGAAGAAAAGAAAACACACTTTTTTTGTGCCTGTAAATGAAACTACCCAGGACTGTGCTCTGCCCCTGGGGTCAAGCAAGGCTGATACAAGACTGATCTAACTAACAGACATGGATCGTTGTTGAAAACACGTCCCACACAGCTCTGTCCTGGTTGTGTAGGTGCCCATATTTCTGTATCATGACAAGTGTTGGTTGCCTATTACAGCTGAAACTTAACACCTGACCATTTCTTACATCTTCCCTGCTTCATGATCTAGATGGGCCTTTTTTTCCACACTCACTCTGGAGAAACTTGCTAAAAGTTAGTGGAAGTTACCCTCCTGGATGTTAGTGGAAGAAGCTTTCCTTCAACCATTCCTACTTCTTCCACACTCTGAACCTGTTCTACACAAGGATGACGTGATTGCCTTGTCACCCTAGTCAGATGAAAAAAGGTGAC
Source organism: Alaudala cheleensis (assembly GCA_013398995.1). Taxonomy (NCBI): domain Eukaryota; kingdom Metazoa; phylum Chordata; class Aves; order Passeriformes; family Alaudidae; genus Alaudala; species Alaudala cheleensis. The sequence goes on along the minus strand of VWYE01021399.1, from coordinate 24,989 downwards.
TCTTCCGTGCCATGCACACCCATAATCCACTGTATCAGCACTTAACACACAGGACAAGACATTGCTCTGTTGTCACACACAGTTTTTGACAGACGCTGATCTACCTGCTGTGCTTGTGAAAGAATGTCTTCCTGTTACAGTGAGAGTTTTGTGCCAAAGTTTCTTCCTGGTTCTGTGCAGTTCAGCAAGATTCTCACCCTAGGGCATGTATGTATCACCTCCTTCATTCTCTTCAATTTGCAGGAACCAAGAAGTTTCACTCACTGGAGTCTGACACTACTGAGGCAGTGATGCCTGATCCCACTACCAAGCTCGATTCTCCCTCATTTAGAATCTTCTGAACTAGTAGTGCCTCTCATGGAATATGATGAATCAGGACAGTCTAGAATTTAGAATTCCCTTCTCAGTATAATCTGACTAACACAGATAGTGCAATGCTGAGCAGTACTAGAGCAGTGGGTCTGGTTGTGTAGCTCCATGTATCTAATTCAAATGCTGTTTGGAGAGGTAATAGGCACCATGCCTTTCTCCATACCTTTTGCAACTTGAGATTAATAGTTAAACATGTTTTATGCCAAAAGTCTTTATTTTTACCCAGCTCTATACAAGATTCCACAAGGTCTCAATCGTAGGATACATCTTCTGTGACTCTAACAGGTCCCTTTAGACACGGCATTCTGCCTGGAGAATTGAACTCTGAGGGGCATGCCCAACAGGTATGGCATTATAATTCCTGCCTGTGGTGGATATTCCCTGATCTGGGTTAATCCTCTAACCTGGGAAAATGCTTTTAGGACTGGCTAAAACAGCATATGTTGAGAGTTGTCAGAGGCATTTCAAAAAAGCTGACTTTTCTTTACAAGCATGTTTCACTTCCACCATCCATAGAAGCAGCAGGAGCATCTAACTATAAGCACCACAGGCCAGGGATGGAAATTTCAGGCATGAACAAGAATTGGTGTTAAGACAATAAGAAAGTTTGTTCACATTTCAGGCAAGGCTTACAGAAATTCAGCTTAAGTGCATAGTTTTCAAATAAGGATGAAAGCTACTTAATTTTATTAGTTGTTTTTCAGGCTGCTTTTATAATGTTATTTTATACTGACACCCTATGTTTTCTTGTTTATTAGAACAGTATCTACAAGGTAACTTCAGATTGTAGGTATTAGGGGTTTCTTGTTTGGTTGGGTTTTATTTAATTCTTTGGAGCAAAGAAACCACAAAATCACTTGAGTTGACCTTTGAACTTTAGATTTAAGTATAAATAACTATATCACTTCCACATATTTGTAAGGCTAACTGTAGGAAAATGTTCTAGTTGAGAAATCTAGTTGTAAATGCCACAACCTTTTAACTTACACATGAATAATTTTAATTCCTTGTCTTTTGATAATAAGTGGAAGAGAAGCACGGAGTCAGTTTCTGAAGGGAATGTAACACCATCTGTTTTGGCTTTCTTTTTCTGTTTGATTTTTATTTGTTTGTTTTGTTTTGCTTTTTAATTTATTGCCTTAGATAGACAGTAGAAAACATTTTTCCCTGGATCATAGATTTGTCTAATCTACAAGTGGCTACTGAGTACATAAGATGTGAAAAAAATTACATGAAGAATGCCAATTAGTAATGAAAGTGAGGAAAAGGAGTTTTGCACCTCCTAGGGAAAAAATGGGGCATTTTTGGGAGATGAAATGCAAACAAGTGCACTTGATATGACAAATGTATAATTAACTATGGCAGATAAACAATTTAATTAAAAAGAGAAAAAAATCTCCTCTAACTAAGGGGGAAAAGAAAGGTAGAAAAGTGGATTTTTGTCATGAATGATTATCACTTTAAACCATCTGTGGGACCTGTAGAGATCAGATGCAATTTCCATGAAATGAAGATGCTTGCATTCAAGTAGAAATCATGATTGTCACTTTTTCAGGAAGGGAAGAGTACTTCTGTTGTAAGCTCATTTAAGGTGGGGAAATTGTTTTGTTTCTTTGCTTAAGAGTTTTATAAGTATTTTGAACAATGCTGTATAGTTTAGATAATACAGATAAATAGTTTATATATGACATTTGTCTTAATGTGGGATTATGCACAATTTGAAGTAACTGCATTTCAGAAGGGTTCTTATAATTCAAGGATATGATGATTCTTAAAAGCAGAACCTGGAGAAATAGAGTACATTTCCATCAGAAAACAAGCCAAGAGATATACCATCACAAATGCCTGAAGAATTAGGTCATCTCTAGGTGATTGTGTGTGATCTTGAAGTCTTCTGGTATATGGTATCACAGGTGAACACTTTAGCTCCCAGATCACAAAAAGAGGGTCGCAACAGCATATTCACAAGTCCCAACTTTTAGAGCATTAGTTCTAAAACTTTTCAGAAATGCAGTGCTGCAAAGTTACAGGGATTTGGAAAGCTCTTAAGTTCTTATGGCTTTATGATCACATGTACTGGTGTGGATATTAACAGCATAGTTAAAAAAAAAATAAAAACATCAAAATCCCAACGTTTTTAAAAGATCAATAGATAGCTCTGTAATAAACACTGAATATTTTGCTAAAGTAGTGCATCATGCTTGATTTAAAAGGAATCCATGAACGTTTTTGACCTCTTTCCCTCTGTGCAGTTTGGCAAGACTCAGACATAATTTTGAAGACAAGATTAGCTAGTGTTGCTGCAGACCTTTGATATTATCAAGAGTGCCAGCCAATGGGAGACACATGACAGAAATTGTTGTTGGGTAAATAAATTGGTAATGAATTAGGGAACTGTAAACATAAAGCACGATGGCACACAACAGAGCAGGGTTAGCAGACCTTTCAAAAATGCTGTGAGAACCACTACTCAGTCTCTGCCTGTGAAAGAGCATCTCTCTTCTTTAACAAGCTCACTCATCTACCATTCTGTACTCATGAAAGTTCATAGCCTGTTTAAATGCTTCCATAAGCAACTGGATGGAAAGAGCAATTTGAAGATGCAGTCTGTAAATATGGAAAAAGTCTGAACTGTGTAGCTGTGATTCAATCTCAGTCCTTTAGAAATATGCTAGTGTAGTTAGGCTGATGTAAGAGACAAGAGTAACCTACCACGAACCAGCCTTAAATTGAAAGGAAAAAATTGTTTACAATACACAGAAAGCAATTTTCTCCATTGCATTCTTAAGGTGACATCTTTGGATGCTGTTTACATCTTCAAACATTGTTTTTCAAAATATTAATTGAAATCAAGGTGACTCAGACTTATTTTGACCTATATTTTTCTCCATTCTTGGTTATATTCTTAAACTTAATTTTATTAAGGGATGACAGAGTCACAGAGGTAATAACATAAATGAGAAAGAGAAGCAGTTGTCTTTCTCTTCTATTACTTACTGAATTTTAGGTTGCTTATATACCAGTATGCAAAGCCAAAATAAAGCTAGCTTGATTTAACCTTCGGTCTTTCTGTTTTCTGTACATAGAATCCATGAAATATCAGATCTCCTTTTATTAAAGATTAATATCTTTCTAAGCTTGAACAAGAAATTGCTAAAACAGAGATCAACTTTAAGTGAAGTACAGGTACCAAGCTCCAAATATACCTGCATTGCTTTATAAATACATAAACAGCAACAGCAAGAAGCAGCGCTGGTAGTTATTGAAATTGAGACAAACTTTCAATTACTAAAGTGATGAGTTTAAAACTTGGAGTTTTGATCTGCAGATGAAACTTAAAACCTTCAAAGAATTGCTATCTACCCACAAGATGCTTTTCATGGGAATCTTGTGAGAAGAAGCAGCACTCTGAGAGCTTACAGTCATATGAGTTCAGTGACTGCAAACTCCCAAATCCTCTGTGGGAGTTATATCCAAACTGGAAATCTTACCTGCTTTTATTTTTCAAATATCTTGTGTTTTGACAGAAAAAGTGTCATGATTTATGCTGTTAACTCTAAGGTTAGAGAATTCCACAATTCCACCTGCCCATGCATCATGGTTTCATTGCCAAAATCCTTTTTAAGAAAAAAATTCCATAACTTGCATATTAGCAACCATGTGCTTCCATTCTAATTGAATTTTGCTTGCCAGCAATCTGGTGTGAAGGAATCAATAAATAGTGATGTAACTTTGGTCCCAATACTCATTTACACTTGAGATCCTATTAACTCTTTCCTCTCCTAGAAACTACCTCAATTCTATGCATCCTGAAGAAAGGGGTTCATAAAGAAAAACTATATGATTGCAGTATGAAAGGCTTTGCCACTCTTTTCACAATAATAATTTTCATGAGGGGTTTTCATAGCCAATTAAAACGTTTTAAGTAAAGCTGTTCAAGATGTCCTTCTGAATATTCAGTAGCTAATAGAAAGACACTTCTTATCGCAGACTATAACAGCAAGTAACATGAGGATGCTGGTGACATAAATTAATTGTTTTATCACCATTATATAACATATGTACCATCTATCAGTGGCAATGCAATGTCTCCATTAGAAACAACCATAATTATGTTAATGCTTCAGCTTTTCTCTTGGTAACTATGTAGTAAACCAGTGAATTAATGTCCTCATTATATTCAAGTCCATCAGTTAGTGCATACATATTTTCCAGCACTTTCAATGTTCTTTGTGAAAATATTTTTATGGACAGCTTCCTGGGGTATAAATAAACATTTTTACTAATATATATCAGCTCTATCAGTACTTGAACACTACTTTTTATGCAGTTCTATGGGTGGTCTGAATTATTTTTGATTATTTTTAAATATTAATGCAGTATTGCACTAACTCTAATGTTCAATATTATAAGATATATTGAACTCTAGAAAAATTTGCAAATCAGGTTAATATGAGTCTTGCTTTACTGGGAACTGTTTTCCACATTTAATAGTTAAGTGGATAAATCTGCTATTCTGTGATATTAACAACAACATTTCAAACAAGCAATATAGTTTTTGACTCTGCAAGGTCATGGTCATTAGAAGGTTTTATTTATTGTCTTTCTCCATGGTAGAATGATACAGTGCAAGTAAGTTATTAGATCTCATGAAAGTAAATTCAGTGTGTTTAAACGCACATGTCTGTATTATCTTTACATTTCAAAAAGTTTTTATTACTATTTGCTTTTGGTGAAAGTGCCAGAAAATGTATGAGGCTTTTATTGCTTTTATTCACTACAGAGCAAAGTTTTTGCATGAAATCATATCCAAATATACATAAATCATGTTTCTACTGTTCATCTTTATTTCTAGGGGTGGACTTGGCAGCACTAGGTTAACTCAAGTTGGACTCAATGATCACAAAGGTCTTTTTAAATCAAAGTGATTCTATGATTCTGTGATGCAAAAGTTGCTCAGAAGTACAGATTAGTCAGCCATACAGCTGACATCATTAGGCATATTGAATAGTATAATGTACAGAAAAGCAACCTTATTTTAAATAGCAATTTCTCTATTTAATTTCTGTCATAAATCAGCCCCACCTTTGACACATTATGTATTAATGTAAAATAATTGGCCTCAGAACAAGGACTACAATGGACAAAAGCCCAGGTGGCACCTGAGGTGGCCCTTACCACAGAATCATGGAATAACAGAATAATTTAGGCTGGAAAAGATATGTGTGATCATTGAGTTAAATCTTTGATTGATCAGTACCGTGTCAACTAGACCATGGCACTAGGTGCCAGTTGTTTCTTAAACACCTTCAGGGATGGTGACTTCACCACCTCCCTAAGCAGCCTATTCCAATATCTGAAAACCTTATCAGGGAAGAAATTCTTCCTGATGTCCAACCTGAACCTCCAACCTGGTGTAGCTTGAGGCCATTTCCTCTGTCCTGTTCCTCTTCTCCTGTTCTTCTGGGAGAAGAGAAATTAACCCCCTCCCCCATTTTCCCTCATCTACTCCCTCCTTTCTGGTAGTTGTAGAAAGCAATAATGTCTCTCCTGAGTCTCCTTTTCTCCAGACTAAAGCCGAATTCCCTCAGTTGCTCCTCATACAACTTAGTTTCTAGATCCTTCACCAGCTCCATTTCCCTTCTCTGAGCACCCTTCAGCACCTCAGTGTCTTTCTTGAAATGTAAGGCTCAGAACTGGACACTGCACACAGAGGTGTGGGCCTCACCTGTGCTGTGCACAAAGAAACAATATTTTCCTTGGTCCTGCTGGCTACAATATTTTTGATATAGTATTTCTGGCATTTTTGATTTAAGTCTCCTAGCTGGACTTGTGTAATATTTCCAGGAGATGCTATATGTATTAATTAATGTCCTATAAAAATGATCTTTGTCCAATAGCAATGGATTTTGAAAATATAAACTTACTTCTCTTTATGGGAAGAACAGAATTGAGTAAACTTTGACGTTTATGTACTCGTAAAGTATGGCATCTATGGAAATTTTATTTATAGACCAGACATTGAGATTCCTTGCAGATCTGCTTTACACCATAGAGAAGCTACCCATGGTAAGAAGCACCAGCAGGAGGACTCAGCAGGGCTTGGACTGTCAGCATGTCCTGTGTCTATGGCAGATGGATGATGTACCAGTCCTCTGGACCTGCAGCCTGGCAGCTGGTCAGAGGGTTTAGAGAGCAGCAGAACTCAGAAGCAGGAGAACATGAAGGACACATTGCAGCACTTTAGATGAAGTTACATCCTTGTACTTCAAACTTGTTGAACTTCTTTGAGCTCCTGCCAGGACACAGCCCAGTGGTGATGCAGAGGATGCATGGCTCCAGGCAGGAGGAGGGAATTGTGTGCTGCTGTCTGGACTGGGCACTGCAGGTTGGTAGGACAGCAGAGCCCTTGGGCATGGGGGCAGAGGGTGTAGGGAGGAGGAGAACAGGCCTGGGGTAATGAGTGGTGGCATGGTGAGACCTGCTGTAGCCTGCATGCCTATATGGTTGTAAGAGCTCTGGACCATATGCAGAGGGTCAGAGCGTGTGGCTGCTGAAAAGCAGTGAGGCAGGGGCTGCCACAGCCTGTCCCCAGTGCCATCACAGGGATGTTGAGGGTTGACACCTGACAGCCATCAAGCTGCAGGGGTTGAGAACACAGACCATCTTTATCCAGCCAGGAAGGCAGACGCCCCCACTGCTGTCCTTATGTATGTGGACATTTGTTGGTCTCAACAGCCTGAAAATGTGCCTGGCATTTTTACCCAATATTAGTGATTTGAGCTCCTCCCAAAAGATCCAGCCTGTACTTCTCTAGATGCTCCTTCTTGCCCTTTTCTAAGATAGGAGGGGCATTTGCTTTCCTCTAGCCTTTCAGCAACTTTCTCATTTGCCATGACAAAGATTATTGTAAGTGGCCTCATGATAACATCAACCAACTCACTCACTACTTGTTGGTGTATTCCCTCAGGGCCCGTGGGTTTATGTATACCCAGTTTGCTCAAGATTTTCTGAGCCAAGCCTCTTTCACCTAAGGTAAATTTTCTGTGCTACAGACTTCATTTCTGGTCTGGGATTTGCCATGTCCAGTCTTGTTTGTAAAGACCAAGACAACAACAATGTCCAGTACTTCAGCCTTTTCCTGTGTCTTGGGTCACTGGACTTCATGATGCATTCATCAAGACTAACATTTTCTCCAGTTTTCTCTTTAGCACTTCTGGGTTTAGAGAATTCTGCCTAGTTGCCTTTAGTATCCTGTTTCATATTCCGTCAAGGTAAATTTTGGTTTCCAATCCATGCATTCATCTGCACATCCAGTTAGTGTTTTCATATTTTTCTCAAGTTAGCTGTCACTGCTCCACCTTCTTGCCTATTTATAGTTCAAAGAGAGACATAAACTTGACTTCATTGAGAAATAGGAACCATTATCAATGACAGGAGTCTCCTGTATTGTGATTATTTTTCAAAAACTGGCTTAAGAGAGGCACCTTGTAGTAGTCCAGCAAAAGCAAGTAATGTATTAAAAATGTAGGTATTGTCCTCTAAGTTGTATATTCTATCAATGACCAAAGTTTTATAAATTTAATGACTAAATATTGAGAAATATGACCCAGACCTAGTCTCGGTCAAGTTTGACTCCACCATAGGGTTATTTCCCATGGGACTGTTGGGGTTTGGAGTTCTTCAGTAAGACTGCTAAGCTACCAAGTGCCAATCAAAGCACTGCTTTCACTATTACCATGGGTAAGGCTAGAGTTTCTTACCTACTTTTACCTATACACCAGTATATCCTGCTGATAGAAGACTGGCTGAAACCCTACTCACTCAATACTCCTTATTAAACATCTCTGTAAGGAAGATGTGAGAATGTATCATATGAAAGGCCAATGATACATTGGTGATACTTCACACTGTCTTCCTAAAATAGGTAATCAGGGCTTCTACAGCATCTGGATAGACAAGTAGTGGATTATGCCTAATGAGTTCAAGGCAAGACAGATGAGTCAACCTTGTCATTGTGAGGAGGAAACTTTTCAAATATACAAAATCTGAAACATGTAGGGTCAGGAATATTTCCTCTTTCCCACTGACAAGAGAACTAGATAAACCTTCATGCTTATCTGTTCAAGCTGGACTTTCCTATAGTAGATTCATCTCTTCCATTCCCATGATGAAATACTCAAAATATTTGGTGTCATAAAATATGAAAGAGAGATTGCCACAGAGAGCCCAAAATATCTGTTTAAATATAGGTACATGTAATGGGGTTTTGTGGTTTTTGCTGGAGAAGGCTGCTAACAGGACCCTGGAGCTACAGAGAGAGGAGTTCACATAGCAGAAGTTCCTAGAAGCCTGTATCCCATGGACAGGACTCAGGCTGAAACACTTGATGTAAAACTGCAGCTTATGAGATGGACTGACATTACAGGAGTTTGTGGGATCCTGTGGGAAGGACCCCAAGCTGAAGCGGAGGAAAAGTGTAATGCTCCTCTCAGGAGGAAGGAGCAGCAGAAACAGCACATGATGAACTGATCCAGTTCTCTGTTCCCCTGGGCCACAGCGAGGAGGAGATAAGGAAGTGGAACCCAGGAGGAAGGGAATGTTGAGGGGCATGTTTTTATAAAGTTTCATTTTATTTCTCTATCACCCTGTTCTGATTTGATTAGTGATTTAATCTCTCTAGGTTGATTGTCTTGCCCATGACAATTGCTGGTGACCAATCACTCCTTGTCCTTATTTTGACACATGAGTCTTTCATTATATTTTCTCATGCCTGTGCAGCTGAGGAGGGCCATGATAGTGGATCCACCCTGGGTCCACCCACCACAGTATGAAATGTGTGAGTCACCTGCGGTGTGGTTCCTTACACCATAGCAAAAACTGAGTGTGGGGAGAACTGCAAAATAAGTAAATTGAAAAATCTTTCATTTTCCTGCAAATAGAAAGAACTCTTCTGAGGACCAGTTGTATGTGGAATAACTTTGAAGGAGGAAGAGTGTGAGTTTTCATTACACTCTTTAAAAATTCCTTACCATATTTCCAGAAATTTGATCTGTAAAGAAACGATAGTGCAGAACTAGTTAGAAATTTTAAAAGAGAGCTAGAAATTCTAAGTTAAATCTTTGCATGTTTTTATGTTTGCAATCAATTTATCTCAATTGGTAGAGCTGAGCAGTGAGGTGTAGCTGAAAATATATGATGGAATGTCCTTGCACAAGTATTTTTGGGGAGAACTAAAGCATGTGTGCTGATGTACACTCTTAGCCAGCAAATGCAGCTGCATTTACTGAAAATTTTGTCTAAAATCAAATTCAACACTTCCTAGTCGCACTATCAGGGAACATGCAAAATGAATAATGAAAGCAAACATTAGATAAAAGTTATTTTGAATTAAAAAAAAGTAGGTGATAGATGCAGTAAAAGTTTACTTATCTGACCTTAATTTCCAAAATTGGGAAATTTATCTCCCTACTTTTTAAAGGTCACTGTGCCTTTTTCCCATTAATAGCAGCTAGCTGTGAACACATTACTTTTGACAAAGTAGTGCTCCAAAATGAAATAAATATTAATTTACTTCAAAATATGAATCTTGGGAAAAATTGTAAGACTCTGTTATGTGCCCTGGAGGTTATGTTTTCTGGCACTGTTTCCCTTCCAAAATGTAGAAAAATGGTATTGCAGAGATTTTATTCAGAGTTATTCTGGGTAGCAGAGTTAAAAAGGAAATTCTTCCTCATTCTCTCTGAAAACATCTAATATTGTTGAAAACTGTCACTACATATTAATGACATTGGAATGCAGGTGCTGTTTGCTGGTAAATAACACCAAGTATGTAAATGTTAATAATAATTTGGGTTATATTTTTGCTATTTGAAATTATAATATAGAACAGGTAGGATTAATTATATTGTTCAAACCAATATTATGCAGTTGTCTTAAACTTATACCAAATATAATTAGGGACTTCTATGTGTTTTATGATCTATTTTAGTAGAATTGTCATGTACATGAAACACAGATAGCAGGAGTTTTTTCCTTAGAAGAAAAGCTTTTCTCTTATGCTGGCTGGCTTCCAAATCCCCACCCAGTTTGTCTCTCCTCAGCAGGACAAGGTAGGAAATGTGATAAAAAGCTTTGACAAGTCAAAGTAATGACAGGGAGGTTTTATACTAGTTGCTGTGACAGGGTAACAAGCTGAACTTGATAGAATTAATTTAATTTATTATAAACTAAAACTTGAGTCAGGTGAAAAGGATCAAACCTAAAAACTGTAACACCTCCCTCTTACCTCCTACTTATTCAAAGGTTCAGCTTCATTCTTTTTCATTCCCAGCTTCTCCATCTTTCCTCCTCCAAGCAGTACAGGGGGATGGGAAATTGAGACTGTGGTTGGTTTATAACACTTCCTCTCTGTTGATCTTTCCTTCTTACACTTTTTCCCTGCTTCAGCAGGTGCTTTCCACAGACAGGAGTACCTTAGGAATTATCCACCTGGTCCAACCTGAGGTACTCCAGCGGCTGCAGTGTGAGTATCTGCTCCAGGGTCTGAAGCTCTTCCTCACCAACTTCAGATGACTTTGGGGCCTTCAGGGTTCTTTCTCAGACTTTTTTTTTTTCATTCCTCACACTGATGGGCAGGGATTTGCTGATATTTGCTTACACATACACAAGCTTGGCTGAGGGTCCCAGCAGTGCCTCTTTTGAAGCCAGCTGTAGCTGTGTGTCCAGCACTGAGCAGCAGCAGTCACTCCTCACAGACACCATCCCTGCAGCCCTCCTGCCCCACTGTCAACACCTTGGCAGCTAAGCCCAATGCAACTTCTTTGTTTTGTCTTATGCCCTTCTTTATATTTCATGGCAAAGTATCGAAGTGAGTGTTGAATGTACATGCTACATTTCTCAAATCAATGCAAAGCAAATTTGTCTCCTCTCAAATCACATGCAAGACAACATACAATTTGGACTTAGTATGAAAAATAGCTAGGTTTGAACAGCATATGAGTTTTTTCTTTTTCAATTCTCTGTTCAGCATCAGTCATGGATGATTTTTAAATTTTGAATAGGCAAGCAATTTGTGTTTCATCTTTCTCTTTTCTTTGGGTTTAAATGTACTTCTTTGCAGCATATTAGAACCAGTAGAGGGAAAATACTGTTGGAGCTGAGAGAATTACACTGAGGGAGGACAGAAATGGAAGAGATATTAACTGAGGTCCGCTGCTCAGGGTCTTTCTCTACTTCGGAAGAAATATTATATAAATGTTCTCAAGACCAAATATTTATGCCTAAGACTGGAAAACACCAAATTTAGACACAGCAAAATGCACTTTCATGCACTGTTTTAAAAATTACCAGACTTCAATAAAGTTTTAGTACACATAGAGAAGGACAAGGAGAAATATGAGTTCCCCTCTTTTTGACCTTGGTCTTTGAATTAAAAAAATATCAGTTAGTCAGAGAAACTCTTAAACTGAACTCCAGAAATTCTACTGTTGTATGAGAAGCAGGTAAAATCAAGGAAGTACAGCCAAGAGGGGAAAATTTTACCTTTTCTCATAATTAAAAAGAACTAAAACCCAATACATTAAAATAAAATTTAAATATCAGTACAAAAGAAACAATTAATTTACATGCCTTATGTTATTTTTTTAAGTATTTACTAGGATTGTGACACTTTGATAATCACATATTGCAGTGTTTAGAAATTCTTTAACCAGGATTAGATTTTTTGTGTGTGCATGTAATTTTAAATTATAATCTGAAAGTGCTCTGTTTTAATTTTTAGGTTTTCCCAGATTTTGCTTATTTTTGGTCTGTAGCTCTGTCTATATGACTGTTACTTTAATTTTATACTTTTACCGCTTTTATGTTGAAAAAAATAATTGTAGAAAATATTATAAAGAAATAATTCTGAGAATTCAGAAAAACATATGGAACTAAACAATGCATCAAAGTTAATCTTACATGCTAATTGTATTTAAAATATACAATACATTGACAGTATGACCAGTTCAAAGATTCATCACCATGGTTTTGAGTAGTTCCAATGCAATGCAGATTGGATATTTAAATTGTAAAGTCTAATTGTGTTTCTATTGCTTTCAAAAATCATTTAGCATTTAATTTCTGTTTCTCAGTTACTTCACCTCTGACATTTCAAGAAAGGACATGAAAACAAGACTTTACCACAGCCTCAATTGTTCTTGAAGGTCAACGTTTTCTTTGAGCAGTTAAAACGAGGTGGAAAGGGATCATTATGGTATTTACTGTGCCTAAAGAATTCTTTGATTTTGTTCAACATTTGCCATTTTCCAGCTACTCAGATTAGAAGATCTGCCATTCTAGACAGTTCCTCTGCATTAGCAACAGTTAGTCCTACAGCTGTCACAAATGAGATCATCAATTCCGTCTGTGTAACTAAGACAGTAATTGCTTGCTACCTATGCTTTTAAGTGTTTGCATGCCCAGCTTCACAAAGCCTATTCTTTAATCAGACACAGATATATATTTATTCTGGAAGTATTTCTATGAGGCTCTATCTTTTCTGATCTTTGCTTCACAGCCCTGTGCTCTGGTTACACTCTCATAAATAGTCTCTCTGTTAGCTCGTCCTCTTTACCTTTCCAGTTTTGCTAAATCTGAAGGTTTGGTCTACTGTGGCCACTTATGAGATGCAGAATATAAGATGCCTTTTTTATCTTCCTGCACATGCATAAATCTCTAACTGTTCAACTGCCTTCAGAATTACAACGCTGCAGACTTGCCCTCAATTATGCTAAAAATTGTTTAGTCACTAAACTTTACTGAAGCTGTATCTCATTAATTAAGTTTGACATCACAAAATCATACAATACTGAATAATTGCCGTTAAATTGTGACTAACAAATTACTATAAATTTTGTGTATTAAAATAATTCAGATACATTGGATTGTTTAATTGTATAGTATAATTGTATAATAAGGTGGTGACAGAATTATTCGCACTAAATTGTCATAATGTCATTTTCAGAAGCAAAACTGAGTAAAAGGAAAAATATTACACACTTATAGCTTACAGTAGCATAATTTTCCTACTAAAATCTGAGAACTATGAACACTGTTTGTACCATTGTAGCAAAACGGGGCGGAAACACCAATTAAGTGCAGGGGGTTTGGTTCACTAATCTGAGTTTCCCGGCCAATGCACCAATTAAATATAGTGGGTTTAGTGTTGGTCAAATGCCAGAGCACCCACTAGAATTACTTACTCATTTTCTACTGTGAGACAAGGATTAATAGGAGAGCAATGCAGGCTCAAACTTAAAAGGATATAAAGAAAACTTCATTAACAGAATTAGAAGAAAAATGATAAGAAATCAGAATAAACCTTCAGAACACTTCTTATCCCCCTAGACCCTCTTTTCTTTCCCTCTGACAATGTACAGAGACAAAATCTGGAACTTCCACTCAGTTTACTACCTCTAAAATAGTCTTTCATCAGTCCACTTAGGGGAAGGGAGTCTCTCTTGCCATGTTATGCAGACTTCTCCACCAGAAACAGTTCTCTTGCAGCTTCAATGTCACAGTGAATCAGCCTCCCAGGAAAAGAAAATCTGTTCCCAGTGTGAAAGTCCCTCCCACACCTTTCAGCTTTCCCAAGCTGCCATCATGAGCTATGTCAGCTTATGGGGGTACTATTTTAAGGATGAGCTGTTCAAAACCAAAGGTTCTCTTTATCTATCTCTGAGATTATCCTCATTCCTGGGAACAGAGGTTTTTCTTCTTCTTCCTCCCTGGGACCAAAGGGTCTTCATCCCTTTTGTCTCTCTCTGTTCAAGCTTCTCATTTGGATCACAGCTAATTCAACATCTTCCTGCTTCAACATGGATGCCTTTGCTCATGTCTATAGTTTGATGCTCCATCCCCCCATATTTTTTCATGAATTACCGGGATATTTCACAGTATTATAGTCNTCTTTGAGCAGTTAAAACGAGGTGGAAAGGGATCATTATGGTATTTACTGTGCCTAAAGAATTCTTTGATTTTGTTCAACATTTGCCATTTTCCAGCTACTCAGATTAGAAGATCTGCCATTCTAGACAGTTCCTCTGCATTAGCAACAGTTAGTCCTACAGCTGTCACAAATGAGATCATCAATTCCGTCTGTGTAACTAAGACAGTAATTGCTTGCTACCTATGCTTTTAAGTGTTTGCATGCCCAGCTTCACAAAGCCTATTCTTTAATCAGACACAGATATATATTTATTCTGGAAGTATTTCTATGAGGCTCTATCTTTTCTGATCTTTGCTTCACAGCCCTGTGCTCTGGTTACACTCTCATAAATAGTCTCTCTGTTAGCTCGTCCTCTTTACCTTTCCAGTTTTGCTAAATCTGAAGGTTTGGTCTACTGTGGCCACTTATGAGATGCAGAATATAAGATGCCTTTTTTATCTTCCTGCACATGCATAAATCTCTAACTGTTCAACTGCCTTCAGAATTACAACGCTGCAGACTTGCCCTCAATTATGCTAAAAATTGTTTAGTCACTAAACTTTACTGAAGCTGTATCTCATTAATTAAGTTTGACATCACAAAATCATACAATACTGAATAATTGCCGTTAAATTGTGACTAACAAATTACTATAAATTTTGTGTATTAAAATAATTCAGATACATTGGATTGTTTAATTGTATAGTATAATTGTATAATAAGGTGGTGACAGAATTATTCGCACTAAATTGTCATAATGTCATTTTCAGAAGCAAAACTGAGTAAAAGGAAAAATATTACACACTTATAGCTTACAGTAGCATAATTTTCCTACTAAAATCTGAGAACTATGAACACTGTTTGTACCATTGTAGCAAAACGGGGCGGAAACACCAATTAAGTGCAGGGGGTTTGGTTCACTAATCTGAGTTTCCCGGCCAATGCACCAATTAAATATAGTGGGTTTAGTGTTGGTCAAATGCCAGAGCACCCACTAGAATTACTTACTCATTTTCTACTGTGAGACAAGGATTAATAGGAGAGCAATGCAGGCTCAAACTTAAAAGGATATAAAGAAAACTTCATTAACAGAATTAGAAGAAAAATGATAAGAAATCAGAATAAACCTTCAGAACACTTCTTATCCCCCTAGACCCTCTTTTCTTTCCCTCTGACAATGTACAGAGACAAAATCTGGAACTTCCACTCAGTTTACTACCTCTAAAATAGTCTTTCATCAGTCCACTTAGGGGAAGGGAGTCTCTCTTGCCATGTTATGCAGACTTCTCCACCAGAAACAGTTCTCTTGCAGCTTCAATGTCACAGTGAATCAGCCTCCCAGGAAAAGAAAATCTGTTCCCAGTGTGAAAGTCCCTCCCACACCTTTCAGCTTTCCCAAGCTGCCATCATGAGCTATGTCAGCTTATGGGGGTACTATTTTAAGGATGAGCTGTTCAAAACCAAAGGTTCTCTTTATCTATCTCTGAGATTATCCTCATTCCTGGGAACAGAGGTTTTTCTTCTTCTTCCTCCCTGGGACCAAAGGGTCTTCATCACTTTTGTCTCTCTCTGTTCAAGCTTCTCATTTGGATCACAGCTAATTCAACATCTTCCTGCTTCAACATGGATGCCTTTGCTCATGTCTATAGTTTGATGCTCCATCCCCCCATATTTTTTCATGAATTACCGGGATATTTCACAGTATTATAGTCCGTCACCATGGCCTTACAAAAGAATTTCAGCCCAAGACTAAGGCATCTCCTCATTCTCCTCCCATCTGGGATTTGACTCCTACTTTACTGACCTTGATATCTTCATGCTGTTTCCCTACGTGTCTTCACCCTTTCCTTTTCTCTCACTCAAGAGAGGATTGATGTTTGCAAGTTTCATCTGTGCAGTAAAAGAGTTAATATCTCGTCCAGGCCAGCTGGCTGCAGAGCCACCCCTGGACTCAGCCCTGCGAGCTCTGGGCGTGGCACCAGGACAGCCCCTCTGTAAGATGACTTGGCAGCGTGGGCCAGAGCTGTTTTCTGTGGAGGGTTCTTTGGTGACAACTCTGGGGAAGGGTGTGGGGCGGCCAGGATCTCAGAAGCCAGGCTAGGGCTCCCGCTGCAAGCCGATGCCTTCCCCTCGCTCTGCCCAGCCCTGCCTGTGCCTAGTGACCTGTACAAGGCTGGAAACAAGAGATTCCCAGGGTTTGTTAGTTTTCACATGTGTCTTCACTGAGGCGTGTCTAGCTTTCTCAGTGGTTTAACAGGTTGTCAATATTCAAACGAGCCAGCTAATTGGTTCTGTTGGGTCCGGACGAATCTGTTAGGAGTCCTCACAGAGAACCACTTCCATACCTGATGATTTTTCTCTTTATCTAAAAATGAAGCTATGTTAAACCACAACATTAAAATACATATTTGATAATTTTTTAAATTGAATTTCTATTTCACAAGTTTGTATTAACAATACGGAACCAATGATAATATGAAGCAGTGTATAGAATTAATTCTAGAATTGCTATGTTGAAGTACATCATTGCCATGATAACAATAAGAAAGAAATCTGTAGGGCTTAAAGATGCAGAATACTACAAAGTTGGAAAAGTGGGAAAATGTGCAATGATTTAATTCAGAGTAGATATTTTCATATTCAGGTGAATATTCCTGACCATAAAAAACTCTCATGGGCTACAAATATAAGGAATAAAGTACTGGTGCTCATTTTTTTACAGCATATAGAGCCATGGATCAATACCTATCTATTTATATCTATTTGTATAGTTTTCCAATTTGACCTAAAAATATAACTTAATCTAAAATTGTGTTGTATAGTATATATAGATGTTCTATCCTATACAGATCTTGTTGCTATATATAGTTGGAAATTCATAAACAGAGAGAGAGAAAAAAGAAAGTCTTACAATTCAACATGCGAATTTGTAGTGTAAAAACTACAAAATTTCTTTCAGATGAGTATAAAGACAGCTAAGGTATTTTTTTTCCTTTCCTTAGAACCTTGAGTTTATATTTTTCTTCTATTTCTAATGCAGATCTCAAAAAGTAATTATATCAGTTTTTACTTTATGTATTTTTGCTGAGATTCATTCCAAGTTTCTTTTTCATCAAGTTGTTTAAAGTAAATATGAAATAACTGAGTCTGAGAATATCACAAAAATCTTTGAAGAGTGGGTGATGATGAAGACAAGAATGATTTACAGATGATCTTTTTACTAGACATAGTACTGAATACAGCAGGGAATTTAAAAACTTTTCCTTTATAGATCTGATCGTGTACATCACAGATGAAAGGTCAATAAAAAAATAGACTGGTGGTCTAAACAGTGTGCAAGTTCTGACAGTCAAAAAGTTATTTGATAGCTTAAATTGTAGACTGCACTGTCCAGAATACTTACAAATGTTGTACATTTATTAAATAACTTAAATTGTTGTCTGTTTTCATTTGGGAAAGTGAACTCAATAGGGGAAATAAAGACTGAATATGTCCTCATTCAAAATGAATAATTAGCAAAGTTCAGTAGTTTAAAGCAAGAAAAATGGACATTTAATCTAAAATCTAATTAATCAAATGCAACAGTTCACTAAATTGATCTTGTAATTGAACTATGCATCAGTATACAGAAGATCACACTATTTTAAAGTTGATTAGGAATGGTCATCAGAGAGATTAGACCAAGTAAACCAAAACTTTTTCATACTACCACCTCTGAGGCTGATATCCTAAGATATGGCAGTTGAAGACCACCCTAGATGCACTGAAATATAAATTATCTTACACAAGATGGAACACAGCAAAATAGATGTTTAAAACCATAAATTACACCAGACATGGAGATATAATACAAATAATTTATGTGTAGAAACTGCTTAAATGTAACAGTGGGTATTGGAATTCTGTATTAATTTATACATAACTTTCAGACTAACTGTTGGAGAAATTTTAAATAGTTTTCATATATAATGTTCTCTAAAATAGTCTTCTGATCGCTGAGTGTAAATAATATTTGAGATGTTTGGCCATGTTGAGAATAAGTCTATGTGAACAAGCAAACCTATTACAATTTATAGTAAAATTTAGCTAACTACAAGGGCAATAAAAATCTAGTGCAGTTATGCATATAAATGAGATACGTTTTGCATCTCCAATTTATTAAATTGCAATATTTTAATTATTTGTACAATAAATTGCATAATTATGTAATGAGAACCAGGAGTAATTATGTTAATTGTTGCTTGCCACTGTATATCAAAAAGCAGAAAGTGTTTTCTTGACAAAGCCATTTTACAGAAGTGCTATTTTGCATGGAGGTGCTAGAAAAGACCCATAATTAAAATAGTGTCAAGATTTATATTTCAAGCCTTTATTTAACCATGGCTGAATTCAATAATTCTTTCTATTGTTTTAGATGGTTTTTTGGAGGGGATTCCAAATAAGATTAGGGCTTTTTAAAATTCTTAAAAATTAATTAGACGGTTCCCTCTTTTCCTCCCCTTTGCTTTCTTTCTCTTAAAAAATGGATGTCCCTAAAATCACAAACAAAAAATTTAGTAAATGGGAAACCATCTTATTAAATTCTAGTTAGAAGTTGGTTATCATTGTGTAGTACTTTAATATCCAATCCAAAAAAGCCTTCTGTTAATTATAAAGTCAGGTATTTGTGGTTTTTGGTTTAGTTTCACATGATTCCATTTTTTATGGATTTAGGGAAATAGCTGCAAAATTGTAAGTGCCATCTATCAATGCTGAGACTTTTAAACTTGCTTTGGATTATGTTGCCTTCACTTTCAGGTAAATGTGAGATTACCTTACAAAGTTTTTTAATGCAGAGTCTCTTGTGGTCCTTACACAGTGCCTATAGTTGGAGAGGAACAGAATTAGGACAGTCTTGTAATATAGGTCCTTTCTTTCAAGCACTTTCTGGTGAAACCTAATGAACATGTCTCAGATGCAGAAATATCTAATCATGGAACAGAATAAAGCCCAGATATAGAACAGAGTAAGTGTTTTTTGCTTGTGGTAGTTAGGTGAAGTTCATGCACTCAAACCTACCTGGCCCTTCAGGTACCAAGTTCAGGAGATGAGTTGTGCACAGAAATTTTTTTTTCTGATTAGAAGAAGTATAATGAGGAAAGTCCAGACCACAGTAAGAGAAGACTTGACTGATTTTCTTCTGACAAAAACCTCGCCCTCCACCTCCCAAGCCCAAATCCTGAAGTGCTTGCAATTGCCTAGCTACTGGAGAAATTATCCTATACAATTGACAATTGTTGATGTAAAATACCAGCTCCAAACTTATCTTAGACTCTAAGAGTTGTTGGTGCTTCAGCTGAAGCATGGAAAACACTATTTTATTAATGATTTTTGGAAGTTTTACATTAGAGATGCTGATTTACACTAATATCTTTCAACAGGCAAGATTACTATCATGATGCCCATTGAAACCTTATCAGAAGAAAGGTCATTCTAACATAGACTGAGAGAATCATTTAGGTTGGGAAAGATGGTTGAAGTCCAACTCTTCTGCAATAAATTTGGTAAAATATAATATAATTGGTAAAGATTGCCAGATGTCATTTAAAACAGAAGATGTTGAGCCTATTGCTAATTCTTATTCAAAATGAAGAGGCAACACCATTAATTAGAGTATCTCAGAAGAGGAAGAACCGTCTCTTCCCTTGATGCTATCCTTATGGGTATGAGGTCTCATGGGGGAGGTTGCCATCATTGGAATATTCCAAATATTCCAGGCTTCCTCTGCAGTCAACACATAAAATTTTTGCTGTCTCCACAACAATATTCTATTCTCTGTTCCTTTCACTGTTTGATCAGTTAGACCTATCAAAAAGTTTCTTGCTCCTGAAACATTTGGAAGAACAGTTTTTACTAGTTTTGACTCTTTTTGCTGACTATGTAACAAGCTCTTGGGCAGCCTTAATTTGTTTTAGTGTTTACCGGCCACTAATTGATTCTTCCTATTGTAGATACATGGACTTTCTGAGGCATTGCCTCTATTCTGTAATCATCCTTACCCTGCTGTTTAGCCATATTGAATTTACCTCTTCTCAAGGTTTGCCTTTTTTTTTTTTTTCCTGTGGTGGATTCCCCTGACCTGTGTTATTTGTAGTCTACATTTAAGTTGCCTTCATAATATTGTTAAACGTGTCATTTCTATTGTGTTTTGGTTTTTTTAAAGTAAATTTCCTAATTTTTTTATCCTTTGAGAATTGAATTTAAAGATCATGCGTGTTGCTGGAAGTCTGTGAAGATTTATCCCTCCCTAGTGGTCCATTGCTAGCAAAGAGAAAAATCTCAACATCTTGTACTCAGAAAGAAGTCTGCTCCTGAGTGCATAGTGTTTTGTTTCTATGTTTAATACATTAGCTTAAGCAGTAGCTACTTCAAATCCACTGAAATACATCAGTAAAAGAAGTAATTATTCATAAAAGTATATGTGTGAGCTCATAGAAACTAGTACCCCAGTGGGCTTAATAACATAGATTCCAAAGGCTTTGTATTCAATATCATCATAAGGCATATATGTAAAGATAAAGAGGTTTTAAGGAGTGCAGAAAGAGAGATAAGGGAATTACTAATAATGCATGTTCACAGAAGCGAAAATCCTTCATATAGCTTCTGAGAGAAAAATCAGATTTCTCTCTCCTCCAGCTTCAGTTGGGAAAGTTAGTCAGTATAATGGTGTTTCTGGGAGGACTTTTTTGTTTTCCTCTTTTCTAACAGGAGTTTGCAGAAGCAAAGTATCCTTGGTTAATGCATATTCTTGGCATACATTATATCATATTATATCAAAACATATGTGATATTCCTCAGTCTGTTTGGTCTTCCTTAATAAAAAAAAAACTAAATAAAAAAAATCTCTACAGCAGCTGGAATGAACTGGAATCTTTAATGAAATCTAGCTTATTTTAGCAAGATTGCTTGGTGTTTGCCTTTTATTGTTTAAAGGATGGACATGAAATATTAGTCTAATTTAATTGGGAAGGGGAATGCTACAGGTTACAAGATTGAAGGCCTTTAAAACTATTAGAAACTGTAAAAGTATGAACCATTTTAACAATAATTACAAACCCCATTGAAATATGAAAAATAAAGTGTTCCCAGGCAGTCTGCTAGGAGACAGAGCAAATGATAACTTTAGATCTGAGTTTGTACAGCTATCATAAAATTCATAGAGGAAATCAGATCATAAAAAGTGAGGAAAAACCCAAAGTGAGACGCTATATTTCTCATAAGCTGTTCTTTGTTGAACATTTGTGATAACTCTCACTTAGTTTGAACAGGTACTCTTATGTGCTCTTTTATCCAGTAGGAATAAAGGAATTAAGGAATTTATGTTGTACAGAGAAACTAAAAGTGACAATTCCATATAATAAAATCAAAACCAAGTATGAGGACTTATAATTTTAAATTATTTTCTAAGTAAGTTATATAATGCAGCTTCCTATCACTCTAACATACAATTCTTAGTCTTTTAGCCCTTTTTTTTTGTTTAGGCTCATGTGTTTGTGATTTTTTTTTTAATTTATGTGGGAATTTCCTATAAGATATTGCTTATAATATCCAAGCTTATGTTATTGTTACCCATTTTCTGACTATATTAACTCAAAAGTAAAGAGATAAGTGGACTCTGTGACAGATATAACTTATGTGTGTAATCTGAAGTTAAGCATTTTAACTGATTTTGAAATTACTCTGGTAGCTAATATTTGTTATTTTAAGTATTTCTCCATGCTGCAGAATTTTATAGTATCAGGCATAGCTTTCTTATTATCTTCTCCTATTCTACTTTAATACATATGAATGTAAAACTCCAGAGTGGATTGGTTTAAGGTTTACTGCAGATTTCTGAGCATCTGGCTGGGGTGGGGTTCTTCTGATATGGGACTACATTCAGTTAATAGCATATCTATTTGCTGGCACCTCAGAAAGCACAATTTCTTCAGGGAATATCATCTGCAGACCAGATGATTGGTAGAATGGTTTGCATCACACTCCAGTGGGTACAAAGAAATCTTACTTTTGTCTTTCCTTGGGGAAAGAATAAATAAATATCATAAAAATGTGGTGGGATGACTCTTGNCTGTTCACAAACAGAGAACGGCTGTGGGAGATGTGGTGGTCAGAGGGAATCTTGGGCACAGTGACCATGGAATGATACGTCTTTGATTCTTAGTGAAGTAAGGAAAGAGATAAACAAAATGTCTGCTGGGGATTTCTGGAGGGCAGATTTTAGCCTGTTCAAGACACTTATTCAGAGAGTCCCTTGGGATCTTTATCAATCATCTGGATGAAGGGATTGAGAGGACCCTAGTATGTTCACATGATACTAATTTAGGTCGGGGTGTTGAGCTATGAATGGTTGGAAGACTTTGCAGAGGGATCTGGACAGTCTGGATTGATGGTCTGAGGCCAGTGGCATGAGGTCAACAAGGTGAAGTGACAGGTCCTACACTTGGATCACAACCCTAGGTACTGCTATAGTCTTGGGGAAGCTGCCTGGCAGAAAAGGACCTGGGGGCTGTTTTGACAGCTATCTGAACACGAGCTGGAATTGTGGTCAACAAGGAATGGAATCCTGGATTTTCCTGGAAATTGTATGTCCAGCAGGACCAGAGCAGTGATTGTCCCTCAATACTCGACACTGGGGAGGCATTACCACAAATACTATGTTCAGTTCTCAGTCCTTACAACAGAACACGTAAGGGAGAACGTGCTCCCGTGTGGGGGGAGCATGGGAGAATGCTCACCAGAATGCCTTTGTCTCAGGAAGCCACATGGATGGCCTTGGGGAGTGTCTCCCATCTTTCTTTTGTTCCCAGCAGTTAACACCTTTTGTAAACTTTTGCAATTATTATTGATGTTGGTTGATGTTTATGTGAGTCTTATTCCACTGCTTTGTACTTTCAGTAAATTCTTACCTCAACCCATAATCTCTGTTTTTGTCCCTCCCTTACCAGATTGGGCAGATGACTGCAGTGGTTTATCTGAAGTTTGATTTCCATCTGGTCTTAAAACCAGTGCAACATGATAAGATTAATGTTTAGAATCAATGATCTCGGAGATCTTTTCCAACAGTAGAACTCCATTATTCCATGATTCTGTAGGTTTGTGGGGAGTTGGTTTGCTTTGGGATCCTAGTTCAGTTTACAGATACTGGTGTATTGCATTGCTTGCATTTTACCTGATGGCAATGTCCAGCTGAGGGAACTATTGCACCCTACTTATTCAGTGTGAAAAAAATGTTTGGGGACAGCTCTTTTGGTTGTTTATAAGTCAGATTTGAATGATCTAGGTTTTAGAAAGTAAAACCACCTCCATCAAACAGCAAAATGCATCACAGAAATTGACAAAATGCATTTTAACAGGAGTTCCATGTTCATCCCTGTAGGTCTTCTGTCCTTTTTTTTTCACTTTCTTGACCTTGGGAATGCAACACTCATGAGCTTAGAGGAAGTGATATTTGAATAATAAACAGCTCATATTATGGTAGGCAAATTTGGGGAATTATAAAACTCATATAATTGATTTATCAATATAACCTGAGGGACAACTTTACTGAGAAGAGCCCTGCAGACAGGAACTTGGGGATACTAGTGGATGAAAAACTGGACATAAGACTCCCTAACTGCATCAGAAGAAGCATGAGCAGCATAGTGAGGGACGTGATTTTGCCCCTGTACTCCATTCTCATGAGATCCTATGGCAAATCTGGCATCCAGATCTGGGTTCCCCAGCACAAGAAAGCCATAAACCTGTTTGAGTGGGTCCAGAGGAAGGCCACAAAAAAGGTCACAGGGCTGTCTGTAATAGTTTTTCTGTGAAGACAAGCTGAGAGAGATGGGATTGTTCAGCCTGAAGAAAAGTAGCCTAGGGAGACTTTATTGCAGTGTTCCACTGGGTAAGGGGTCTTGGAAAAAAGACTAAGACTCTTTACTAGACTCACCAGAACCAAAACACTCTTTACCAGTGATAAGACAAAGGAATATAAATTTAGATTGTGCCTCAGGAAGATGTTTTCTATTATTTATTAGAAAATAGAAATGTATAGAATAAATATAGAAACAAACAGAAAAATTGCTATTGCATCATGAAGCATGGGAACAGGTTGCCCAGAGATATTATGCATACTGCATCACTGAAGGTGTTCAAGGTCAGGTTGGGAGGAGCTTGGGACAAACATATCCAGTGCAAAATGCCTGTGTCCATGACAGGGGAGTTTCAATTAGATGATCCATGATGATCCTTTTCATCTCAAACTATTCTATGATTGAGGTATTTTTTAAAGTACAGATATAACCAAGCATTAAATAACTTTTGTCAACAAAAATAAAAGTGCATCTCTTTAACTTTTTTTTTTTTTTTATGAATATAGCAAAACAGAAGGAGTCATAATATCAGATGTACAGTGCAGGAATACAATGCTTCATCCTGACTTTGTCATTTGAAAAAGTGTCAGAAAATCAATTATTTTAAATCAATCTTCTCACATCAAAAATATTGCAGGAAATTACTACCTTTGAAATAAAACCACACCAAACAAAAGATAATCTATTTCTAGTATTATTTTGGAATAACTGATGGCTTAATCTTATTTTTGAAAAATACTGGGGGGGGGGGGGGG
>VWYE01021398.1:0-12587 GCA_013398995.1 Alaudala cheleensis | reverse complement strand
TTAAGCAGTGATGTTGTCACTAAATACCCTAACACGAAACATCTTGACTAATATTTTTCCTACTTTGTCAGCTTATTCTATTAAAATACATAGGGAAACTGGGGCCATTCCTTTCTGTTCTCAAAGATTATATTTTTCAGTTTAGTTGTGCCTACATTTGTTATA
Source organism: Alaudala cheleensis (assembly GCA_013398995.1). NCBI lineage: Eukaryota > Metazoa > Chordata > Aves > Passeriformes > Alaudidae > Alaudala > Alaudala cheleensis. The sequence continues at coordinate 12,422 of VWYE01021398.1, read as the reverse complement.
ACGCTATGAAATCAGTCTGAAGAGCATTGCAAAGATGTTAAAACTGGTACAAGTCACTCTCTTGTCTACAATGAGATCAGAATCTGGCATTTAATCCATTGGAATACCATATACCATCCAGGTTCTCTCTGAATACAGACTCTCTAATCTCTGTCGTTTCTAAGAGAAGTGAAAGGACATATATGCAAGAAAATCCAGAAAAAAAACCAGAAACAGGGTACATGTTTTAAAGCTATTCTCTGGATTAAAAAGTTTGTGGGTAGATCATGTTAAAAAATGGGCATGGACAGAACAGAGATAGAACCACATAATCATAGAAAAATGCTTAGAACACTTTTTATGGAAAGATACCATTCCTGTACTTGCAGTCCTCAGTGGTTGTGAACAAAATTGTATTTCTATAGAAATGGCCATCAGTTACAATTTCAGAAAAATTGCAAGGAAACTTGCAACTCCAGAGAGTTCACCATGTTCCCCACACTCACACTGGTAGCTTTGTGCCTTGTGGTCATAAATATAATCTATAGAATGGTAGAGGTACAAAACCTAGTTTCTGGTTATCTGTCACTGTTCCTCACAGCACTTGAGGGAACATCTCTGTCTTCTCCCTCCTTGGCCCACAATGCAGTATGCTTTCATATTCACTAACCAGAGAAGCACTTGTGATGAGCCCATGCCAAAATGTCAGTCAAGGACCTGGGAAATTTGCCAGGGAAAACCTGTCCTTGTGTTAGGCTAATTAACTCTTGGCGTATTTGTAATTGTTCCTATTAGTTAGGGGCACTTGCTAGAAGCAGCACTAAAAAGATGGTGGCAGGGAACCAGATGAAAAAGAAACTTTAGGGACCTCCTGTGTTTGAAAGAGCAATAAAAAGTGTTAACCAGGACTACACCAAACTTGGCAGGACACTCAGAAGAGTCTAACCCGTGGTATTTAGCATCACTTCAAGTTAGTGCTATGAGCAAGATCAACCAGCTGTCAGGATTGTGAGTGTGACCCACCCTCACCTCCCCCAGTGCTCTGTGTGGTGCCAGATAGCATATGCTGGAACATCATGGGATTCCCCAGCAAAACGTGCCCTCAAGTTCTAGGCAACTGTTAGTAAGTTGTAAAAAAGGCAACACCATCAGTTTATTGCCCTGACCTGGCACAAATGCTAATGGCAGATGCTGGTGGCCCCTCCAGTCAGGAAATAGCTGTTTGCTCTGGACACATTTACTGGAAAAGAGGAGCATCAAATTAATTTCCTACTGATGTGTGTGAATCCATTCCAATCCCCATAAAGCAAAAGGAAATTGGCTATGAACATGGCAAATCAACATTTCGGGTTATAAGACACCAAAATGAGCATAAATCATTATGACGGCTCTTTGCCTTTCATAATTACAGTCGTGAGTTTTATTCAAACCTCAGCAAAATCAAAGCAAGGTATACATTGATTTCAGTGTGCTCTGGATAGGATGAAAGGTAAAATAATCTTGTGTATATCCACAAAGCAAAATGTATAATAAGCCCCATGAGCTTTCTTCTGAAACATTAATGCACGTAAGTCACTCCCCTCATGCGGACAGTTCCCCTATATGAAGATGTCCTAGGTTGCAATGTAAGGTGTGCCCAAAGTATGTATTCTATCACGATCTTAATGAGCTGTTAAAACCAGGTGGGGCAGTGTTTTCCTTGCCTCCTCCCTCCGGACTATCTTCCGTTAATGGCCCATCAATGCACTGCCCAATGACTCACAGGTAACTTCCTTCATGAGCTATCTCTGCTTAATGGACAATCAAGGACCCATTGTATGACTCATAGAATGACATCGGCTCATTGTGAGATGCTCTGCCCAGCAGGGAGGAGCCAAGAATTCCCACCTGGATATAATCTGGGGTTTGGGCTAGAATAAGTCCTTAAGGACTGGATTCCCAGAGGACAAGAGCTACCAGATCTTTTGTACAGGACCACTGTTTCAACAAGACCACTTCATCTGGACTGCTACCACCACCCTAACAGGGTGTCAGGTTGTATTGACTCTGTCAAGGGTCTTTTCTTTTGATCCTTTTACTATTACATTTATTTTATCGTTTTCCTATTAAATTGTATTTCTGACTTAGAATCTCTCACTGGTTTTGCTTTCAAACCAGTACAGAAGATATCCTGCTGCATACTCTTCTCACCCCTTACAGCAGCAGCCCAGATCCTGTTTCTTGAATCTCATCTTTAGTTATTTGTAGCTTGAAAAGTAATGTAAGTATTATTATAGAATACAGGCTGAAATGAGGTAATTCATAAATGACTCATTTCCCCGAATGCTACCTAAAAATTTATAATTTAAGGCACTGCATCCAGAGAACTGAAATTAACTGCCCACTTGTGTGAGTCACAGAACATATTTCCACAAAAGCAAAATATATTCATCTTTCACTCATTACAACATATTTTTTCTGGAGGTATAAGTGTCCCTTCTTAGGCCTTGCACAGAGCTGAGCCTTCCTTTACAAGCATATTATGCTCAGTAGCTTGCTGCTGACTCCCCAAAGGCATGTTTTCATGGATGTTTTTTTTCAAAGCCTGACCAAAATGTTCCATGACTGTCTTTTGTTACATGTTCAGCAGGGTCATAATTCCAGCAGGTACAACAGTGACAACAGAAATGACAATAAAATTGAAATGTAGGAATAAATATTCTTGTAGGAGGAGACAGTCCTAGCATTAGGTTCTTTTACATATTCATTCAAAAGTGATAACTCACCACACACAGAGAATATAATGTGACTTTCATGAACCATGAAAATAGGAGTAACCACAGAGGGGTCTGTTACTGCCCTGCATGCAGATAAGGATCTACAGAACATTTACAGTAAATCTCCTTGTGTCTTTAGTGGGTGGCATTTTTTTAAGAATCTCTGCTTTGTTTCTCCTCCATTTCCTCCAAGATATGGCTCATATTTGATAGCTCAGGAATAGAAGATTATGATTAAATTTGTATATAGTTGTGTTTGCACTTAAGACAGTTTGTGTTTCTTTCTTGTTGATTGGTGGAGACAATGCTGTGGTCTTGTTGATGACATCGGTGGGAATTTGACGCCATCTATCTTGCTATTTTATTCCCGGGAACTGGATCTCTCGAGCAGGTCCCTTAACTTTGCTCTTCTTGATAGCAAAACTGGCTTTGAGGAGAAGCTGGATGATTTTCTCTCTCTTCTCAAACACTTCTGCTGCATCAATGTACTACAGATGTTCTGGAGCTTCACTCTTTTTTAGTGCAGTCTGAATCAGTCCATGGCACATGGTGGGACTGTGTTTCTACCCCTAGGGTAGTCAGTTCCAGGTGTACTGCACATCCGTCCAGGTGAAAGCAAACTGAGGCCTGCATTCTGCAGCCAGAGGAATGGAGAAAAATGCATTGGCAATGTCAATAGTGGTGTACCACTTTGCTGCCTGGGACTCCAGCTCATACTGGAGCTCTAACATGTCTGGCACAGCAGCACTCGGTGGTGGAGTTACTTCATTCAAGGCACAATAGTCCACAGTCAATCTCCATTTTCTTTCTGATTTGTGCAGAGGCCAAATGGGGATGTTGAAGGGTGAGTGGGTTTTGGTGACCGCCCCTTGGCTCCCCAGTTCACGGATCATCTTGTGGGTGGGGATTACAGCATCTCAAGTTGTTCTGTACTGTCAGCGGTGCACTGTGGAAGTGGCAATTGGCACTTGTTGCTCTTCCCCCTTCAGAAGTCTTACTNCTATTGAAGTGGCAATTGGCACTTGTTGCTCTTCCCCCTTCAGAAGTCTTACTGCAGATGGGTTCTCTGATAGTCCAGGCAAGGTGTTCAATTGCTTAACACCCTCTGTCTCTACAGGTGCTATCCCAAATGCCCACTTGAGTCCTTTTGGGTTTTTGAAATACCCATTTCAGAGGAAGTTTATGCTCAAAATGCATGGGGCCTCTGGACTAGTCACAATAGGGCGCTTCTTCCACTCATTTCTAGTCAGGCTCCCTTCAGCTTCCACCAAAGTAAAATCTTGTGATCTTCTGGTCATGCCAGCAACGGAAACAGATTCTGCCCTCACATGTTTCGATGGGAGTAGTGTGCACTGCACACCAGCATTAACTAAGGCTTTATATTTTTGTGGTTCTGATGTGCCAGGCCAACGAATCTACACAGTCTAAAAAACATGTTTTTTTCTAGTCTCTACTTGGCTAGATGCAGGGCCCTTCTAAGCTTGGTTATCATTCTTTCTCTGGGTAACCAGAGCTACTTTTTTCTGGTGGAACTTCCTCTCTTAGTCTCGCCTTCTTCTAATTCAAGCATGAGTCGTGCCAGAGCAGTAGTAGATTTTCTATCCCATCTCGTGTTTTCTACACAATCTCACAGGAAGAACCACAGCTCAGCTCACAGGGTGTCTCTTCTTTCCCTTTCTGGGGAACATCTGCGTTTGGTGCCAGAACTTCTGATCTGTACTGCAAAGATTTGGACAAAGCTGTCTTTCATCTCTTTAATCGCTTCTCTGAGTGTATTGTGATTATATTCTGTGTTGTCTTCTAATTTTTTATACGTGTTTTCAGAGCTGCAATTCTTACATGTGTTGGACTATGCACGGCATCTGCATATGCTCGGAGCTTCTTTGCCATATCAAGCACAGTCTCTTCTGTGCCATCTTGCTTCATTATTGCTAAAGCAGAAGAGTATTCTTGTGGCTCAAGTCATATAAGTTTTCACTACATCACAGGTGTACATGGTACCGAGTGTGGGTTCCTGGTGTTTAGGTCATCTGAGAAGACAATCTCTGCCACTGCCATTTCTCTCAATCATTGAATCTCTTGTTCTATGGTCTTCTACTGGGTTTGCTGCATATAGAGATCATCTGCACAGAGATATCTTTGTGCCACACTTCTCAGGACCCATTCTCAGAGACTGCAAGGGTCAGCCCTCCTCATAATTTCTTGGTCGATAACTGGATTATGTGACAGGGATCCGAGATGCCTTGCTTCAGTACCGTCTAGCATTGTAGCCTCACCTGCAGCATCTCAAAGACGGACTAACCAACTAATTATAGATTCATCAGGTTGTCGAGTGTAATCCTTTCTTAGGTTATGAAGTTCTTTTAGGGAATAGGACTCAGTATTGGTTGCTGGTCTTCTACTAGTTGGTTGTCGCTCTGCATCAGTTGGTTCAGCTTCTGATTTTGTGTCAGTTGGTTCAGCTTCCAATTTTGTGTCAGTTGGTTCTGTTGAGGGTCTTTCTTCTGTATCGTCATCTACTGGTTGATTGGTTTTGCGTGTGCGCTTCTTTCTTGCAGCGACTGCCAGTGTCTTAGGCTTATTATTTGGTTCAGCTGCTGATTTATCTCCCTGCCCCCCTGCTTCTATCTGTTGCTCTACAGTATCTGGCAGCATGCGATAAGCATATGCCAGGGCCCAGCTTATTGCAATGATCTTTTTCTTCCTAGAGTCATCATGGAAGCTCTCTTTCAAGTATCTCTCTACCTCAGCTGGGTTCTGAATTTGTTCACGTGGAAAGTCCCAGGCTATAGGGTCATAAAATTCTTTCAGGCTTTGGCCCATATCCTCCCCTTCCTCACACTGCTCAAAATTTTCTACACCTTGGTCAACTTCTGGGTCTACTTCCAGGTCAGGGGCCTCATCAGCTCCTCTGGACATCTCAGACCTTATTCTAGAGAAGCTGCAGACCATATAGAGGAAGCTTACCAGCTGAAATACCAGGAAGGTGGTATCTTTAACATTCAGGGGAAACTGCACGTTCTCCAGAAGTGATGTAGCAGATATAAAAGAGAAGAGGTAAAGGAAAGGCTGAAAAGCCTCATTCCCTACTCTTCTTCTAACAAACTGGGTGCAATTTCTAACAAATCCCCAAAGCATGATGCTGGAACTCAGATGCCGGGTAGGACGAAGAAACCGTAAATCAAACATATATGGAACAAGCTCCAGTACTTTTACAAACTTTCTGTAGATCATTATCTCTGAAAACAGCTAAATGGCTATCTTAATTTGTGCTCTTCTACTATAAAAGCTACGAGTTAGAGACAATACTGGAACTATTTCCAGGTGAGACAATAAACTTAGGGACTAGAAAGGTATTTAAACCTCAAAAAAGCTTATGGAACAGAAACACAGGAATGACTCCACCCCACGAGACGTTATGAGGTCAAGCAGCAGCATGGCTACTGACTGCTTGCTTTATCCCAACACAGAGTAAGTACAACCAAAATGCAATCAAATCAGGTTTTGTTTTTCTACTCTCTCAAGCCACGCCTTGGGCGCCAATAAAAATGTGTCCTCANGTCCAAGGATTAAAATGTGTAAAAGTGTGCTGCTTTTCTGAAAACAAACTCTGTGCTTCTCTTTTCTCCCCCTTAGGTCTCAGAAACCAGTCTTAAAACTACAAAACACAATATCTATCACAGACAAAACAAACAATTTGAAGATACAAACATTATAAAGTCACCCTAAAACAATAGTGATTTTTATACCTAAGATATTAAAAAAACCCCAAAGCAAACAAAAAAAAAAAAAAAAACAAAGAAAGAAACCCCCAGAAGTACAGAAAATATAGTATTTTTTCCCCTGCTCTTGTTTCATGACTCAGATTTGTAATATTCAGTCACTTCCATCAGCAAAAGGCTGACAGCTATGCCATGGTGTGTTACAGGTTGATAAAAGATGCACCGTCGTAACTGTGTTTAAAATGTCAGGATTGTCAGGAGTCACAGAGATTAAATTTCACCATTTCTGCAGTGGCTTGACTGCTACACAACTTGATGCTTAGATTATTTGCATATGCAGTAGATACCTACCAAAATTTTGCAACAGAATTAAGCTCTAAAAAGTTTAATTCTGAGAGATCTGCCTCACCCATTAAAACCCTGCACCAATTAGGCTTAAACCAGCTCTTGTGATTTGAGAATGCAATATATTCATTGAAATAACTTATCTCAAGTCAGTGTTTTACTTCTTGGTGTCTCCAATTCGTTTTGGTTTTTTTTAAGTAAAAAAAAAAAAAAGTTTTAGTAAATGAATATTTTCCACTGAAATATGTATGCTTATGATAGAAAATTCCACATTGTTCAAATAGAACTGAGGTTCATTGTAAAGCATGCTGTATGTAGATATATAGAACAGGATTTGGAGCTCTTTGTACAGGTGACAGACAGTAAAAATACAACATAATCACCTTATTTGCTTTTTTTATTTTACCAAAAAATGTTCCTTGATTCCTGGGTTATTTGTTTTGGCTCCAGTCTCACTTGTGCAGTTCCTGCGGCCAGTCCCACATTCTGCAAATGAGGAATGAAATGAGGAGAAGTAATGACAGAGCTGGCAATATCTCTGAGGCCTCTAAAGTGGATCTATAGCACAGGTGGGGCATCCTGTTCTGCTAAAACTTTTAGAAGCACTTCTGTCCAGCATCTGAGTATTTGGGTTCAGCCGAGATACAGTGAATGGAATCTGGGAGAGGAATATCAAGTGTCTACCGATTTCGAAGGAGCCCATATTTCAAGTAGATGAAAGATGGAAGACCTGTAGGTCTCCTCTCCTGGGTCATGACAAAATGATACTGCCAAAAACCTACTTCTGGAGAGGAATAGGGAATTTGTTCGGGAAGCAGGGTTTTATGGTGCTATGTTTCACGAAACTCGGAAAGATTCCTGCCCCGTGCGTTCTATAAACATGATTACAAAGTTATGTGATTAAATCCTCCTGGAAAGGCTTCAAAACGTACTAATTTTATGTCACCTTCTTGAAGTCTGCTGTGGTTTACCTGGGTGTTTATAGGTAATGAGAGAAAGGCTGCTTCATTAAGTCACCCAAGCCTTATGAAGTGTTACAGCGCAAGTAGAGCAGCCACAACCCCGCTGTGACAAATCTAACCAAATGAGTGAACAAAAGTATTACAGGTATGTTCCAAACCAGGGTAAATCATAGTAAGAGCTGCCCAGCTTATACAGTAGTTCTATGTCCCTATTTCCAGGTTCTGAATTTCTTTAATGAAAATGACCTAATTGTGGTCTTCCAGTACCTGAAGACAGCCTAGACAAAAGATGGAAAGAGACTTTTGACAAGGATTTGTAGTGACCGGTCAAGGGAGAATGGATTCCAGCTGGGAAAAGAGTAGCTTTAGATTAGATATTAGGAAGAAATCCTTTACTGTGAGAGTAGTGAGGCTCTAGCAGAGGCTGCCAAGAGAAGCTGAGGGTGCCTCATCCCTGGAAGTGTTCAAGGCCAGGTTGGATGGGGCTCCGAACAACCTGATCTGGTGAAAGTTGTCCATGTCTATGGCAGAGAAACTGGAAGTAGATGATCTTTAAGGTCCCTTCCAACCCCAACCACTCTATGATTCTATGAAAAAATTATACTTGTTATTACATTTTAATAACAAAAGGTCAGATTGTGCCATCACTTTATAAGTGGATTTAGCTATGACCACTTCAGCATTCATTAATAGTAGGAAAGGCAGATTTCCACAATACTGATTTAAATAATTCTTAAAATTCATAAAAAGAGAAAAAAAAATGGTTTCTGCTATAGGTCAGTGAAAATTAGTGAGGTCCTTGATCCAAGGCACAGAGATTAAGGAACACTACCTGAAAAGCTCTCTCTTTAAGTGGAAAAAGGTAATAAGTTAACAAAAATATGTTTGATGATTTTGAAGTTCAAAACCTCACTGGTGTAGGAAGCTTTTAACTTTCTCTTTTGTTGCCAAATGCCAGCAGGCAGCCACAGCTATCAATTCCTTTGCATCCTGTACAGTTGCATTACTGAGAGGAGAGTGGCAGTTAAGGAGTTATCCCCAGGGACACTTCAATGGGAGTGCAGGCTCCCATGATTTGTGTTTCATCCTTAATTGCTTCTGAAATTACTTTGATGTGTGTAAAACTGTCTGTTTCATATGTCATGGAATCATATTCTTGCTCAATGTATTGCTTCTTATTTTTGGACATAGAGCAGCGAAATTTTGCATACAGAGTTATTTTGCCAAAAGGTAAAAAACCCAAAAAACCCAAATCTTTAAAAATTCTTGGGGAATATATTTTTTGCAGTTAGCAGCATACAACTGAACTGCCACAGTGAAACAACTAAATAACTTTGCTATTGTGGCTCTACTGATGGGTAAAAGAAAATTATCTAAGACCTCTGCCTTGTTGTTCCTCAACAAATTTCTTTTAAACTAAAAACAGTTCATTTGAAATTATTTCAGTTGTTGAGGTACGAGACACAGAGAGCTGTTTTGGGAAATGAAAAGGTTAAAATGACTTCTAAGATAGCAACCCAGTACAGCAAAGCTTGTAGGTGATGAATCACAGGGCACAGTCCCAGGCGTTCAGTACTTCTGGTACAGCAGGGTTTTTCTGGGTGTAGGCTGTAATCAGAGAGGAATCAGGACACCTTTTCTGGACACACCTGTATTCTTGTCCTGTTAATTCCTGATATGGAAGCAGGGAGGCTGGCATGGCTCAGGTAAGGCTCCAGTACACTGTTGTGCTGCTGCACCTTGAATGATGTATTTCTGCACAGCCTATTTCCTGGTGAATCACTGTGCTGTAGGAGCACTTATATCAGTGCCAAATGTAGAATCCCCACAGGGATGAAAACAGCATGGGAGTAATACCTAATTAAAACTGCAATGAAGTAGGTCAGCTAATATTTCACAAACAACAGCAAGTGTTCTGATTGTTAATAGTTCAGAGCCCCTGTATTTACTCCGAGCAACAACAAAAAAATATGTTGCCTAGAAATGTAATGAAAGCAGAAGCTGAAAACACTTGCCACAGTGGATTACAATTGTAAATATTCAAGGCCTCCAATGAGAGCTGTACCTTAACTCCTGCCAATACCTTCAGCAGTGGATTAGTGCTGTTATTCCCCTCCTTCCTCAGGATTGCAGGAGGATTGCCAGATGAGGGTTAAGTAGCTCCAGGTGAAAGAGCAGATGAGAAAGCCCTGCTTTCAGCCAAAAGCTAAGGCCATAGTAAAGAAAGGTAATCCCACCCTCAGATGCCACATTGCTTGTAATGTCATGAGACTGTTTTCAGAAGTCCCAGATTCACACTTCAGCCAAATCTCCTGGGTCTTACTGGCCTGCAAATGTGAAATCTGATCCTTTCCTCTGAAATTCATCACCTTTTTGACTTAGGATGGAAGGAGTAAGAAAAGTAGCAGCATTTTCAATTTTATGCAGTCAGTGAAGTTCAATGACTGATGAAAATTTGTAATAATAGTATTCAAAATGTTAGTATTTTTAAATTCTCAGAACAAACATTCACTATTTTATTAATTGTGTGTTATGATTAGTTAAACAAAGAAATATCCAGAGGCTTCACAGTGGCAGGAACACAGCTGGAACACACTTTGCATTTGACCATCTCTTCCCAAAAGTCTTGCAATTTATCCAAAAGGATTTCACATGGGAAGCAGGTTCCTTCACTTACAACTGGTACTGTGAGCCTGTGTTTCAGAGAAGAGCCCTATTTGAGCAGAGCACAATTCTTTGGGCATTCAAAAAAATGCCCAAAAATTTATTTTCATTTATAAATACTAACAAATCAGTCTAGGATGAAACACCATAAACTCTATACATCAATTTTTATACATCTTTATTCATATTCATAGGAAGGAGACAAGAGGCTTAGGGAGTCTTGGTTAACCTCTGCCTTTTTAGCTGGGTAGGTAGGTAACTTAATTTTGCTGAGTTGTTGCGTGTAAGAGCAGCTCCTTCAGGCATTTTGAAGGACCTCCTCACACTTTCCTTCACAGGAGATTTTTAAGCCTCTCTGCAAACCAGTTTTTGTTAAAATGTGAGCTTTGGGAGCCTCATTAGCATATCGGCCTGTTTTTTGTGGTTGGTTTTAGAGTTTTTGAAACAAAAAATCCCAAACAGGCAAAAAAGAGCTGCCTTTGATACCTCGAAGAAGGCTGGACTTTGGTGTCTCTACTGCTTTGCATTTGATTGCTCTGGTCAAATGATGTAGATTCTCTTTGGAAGGGAAGGGAAATTGAGTCTCAAAGGAGCCATTACATGCTGGAGCTCATTTCATTCTCATGGTGAAGGGATCCTGCACTGTACCTAATCCCCACCTTGCCCTAAAGTGACTCTGCTGATGGGGCAGGTGGCCTGAGGGTGTGTTTTAAATTAAAAGCAGTAAAACAGCCTGTGCTGTGAGAAGGGATGATGTAATGTTTCCCCTCCTCCCGGGATGAGCTGTAGATTTTCATAGTGCTGATCTGATGGGCTGTTCTCTACATCGGATGGAATGAGTGGCACTTTATTACATTAGGTGATATAATTGAAGTAAATGTGGCATGAGTCATCCAAATGGTTATGTATGCAGGGGAGGAAGACTTTAAAATTAAGTCTGTGAAAGAAAGGAATGCAGAAGATTTCAAGCATTGCCTTTTTTTTTTTTTTAATATATATGGATAAGTCCTTAGCAGGAAAAAGAGAATTTTGCTGGAAGTCGTTCAAGGGATTTGCCCTCCCCAAGTTTGGTCATTTTCCATTCATGCAATATGTCGGTTACAAAAATAAGTTCATAATAAAAGAGGGGAAAGCAGTGACTGTAGAGTTAAACTACATTACCTATGAAAGGCAGAGGCTGACCCTGCCCACACACGTAGAAACTGAGATAGTTTTGCTGTCAGAATGCACAGGTTATTTCTCCAGGACTGGCAGAATATCTTTGCTTGTGCTGGACTGGCCCTGATCCTGCAAAACCCAAATAAGTTTGCATAGGTGGCATCAGAGGCTGGATCCAATGCCACAGAGAACTTACCCTGAAAAAAAATAAATTATCTGAGACATGACTAGGACAAAGTAGGAGTCACATGCCAAGTAGCTCCATCCAAGCAGCAATCTAGGCAGGTGCTAGAGCACAGCATCCTACATCATCATGTAGGAACTTCAGATCGCTCATATAAATATAGCACTAGCTCTTGCAGGGTCTCAGGGCTGAAGCGTTTCTATTTAGTCAGAATGACCCACATTTAAAGTGACCAGGATGGAGCTTTTCACACACTAATGAGAAGAAATCGTCTGGGCCAATTGCAGTGTGCCAGCCATCGTGCCTGCTTTATAAATGAGATTAATGACTCAATTTGCAGTAAATGCTTCAGCAAGGAGAAACTTATTTTGTTGTACTAATTGTGTCACATATGTGCCTGCAAACACCAACTGTGCGGAGCTGGATTTCCCTGTGGCGCGCAGGACGACTGGGCTCTGTGGGTTTATTAATGCCAGTGCCCTGATTTCTGTGCTGCTACTGATCATTTTGATCTTTGTGTTCAGTGCTGCAGCATAAATGCTGGTGATGGCAAAAATTACTGTGTAGTAAAATCCTGCCCATTAGTGAAAGGATGAGAGTCTGTCTCTAGCATGAGCTGTTCAAACCTATTTTCCCTGCTATCATGAACAAA
>VWYE01021397.1:289468-345174 GCA_013398995.1 Alaudala cheleensis | reverse complement strand
CCCCGGCCCCGGCCCCGGCCCTGCCCGCCCACCTGGCCCGGGGCCACCACCCGCTGCCGCTGCTCGCCGCCGGCTCCCTGAGCCCCGGGGCCGTCACAGCGGCCTCCCGGGCAGGCCGGGCCCCGGGGACACCGCGGGCTGTGCCTGGGGACACCGCGGGCCCTGCCTGGGGACACGGCGGGCTCTCCGTGAGGACACGGCGGGCTCTCCCTGGGGACACCGCCGGCCCTCTCTGGGGACACCGCGGGCTCTGCATGGGGACACGGCGGGCTCTCCCTGGGGACACCGCGGCCCTGGGGACACCGCGGCCCACGGCCAGCCGCGCAGGTGCTCGCCCCTCCGGGGGCTGCTGGCTCCGGCCCGCGGCGGAGCTGCTCTGTGGATGCTTTCTTGGTGCATTTTGGGCAGGGAGCCAAAGTATGCAGCTTAAAGGAAATGTTTAATAAAGACACAGGAGCCTCAAACTGTTTATTTTTCCTTGCAGAAAGGTGGAGAGACGATGTCCCTGGCAGGGCGGCCGGGCCGGGGGCCGGGCCGGGGCTGACACTGCCTCTCACCTCTCCCTCCCCTGGGCCGCGGGGTCATAAACCGTGGGGGGAAAAGGCAGCCTATTAGTAACTCTATTAAGTCTCCATTAGTTAGGTGTGAACTCATTACTCTAATATACCTGGAGGTGGGATCCCACTTGCAGGACATTAGCGCTGCAATAAGCACGTTTACCACCCGAGCTGGACCGAGCGAGGCCGAGGATGGAGAAAGGCGAGGAGCCTCTGCACACCTGGAGCAGCACCCACAGAGAGCCCTTCTGCCCTGGGGCAGCTGAACCTCTCCCTCCTGGCCTCCTCCCTGTCCCCGCGGTCGCTGCCCCTATGACCAGTCCCTAAAGCACCTCTCCAGACCTTCCCTAGTGACAGGGCAACTCCTGAAGCACTCTGCTCATCTGCTCACCTAATGAGTGGCTGTGCCATGGGAAGCTGCTCTCCCTCCCTGTTGTGGGATCAGTCATTGGGTTGGAAAAGTTCCCCCAAGGACACCACTGGTGTGACCCATGTCCCCAGGTGCTGTATCTACACAACTTTTAAATCCCCTCCAGGTGATGGAGGGGTGATGACTCCACCACCGACCTGGGCAGCCTGAGCAAGGGCTGGACAGCATTTCAGTGAAGACATTTTCCCTAATCACTAAATCGTAGAATATCCTGAACTGGAAGGAACCTCCAAGGAATATGGAGTGCAGTTCCAGGCCCTGCACAGGACAGACCCAGAATGCCTGAGAGCTGTGTCCAGCACTTCCTGAGTGTCCAGTCTCCAGCCCCACTCTGGCCTTTTCCACGTGCTGGTGCTCTGTGACAGGAGCTGTTCTGCAGCTGAGCACCCTTGAGCAACTCAGGCAAACTCAGTAACGAGCTTATAGGAAATCAATTAATTAATAATAGATAGGATGCAGGAGCAGGCCTTAAAGGGGTTTGCTGAGTTAGCACAATGCAAACCATAATTGTGTGGAGTAATCTGTAGACACAGAACTTTTTCTCCACCCTTTCAGTCAGCTTGAAGATGCCAACACGAGCTGCCCGAGCCCCACTACCCTCTGCCAAAGCCCCTCACAGACAGGGACTGTTTGCCCTCCAGGACACAAAGACTCTGCCCCATCTCCTCCCCAGCCTTACACATTTCAAGGCTGCACAAAAGCACAGTCCATGCAGAACTCTTCCCAAAACTCATTTTTAAGCCCATTTGTTCTTAAATAGCACTAAACTGTACACGATCCCTGAAAACAGAGTTGTCCAAGAGCACACAAGTAGGGTTTTAAGAATTATTTCAGGAGGAAGCATGATCTTGTTTCTAAGATCCTTGGCCAAAAAGAGTATAAAATTAATGGTATTAAGTGCCTAAAAATACTCTTGAGGATCTGGGAGCTGGAACAAGGGCTTGGATTCTATTCCTAGCTCTGCCACAGACTCGGTGTCTGCAATGAAGGGCCAGCTCAGACGGGACACGGGCTGTGCTGCAAGTGCCCAGAAATGCACTCAGAGCTCACTGCCCCCACTGTGTGCCCTGTTTTCCCAGCCTGTACAGTGGTACAGAAGTGCCTCTGATGGAGCAGAGCACATGAGATGGGATGTACCTGCTAGAGAAGTGTTTTCTCCCTCCCAGCAAACACAGCACTTCCTTGCACTGTCTTCCTGGTCAGTGGCCATTTGTTCATTGTAAGGATGCTCAAATGCAATGCCCTGCAAAATTCAGTATTAAATCTGTCTCTTTATTGCCCTGGACAGGAGAGACAGGCATCCTTAAAATGCAACACTTGTTTTTAGCCCTGGAAAATCCTGAAATATTCACCTTTTATTATGTTATATCTAGGAAAATTGTTTCATCCTGTAAAAATGATTTTATGGGTCTTTCTCACCCTGTTTTACTGTTACCCTGTTAACTAAGGTTTCTACATGGAATCCTACACAAAAACAGATTTAAATTATTGTGAAGTTTTTTAAATTTGAACAAGTTACTGGTGGCAGGATGCCCAATGAAAAAACAACAGTCCATCAGCAAAGCCTGAGCTGAACTCACTGGTGGCTTCTCTAATTACAAAAAAAGGAACAAAAAACGAACGCTACTTTGACAGAATCTCAAATCCCTGTAATTCCCTGTGTGTCTTAGCTATGAAACCACTTTCAGCACAGTAATTTAAACTGCTAGATAGAAGATTCAAAATAGCACATTTCAGTGATAAATGGTAAAGTTTATGCCCGAAAGTTGCTTTTACACCAGCATGAGGCTCAGAGATGGGATGGAATCCTGCAGATTGAGTCCTGTATGGATCCCAGACCCTGGCAGGTTCTGCCATCAGTGAAAGTATTCCCAGAGAAATGAAAACCCAGGCAGTGCAAACCTCTGCTCACCCCACAAAAGGGAGAAAAAGAGACTCACATTTCCATGGGTGACTCTGTCTGATGAAATCAAGTATTTAAATGACTTCTATTTACACAGGATTTTGAGAAATAATGCTAATTTGCAGAATTGGCATCTGGGGCATGAGTATACATACCCTGGGAGAGCACTTACAGAGCCTTTGTGGAGCTAAGTAATAAACGCTTTGTCTTCACCACACTATTTATGGGTTGCTTGGGGGCATCCTGCTCTCCTCCTGCCCCTACCTGGGCATAAAATTATTGCCCAACTAGGTTTTAATCAGAGCAACAGTAAATCTGAATGACCACACATGCACAGTCATTCCTGCTCCCTGATCTCCAGCATTAATTATAAAGTGAGACTGTTTACACAGTACATACCACTTTCCTGACTTCTTTCTTGTTTATGTCTAAACCTTTATGGACATAAAACTTTGGTATTTGCTTTTGGAATAAAAGTGCAATTGGAGTGGCAATAACTGTGTTGGAAAACAAGGCAGCCATTGCTCCCGCGGTGCCGCGGTCACGGCAGGTTGGCACTGGAGCCTCTCCCCCTGGAGCCTCCTGCTTCAGGTCATCTCCTGGCTGTCCCAGCTGCATGGCTCCTTAGAAACTGCAGCCTGAGACAGCTCACAGCAAACTGCAGCTTTTCCTCCCAGCTCCCTTCCTTCCTTTTCCCACGCCTGGCTCCCCTGTGCATGTCCCAGTCTGGGGTTTGTGGTGCTGCCCCCGTGCCAGGCTGGGGCTCAGCTCCTCACCCCTCCCCTCCCAGGGTTCTGACCTGGCAGCCTCTTTGCTGTCCCATGCCCTAAGACACCCCCCAGTCAGATTTCCCCTGAAAGGGAAATTCTTCATGTACAGTAAGTCCTTACAAACAAAGGAGACGTCCATTGGCTGCCCTACACAAGTGAGGATACCAATAGTAAAGTTACTCATGCTCCACAAGCACTACATTATTCCTCGTCACACTGGCCTGGCTGCTCTTTTTGTCAGGCTGTCACACAATAAATTAATATGTTGGCTGTTTGGGGCTGAGAACTCTTCTATTTGTTCAGTAAAACAGGTACTGCACACCCCAGGCACCATATAAAAACAATAAATTACCATAGCACACAGGCAAGGTATTACTTGTCTCTCTCCTTGCCTTTACTTTATCCCCTCCATCCTCTGCCCTTCCTCTGATCAATTCATCTTCCATTTGTTTTCTATTTCTGTCTGCAGGTTTCACTCTAATACACACTGCTGCAATATTCCAACCATGCCACCTGCTCCAGGAGAACAACCACAGAGGCTCCAGATGTGGAGCAGAAATCAACAGAAGTTCAAGGGGAGAAGAAATAATGTATATACTGCACACTGCAAGAATATTAGGAAAAAGGAATCAATCTCTACCTGGTGCTGTCTCTTCTGCTGACTTGGACGCCTCCTGATTCCTGCCAGACTCCCTTTACTCTTCACATCCAACACAGAAATGTGCAGACTTGGTAGCCAGAGGAATTCAACAGCCTTCTCTGTGTAGGCAGGTTGGGAAGTGTTTGACCAAATCTCCCTTGTAGGTTAAAATGTCTTTTAATTCTGGTGGGCTGTGTTGAGATGGGAATGAATAAACTCCCTCTTCATTTTAGTGTCCTGCTCATGGAAGCTGCTCAGGCTGGATGTTAAGTCTGTCCAAATTCCTTTCCTCTTTGGCAAGGCTATCCTACCTACAAAAATAAGAATTAAAATTAAGGTTTTGTTTGGCTTCTTACAAGTTCAGCTCCTGCCCCACGTTTTCCAGGACACAGTTCCAACCCTTTAGCAGACAGGCTCCCCAAGAGCACCCAAAGTCATGGGAAGTCATCAAGTTATTGCAATACTGAGTGCACTATGTTTCCAAAGCACCACATCATCTTAACTAATAAAAAACCCAACAGAATTTACTGTTTGTTCTTTTAAAAAAATAAATAAGCAAAGAAGCAACATTTAAATATTTATTGAAAAGCTAAATATTGTAGCCTTGTGCAGTTATTGGCAGGAGGAGCTGTACAAATAAAACCCGGGCAGGGATTTTTGTTGCTCCCCACATCCCGGGGCCCCACGCTCCCTGGGAAAGTGCCACTGTCTCTGGCACACCTGGGGCTCAGGTACCTGTGTGCCCAGGGCTGCCTGCCCCCTCCTCTCCTGGAAGGGTTGGGGTGCCCAGGACACAGCTCAGAGAGCAGGGGCACCCCCAGGGGAGCACCTGCAGCTGGGGGTCCCTGGGCTGGGGCAGCCGAGGGTGTTGGGCAGAGCCAGGTGTGCCAGGGGTGTCAGTGTCCCAGGTGTGCCAGGTGTTCTGGCTGTGCCAGGTGTGTCAGTGTCCCAGATGTGCCAGGTGTGCCAGGTGTGCCAGATGTGCCAGGTGTGCCAGATGTCCCAGGTGTGCCAGGTGTGCTGGCTGTGCCAGGTGTGTCAGTGTCCCAGATGTGCCAGATGTGCCAGGTGTCCCAGATGTGCCAGGTGTGCCAGATGTGTCAGGTGTGCCAGGGGGGCCCTGCTGACTCCGCAGGTGAGCCGGCCTGTCCGAGGGCAATGTCTGCTGCTGGTGGCATCTCACTGCCACCCCTCCTGTCCCACGTGGCCCTGCATTAGTGATGGGCACTGCTGGCAGATGGCAAAGTTCGAGCCGGGCTAATTAAACATACCCAGCTAATAACCTTCCATTTTGGGACTGGTATAATTCATAATTTAATGTATTGCTGCTGAGACATTAACCTTTCAATGGCTGGCACAGTGCCCACAGCAGCCTGAGTGCTGACCATCTTTCAGGAAAATGAGTATTATTGTTAAAACAGGTATAAATCATTCATGGCTTCAGCTTTTGTGTCAAGCTGCACATGAAAATATGTAGTGGGGTGGGTAATTTATTTACCTTTTGGTGGTTATTCTTATGATTTCATGATCATATTCTCTGATTCATAAACACTGGCCAATTGCCATTCTGTTCTCGTTTTACCATTTCAGTACTGCAGTGATTATTCTGATTTCCATCTTTAACAAGTTCAAGACAAGTTGCTTGATCCAGGCACAAACATAATCTCATTTCAAGGAGGAAAAACTTATTTTAAGCTAATTCCACAGTATTCAATGTAATTATTAAAGCCACCAACTTGTTACAATTTAGCATTTTGCTAAAAGAAGTGTTTCTTTGGAAACACAGATCAAAACACTTTTCCAAGTTCTCCTTTAGAGGCAGCGGGGAGGAAGCTCACAGGTTACTGAAGAGTTTAGTAAAGATCATGTCCTGTCTCTTCCAATCAAATGGGTGACAAAGATGGCCAATGCTCAGTCAAAAGGGGAAACTATCTCTGTCTTTGAAGGCACATTAAAGATGAGCCTAAAAAAAGTCCTAAGTGGGTGATGAAGAACGAATCCATTTGCAAAATTGCTATTTTTGAAGAAGGAAGTTAACTAAGAAATCATCAAGAAGCTGTTTGGGAATGTCTGCCACACTTAGTGCTTAGGATAATGCCAAGACCAGGACATGTTGGAGAACAAGGAGCAGTATCAACACTGCTGGTTTTAGGCTTCCTCTCAGGACTTTCTATGGCCACTCTCAGGAGTGTATGAACAGTGCCAGAAGATGAAGCACTTGAACCTGTTCATGGGGACAACACTCAAACCCCCGTGGAACAGGAATTATTTGAGAGGTTGAGGCTCCTCTGGGTACCTTCACACTGGAAACATGCAGTGCTAGCCCCAAGAACATCTCTTTATTCCATTGATAACGATGCAGGAGACAACCCCTCACTCCTAGGAGTGATCACCTGCCTCTGTTAATCCATGCCTGTGTCACCTGTGGCCCAGGGTGAGCTGCAAAACCCTCCCTTTGGGTTCTGAGATGTGTCATTGAACCAGATGCACCTGGGCCAAAGCCTGGCAGCTCCTTTTTCCATGGACACCACAGTGCCCCTGCATTTCACTCCCTCTGCTGGCTCCACTTGTACATCAAGAGAAGGTTTTGAGACCTGACATTTCTGTAAGGTTGGGACATCTAAAATTCACCTGGATCCTCAGGCTCTAGGGCCTGCCCTGCTGTCCTCAGAGGCAGCTGGCAGGGATGCAGCCCTTCCTCCTGCCAGCCACAGCATCCTGGCCTTGGGGCAGGAGCATGGCACTGCCAGCCCTGAGTGGGAAGTGGCAGCCCCATTGCAGGTGTGGTGCTGCCAGCCCTGGAGGAGGCAGGAGCTCATCTCACCAGGCTGTACCTGGTGGGTGCAGGAGCTGTGTGAGGCTGCAGGTGCTGCAGCCACTGCCCTGTGCCCTCCTGAGCCCCTGCCTGCTGTCCCTGCCTGCTGTCCCTGCCTGTTGTCCCTGCCTGCTGCCATTGCCTGCTGTCCCTGCCTGCTGCCATTGCCTGCTGCCATTGCCTGCTGCCATTGCCTGCTGCCATTGCCTGCTGTCCCTGCCTGCTGCCATTGCCTGCTGCCATTGCCTGCTGCCATTGCCTGCTGCCATTGCCTGCTGTCCCTGCCTGCTGCCATTGCCTGCTGCCATTGCCTGCTGCCATTGCCTGCTGCCATTGCCTGCTGTCCCTGCCTGCTGCCATTGCCTGCTGCCATTGCCTGCTGCCATTGCCTGCTGCCATTGCCTGCTGTCCCTGCCTGCTGCCATTGCCTGCTGCCATTGCCTGCTGCCATTGCCTGCTGCCATTGCCTGCTGTCCCTGCCTGCTGCCATTGCCTGCTGCCATTGCCTGCTGCCATTGCCTGCTGCCATTGCCTGCTGTCCCTGCCTGCTGCCATTGCCTGCTGCCATTGCCTGCTGCCATTGCCTGCTGCCATTGCCTGCTGTCCCTGCCTGCTGCCATTGCCTGCTGCCATTGCCTGCTGCCATTGCCTGCTGCCATTGCCTGCTGTCCCTGCCTGCTGCCATTGCCTGCTGTCCCTGCCTGCTGCCATTGCCTGCTGCCATTGCCTGCTGTCCCTGCCTGCTGTCCCTGCCTGCTGTCCCTGCCTGCTGCCATTGCCTGCTGCCCCTGCCTGCTGCCATTGCCTGCTGCCATTGCCTGCTGTCCCTGCCTGCTGTCCCTGCCTGCTGTCCCTGCCTGCTGCCATTGCCTGCTGTCCCTGCCTGCTGCCATTGCCTGCTGTCCCTCCCTGCTGTCCCTGCCTGCTGTCCCTGCCTGCTGCCATTGCCTGCTGTCCCTGCCTGCTGCCATTGCCTGCTGTCCCTCCCTGCTGTCCCTGCCTGCTGTCCCTGCCTGCTGCCATTGCCTGCTGTCCCTGCCTGCTGCCATTGCCTGCTGTCCCTCCCTGCTGTCCCTGCCTGCTGTCCCTGCCTGCTGCCATTGCCTGCTGTCCCTGCCTGCTGCCATTGCCTGCTGTCCCTCCCTGCTGTCCCTGCCTGCTGTCCCTGCCTGCTGCCATTGCCTGCTGTCCCTGCCTGCTGCCATTGCCTGCTGTCCCTCCC
The DNA here is from genome assembly GCA_013398995.1 of Alaudala cheleensis. Taxonomy (NCBI): domain Eukaryota; kingdom Metazoa; phylum Chordata; class Aves; order Passeriformes; family Alaudidae; genus Alaudala; species Alaudala cheleensis. The sequence goes on along the minus strand of VWYE01021397.1, from coordinate 336,837 downwards.
TGCTGTCCCTGCCTGCTGTCCCTGCCTGCTGGCCTGGGTCACCTCCCAAAGGAACCAGAGCCTGCCCTGCAAACATCTGGCATCTCAGGAGGAGAAGCCAGGCCAGTAACTCTTGTGAGTGTTACCTGCTAGGGCTGAAGGAGCAGGTGTGTCCCAGCTGTGTGTGCTGGTGCTGGCACAGCTCCTTGGGCAGCCCAGTGCCCCCAGCTCAGGAGGGCTGGTGGAGCCTGGGCCCTGGTGGCCAAGCCTGCCCCACTCAGCTGTGCTGCACAGATGGGCTCTTATGCAATTTTCTGCTTTCCAGTTGCCACGTGACTTCTATGGCAAGAATTACTCAATGTGCAGTTCCTGTCTGAAGTGGCCCATCCAAAGTATTCAAAACAAGTTCTGAGCAAACCCACATCTTGAGGGCTGGTGTTGCCTTTAGGCAGATACTGTTGTTATTTCACAAATGGCAAAACTGAGGTAATTTTTTTCTTTAAAGTGGGGCAGATGCTGCACAGGTACAGGCTCTGAACACCCTTGGTGCTTGTCTAAAGCTGAGAAGAAGCTTTGAAAACACCTAGACGTGATAGAGAGGCTGCACATTTGGGCATGAACCCCCCTAAGCCATAATGCTTTTTGCCACACACACAATTACTTGCCATGGAAATGGACCTTGGACCTCATTGTTCAAATACTTGCCTGCAGTTATTCTGTATTTCAGGTTTTTGGTATTTCAGGTTTTTGGTATTTCCCCCTCGTTCACATGCCAGGTAGCAAACCCCAAACTGGAGCAGAAGTCACTTCCTACACTGTGGTTACATGAGAGTTAAAGTTCAGATTTCTAATTGCTCTCTCGAGGCCTTATTACTTGTTGATTAGGGTCTTTTGGGAACTGCATCAAGCCTGTAATAATAAACACTCATTTCACTGGAAGTTTGTAGCTGCCTCTGTAATGGCAAACGTGAAACCAAGCAGGAAAGGCCTCTCTGACTTCTTCAGAGGCTCTCCAGGCTGGACAGGTCTGAGCCATGGGCCAGACTGGAGCTGGGGCTGCCTCTCTGCCTGCATGTGCCCTCTGCCCCCTCCCAGCCCCCAGGGCAGTGCTGGGAGTGCTGTCTGGGCAGGAGCCTGGCAGGGAGCACATCTGGGACAGCTGTGAGGGCCCCTTCAAAACAGTGACTGTTCCCTGAATGCTGGGAGATTTGGGGACAGCAGCACACAAGGAGAAGGACTGCCAGCACACTGCTGGTGGCTGGTCAAGGTCCATAGTCCATTATCTCCTGTTGTGACATCTGGCCAGAGCAGTGGCCTGAAGGTGCCACCCTGGAACCCAGGTGCTGTGTGCTTCAGCAAGAGCCTCTGCTGTGTGAGGGGCTGCTGGAGGAGCACACCTTGCTGTGTGAGCAGTTTCTCTGTGGTACTCTGCCACCATAAACCTCCCTCCTCCCACAGGTGCCCCCAGCCTGAGCAGCCCCATGGGATCTGTGGGACGATGTCCAGGGCCAGCCCGGGTCAGGGACACTGCATCCTGCTGGGGCACGTGGGGACACAGCCCCCAGGTGCCCAGCTGGGACAGCAGCAGTGGTGGGACAGCTGCACATGTTCTGTGTCTCATCAATCCACTCGTTCCTAATGGCAGAACCTCTGAGTTCTCCTGACTCAGCAGCCCAAGGTGTCACTCCCAGACTCGGTGCTTTGGAAGTGCTGGTATGGCATTGTTTTTCCAGGCTGGATGTCTGAAGGGATGGGATGGGATGGGATGGGATGGGATGGGATGGGATGGGATGGGATGGGATGGGATGGGATGGGATGNGATGGGGTGGGATGGGAGGGGAGGGGATGGGATGGGGAGCACAGAGTGGTCATGGATTGTCCAGGCAGGACAGGAGCTGCTGCAAGTCTGCTCTTGGTGAGTCTCCAGAGAAGGGCACTGGGTGTCCTGGAAAGCCCCAGCTGGGATGAGCCTGCAGTGAGGCAGGTGCTGATCTGCAGTGGCTGCCTCAGAGCAGAACCTGCTGGAAGGGGCAGATCAATGCAGGCCCAGGCAGCCAAGCATGAGCTGTTACTCAGAGCTCAGTATTGATCAGAGCTGATAGCAATGGAGCTGGACTGACAGGCTGAGAGCAGGGCAGGGGGAAACTGCCTTCAATAGCAACAGGGCTGGACTGACAGCCCAGAGCAGGGCAGGGGGAAACTGCCTGTGCTGGTGGCAGACGTACACAGGAACGCCGATAAAAAGTCAATTCCACTTAACTGAATGGCTGCTAACTAAATATTTTTGGGGCCAGAGCCTTCCCAGATAGCAGCTGGAATGTCTCTGCTGCAGAACTGAGACATCAAGTGAGCGTGGCATCGATGGCTGAGATAAGAGAGGCTGTGATGGCCAGAGCAGGAGAACCTGAGGAGCCAGCCCAGCCTGCCTGCCCTGCACAGCCACACACCAGGGCACAACACAGCCACAACTGCTTTTCCCAGGCCCAGGACTAAGATTGTGGACAATGTTTCAGGCCAACTTTTGGTGGACTGGATCAGTGCTTAAGGCACCGAATATAAAGCAATTCTCCAGCAGTTTGATTAATAGTGTCATAGTCATAGCTTCAGTTCAGGTTCAACCTTTTTAACGTTTTATTATTTTACAGCACCATAAATCAGGGCAGCAGGAAAAGACAGATGCAGGAATGTCCCTGTCTCTGTCTGCTCATGCAGACAATGGGTCACGGGATAACAGCTGATAGAAAAGCTCCAGGAGAGGAGCCAGTGCCAGAGGCAGCTCTGAGGAAGGAAGAGGAGCTGGAAGGCAGTCAGCATGTCCTGTGGGGCTGGAGCAGTGACCAGGGCAGGAGCAGCCTGGGGCTCACTGGGATGAGCTGTCTCCTTGCTGGCTGCAAGGGGAAAGGCAGAGGTGCCACAGCACCGACTGTGCCCGGCCAAAGTGGGATGCAGCCCCTTCTCACGGAGCAAAGGAGCTGCTTCCTGCCCTTCCAGCACCAGCAGTGGCCAAACCAAGCTCAGCACACTGGTTCTTACCGGGCTCACTGGTGCAGGGATGGGCACAGCTCATCTGTCACAGGAGGGAAAGGAAAGCTGAGCCTTGCAGGGCCAGTGCAGGCTGCAGAGAGGAGAGAGCAGAAGTTTGCAGCTCAGTTGGTGCACAACAATATGGATGATACAGATGAAAGAAAGAACAGAGATGTTTTCACAAGATCAAAAGAATAAGAGAAGTACATGTAGAGGTTCATCTCTGATGGAGCTGATGGAGAGACTGTGGGAACATGAACCCTGGAGGTGGTGAACAAACTTGACTTGTTAGGAAGGAGGGATGGAGGAAGAACAAGGGATCTGGAGGGATAAAAAAGACAAATCAAATACTAAGAAAACTCCTAAGGTGTCTTTTTTATGGACTGAAATGTGTGTGAACAGCAAAAAGAAGTGGCTGTGGCAATCAAAGGAAGCAATGACAGAGCCTTGGAAAAGAGGTTTTGTCATTTGAATGGTGAGTGGAGAATGATCCAATCATTCAGAAATTGTGAAGGGGAAGGCAAAAACTGGGTCACAGTAAGAAAAGCTTCATGGAAAAGTAACAAAAATCCAACAAATGTACTTTGCTTCTCATATTACCTTGTTTGTTTTGTTCAATGCAAACCTCAGGACAGCACACAGAGATGCAAATAAATTCATGTTAACGTGGTGAGAACAAGTGAGACTAATGCTTGGAACTTCTGCCCTGTATTTACAGGCTGCTGCTCATATTGCAGAGCAAAGCAAGTTGTATATTGAACAAACATTGCACTGTTTCCCATCTTCCTTTAACAGGGGTTAATTTCACTTTTAAATTTTAATTAGTTTCATGCAGGGCCCTGGCAGTCCCAAGGCAGAGGCACCACAACTCACAGGTTATTTGTCATCACAACTCCAGGACTGTAACAAGAGGTGTAAGTTACAACCCATGGCTGACTAAAATGCTGCCAGCAGCTGGACTCACACACAGTTATTTGTATTTGCATGTGCTGATGTTCAGGTGTTTATGGAACACCTGCCTGACACTGACACCCAGCTGTGCTGTCTGTAGGTGCTGCAGTGACAGACAGACACACTGACACACAAATCCCACTGCTGTGATGTACATGCTTGTAAGGAGAATGCTTTGAAACCTTGGATTTACTTCTAGACTTATTTAAATAAAGGTTAACTCTGAGATTTAAGCCACTTTCTGACCGTGACCCTTCAGCTCCTCAGTGAAGGCATTGGCACAGCTGGAAACTCCTTCAGCCCGTGTGTGCCACTGCTGGACACTCAGGGGGATGGTCCAGGGAAGGAATCAGTTCAATATTCCAGTATGTTTTCTGCCAAAATCTGTGCCATTCCAAACTAGACTCAAATCCAGCCTGCTTCACTCTGCTTTCCTACCAGGCCACCTCCCTGCATTCTGGAATGATTTAAAGCTGACACGGTACAGGAAAAACTAATGAAATCTATTAGACTTCCAGTACAAAAGAGAAGAGATTTCTAAGAAATACTGCACAAAAAAGTGCAGATTAAAAAAATGGAAGCAGCAGAGAACAGCAACTATGTGCCACAAAAAGATAAACACAAAAAGCTCTGCTCTCTTATAAGACACCCACAGTCTCCATCTGTCATCCCAACCCTTCCTCTCCCAACTGTTCTTAAATTAAATGAATGCTTCTAATGGGCGATTTTCTCATGAAAGCATATGAGAATTCATCCAAAGACAAATTAAAACAATGCTGTGGAATCAAGCAATTCACCTCTCACACAGACTGCCTGGCTTCAGTTGTTGCATTTACAATAGAAAAAAACAATAATAAAACTCCAAAATAAAGAAAAACTGCCAAAAGAACAAGCCTGGCATTGACCACAGCCAGAGCAAACACAGGTCTCTCTCTGCAATCATTCTCCCAGTCCTACAGCTGAGACTAAAGGTTATTTTCCTCTGTGTAACAGACTCCTGTACACATCAGATTTACTGGTTCTGTCCTCTGTGGGCCCTGCAGTCCAAACACCTCCCAAGGGATCAGCAGTGTTTAAACTATATATTATGTTTTTCTTCATGTAGATAAGCCTAGCTTGGGCTACTGTGTCTAAAGTGGCTTTAAAATGTATTTTCCTACTCATCACACCCGTTTGAGTTGATTTTAGCATCCTATACAGCATCCTATCCATGCTGGACATGAATTACATATTCAGATTTTCCATTCTCACTTCTGTTTCTGGTCACCTGAATTTTGAGGTTACTGCTTAGTAACAGAATTCTTCTGTATTTGGGGTGAATGCATTAAATTTTTGCCACTTGAAGCCTCGATGGAAGTAATAGCAAAATTGCAATGGAATGCTTCCATTAAACTCTGAAGGAGGAGACTTGAAAAGGAACCAGATGTTAAATTCAGGCCCCATCAGCTGCCAGTGCCTCCTTCATGACAGTCTTGGCTGCCTCTGTATTTCACTGTTTGCTCTTTGCACTCACCCCAGGCAGTCTGATGCCAAATGCTTTGGGTATTTTCATTTTCCTAGCTAAGAGTCCCACTAAATTTAGATGTAGCAGCAGAAAGGAACCAAAAGGAGCTGAGCCACCCCTGTGAAGTTCCCAGGGCCAGAAGAGGCTGAGGCTGGAAGCCCCTGGGAGGGGGATGTGTGGCTGGGCACTGCTCCTGCATGGCTGTGGCACCCACGGGTGCCAGAGTGAGCAGGTCCTGGGCCAGGTCACACTCAGGAGTGTCCCTGCTGCCAGGACAGGGACACTGGGGTGCTGGCTGGACAAACCAGGGTTCTGCCATCAGCCCCCTCTGGTCTCGACTGTTCTGCTGCTGCAGGTGCTTCGTTCCTGTCTCTGGCACCAGATCACAGTGCACACACTGCCAGTCCCCTTAGATTTCCTTCTCTGTTTGCTTCAATCTTTCGTGCTCCCTCCCTGCTCTCTGGCTGGCTTTGCCTGATTCCTGCCCTCAGCCTCTTCATTACCAAAGTCACAGGGACTGCTGGAGCTGGCAGCAGAAGGTAACTGACCCTCCCCAGACCCGCTGCTCTCTGGGATTCCTGCATGTGCTCTTTCACAGTTTCTCTCACTGAAGTCCCTCACTGTTGTACTTAAGCACCGTGAGTGACAGAAATCCAATGCTGACCACTTCATTATGTACCGACCTTGTCCCCTGGCCTCCTGCCCCTCCATCTCTCTTGGGCAGCTTGCCCTGTGTCGTGAGTCCTTGTTAAAGGTCAGGACCCCAAAGCATCAGCACTGGTGGTGTTGTTTTACTGTATCACCAGAGAAATCAGGGCTGTCGGCTCTCATTAGAGCGGGCGGAGCGCGGGATGAGCGCTCCCTCTGGAACAACCTCCCCCGATCAAACCAGCAGCACACAGGGATTATATTCCAGCAGCCCATCTCTCCTAATCGCTCCCACCCTTATTGGCATGGCTGCTGCAGGCCCTGCATGAGAAAGGAAATCCTCTTAAACAAATACTCTCTGCAGGGGCAAGGCTCTGCAGAGGCAGGGGCACAGGGCAGGTGGCCACGCTGGCCTGGGGCAGCCGGGTCAGCCAGCCCCGGCTCTGCCCGGCCCTTCCTGACACACCAGAGCTGATGAGAAGTGTGAACTGATGCTCTCAGCGTGTCCCCAAAGGGCTGGGAGCTGTCCCCACGGCGGCACGGGGAAGTGACGCCGCTTCCTGCGTGTTGCACCGCAGAGCGGCGGCACCGCGAGCTTCATCAGTCACAGCCTGGGGAAAACTTCTCCACATTGTAACTCCTAACAGCTTCTTCTCTGACGTGGGTATTATGGCAGAGAGACCCTTTCCCGCACGGATTACACCGCAGTTTTCAGTCAGAGTCATGGCAGTGCACTAAGGGATTTGCAGAGGGTGTTGCCAGGTGGGTTGGGTGGTAAATAACATCACCACATGTGAACTGAGCTTTTAAAAGAAAGTTTCAGTGTGGCTGTTCCAGCGTGGCTGTGCTGAATCGGTCATTTCCCCAGTGCACAATGCAGAAAACGATGCAAACCCATTACATGAATTCTGAAGACAAAGAGAAATCTCAGCTGCCTAAATGAGAATAAATCAAAAAGTAAACACAGAGGCTAACAAGAACCACAGGAATAACGTTGAGAACCAAATCCCATCTAGGACAAATCCCTGTACAGCATGGCAGGACAGAGGAGGCAGCACGTTAAACTCGCAGATATTTCACTTAAATGAGAGATCTGTGCCAGTTGCCTTTGTGCCCACATGAGCTCCGAGCTGTGCAGGGTGAGACCTCAGGATTTTTCTAGAAGCATTTACAGTATCTCAGCATTCCTTGCCTGAAAAATGCCCCCTCATCAGACGATGATGTTCCTCCTCCCCAGGATAAGTGGGGCTGATGTGGACAGGGAGGTGCTGCTGAAGCCAGCAGCCCATGGATGGAAAGGGAGCGACTGTGTGAGGAAAGAGGGGCTACAGGAACCATAAGGGCAACCAGGCCTGAGGCAAGGACTGGATGAGTTTTTATACCACCTTCTTGGGGGTTTTGTTATTAAATGTAATGCCTAGAAAGAGGATAAAGTTAGATGTTGTACAGTGAGAGGATTATCTTTGGATGGCAGTCTGGGAAAGGCACCACTCACATGCAGTCCACAGCAGAATTCTGAAAAATCCTTCTTCAGAAAAAGTATAAAAAGAGGAAGAACTATGAAATCCTCAACTAGATGGAAAAAGGAGAAGATCTTAGCCAGTCTAACAGACAGCCCTAAAACCAAAGCATGTAGACTTGATATAACTTATTAGAGTGGCAGGAGAAGGCAGTATCTGCATGGGAAGAGCAAAGTTACACCAGAGGAGGATTTAGCAGGAGCTCAAAAACCCGAGAATGTGCTCCAGATTAAAGGGAACTCGACACCTGCTTTGCCCAGTTCGGAGCCAGGCAGGTGCAGCTGCATTTTGAAGAGTGTGTAAAAGAGGACACTGACACACACGAGAGGTGTGACAGGAACAGCCTCAACCAAAACCTGCAACATTTTACTCCAGATTCTCAGGCGACTGGGAATGAGAGGATAAGATTACCACACGTGTTAAAAAGCCAGATCTGCTTTCTTCTAGGTCACTAATTCTGGTATTTTTGCATCCATTTGGGTCAGCAGGGTCATAAAATATGACCTTTCCATTTTGCAAAGTTTCTTCTAAATCATTCTCTAAGAGCTCCTTTAATGTGTTCTTACCCAGAGCAGTGGGGCTGCCTCAGCTGGGCTCCTTTTCCATTCCATGCACACTTACAGACATTTACTGCAAGGCCTCTGATGTTCAGTAGGGGAAGAGGAGCTAAATTAGGCTAAAGTGTATTAATTTAATACAATTTTTGCTAATACGGAAAATAGACATCTATGTGACACTGTTTAACATTTCAGTATTTGCTTAATTAGCAGCTCCCTTTGAGAACCAGTCACTCTTGGTGGTGTGAATGGTTCCCTGGGGGCTCCAGAAGGGGTCTCTGCCCAACGTGGGTGGTTCCCAAAGCTCCTTCTCCCTGTGGCTGCACTGAATTTGCTGCTTGGCTTCAGCCCTGGAACTATCTGTCAAGTCCAAAGCAGAAACAGAGTTTGAAAGGCAAACATGATCTGTGATCAATACCCTAACAAATCCAATGGAAGCCCCAGCTCCCAAAGGGTTAATCCAGAGAAGAAAAGGCATCCTCCTGTTTAGTGAGCTAATGTGTTTATTGACTGGGAGCCTTCAAGTCTTCAGCAGGGAAAAGCCCCGATCAGTGACGGGAAGTTCGAGTCAGCCTGCTCTGGGTGGAACTCGGGGTTTCCTTCTCCAGCTGATTGGCTTTTTAGAAGTCAGGATGATTCTGAGGGGTCATCCCTGGGGTGTCCTGTGGCAGGGGGTCTGCACCTGCCCAGAGGGAAGCCCACTGTGGAACAGGGATGTTCCCACAACAGGGGGGTTCTGAGATGATGAATCCCCCAGGATGAATCCCCAGTCTGCAGGCTCAGCCCCCTGCACCAGCTCTGGGAGCAGAACCCCCTGGTGACCCCACAGTGGCCTGGTTCAGGCACTGTGGTGGAGACTACGAAGGTGTAATTAGGGGATATTCCTTATGGATTTCTGTAGTATTGGAAAAAGATTGTAACTAAACCATACACATCCCATTTCCACATTAGTTAAGAGATTATAAGAAGATAAATTAAATTAAATGTCCATCTAGCCAATGTCCTGTCATCAACAGGGACCAGTGACAGTGCTGCAGGCAGGAGTTTGGAATCAGTGGGCAGACAGTGCTGCTATCACCAACAACTCCAGATTAAAGGACTTTCTGAACTACAAGGATGTCCCACACTTCAGCAGTCCTCAGGGGATTTTTCTCCCAGAAGCTGTTCAGTTGTTCCTGCACACAGAGATCACCAAGAGATGCCAGTGTCCCAAGTGTCCCCTCAGGAAACAATGCCCTGGAGCACTGTCCCCTCGAGGTGTGGCACTGTCCCCTCTAGGTGTGGCACTGTCCCCTCTAGGTGTGGCACTGTCCCCTCGAGGTGTGGCACTGTCCCCTCGAGGTGTGGCAATCAGTGGGGAGTATCTGAAGAGCAGGGGAGGAGCAGCACCAGCACGGCCCCAGAGAGGAGAACGGGCAGAAGGGATCAGAAATGCGGGGTGGGGGCTGCCCAGGCACAGACCCCACAGGAATATTCTCCTCCTGCAGAATCCCAGCCTGGGGCAGGGTGCAGACACAGCCTGGGCAGGGACGTCTGCAGGCAGAGGCTGAGCCCGGGAGGGAGCCGAGCTCAGGATCCACGATCTGTGTGGGTCGGGGTGTTTGATTGCCGAGCTTTGGGCTCAGGATCCACGATCTGTGTGGGTCGGGGTGTTTGATTGCCGAGCTTTGGGCTCAGGATCCTCAGCCTGCCCGGCTCGGGGTGTTTTGATTGACCGGGCCATCAAAGGAAGCCACGGCCGCTCCCGCTCTCGGGTTTCTCTTCACCTTCATTTGCATATTCAAGGATCGCCGATGTCTGGCTGTCAGAGATGGTGACAGTTGGGGGGGTTTTTTAGCTTTATCAAGGGGGATTATTTTTAACCCAAATTATTTTGCATTGTAAATGTTTAAATCCACATCAAATCCAGATTAATGCATAAAATAGACCAAGAGGGTATTTACTGGGGGAAAAAAAATAACAATAAACCAAATTATTATGGCTAGCTTCCATCTGAAGTGTTTTAAAAAAAGGGTAAAGTCTGAAATTTTGGCTAAAATATCACATCAAGAAGATTGAAATAAACCTCTCTGCGAAACGGCACAAGTTTACACACAAACTGGAACCCTCGGTACTTTTTCACAACATGACTGGAATTAATAATGCAGATAAATCCTAAATAAATCAGGATTAGTGTTAACTACGTCTTGAGGTTTAATACGCTGTAGGAAAATGAAAGGGGGCCGGCGGGGGAGGAAGGAGCTTTGCCTGGCAGCAGCGCCCGGAGGGGGCCGGCAGCCCCCGAGCCGAGCCGGGCAATCACCGCGCCTGTGATGCTGCGGGAGCGGCCCCGGGCTGCGGGGACAGCGGGGACACGGGGACGGGTGTCCCGGGGTGTGAGACAGCGGGGACACAGGGATGGGTGCCCCGGGCTGCGGGGACAGCGAGGACACGGGGATGGGTGTCCCGGGGTGTGGGACAGCGGGGACACAGGGATGGGTGCCCCGGGCTGCGGGGACAGCGGGGACACAGGGATGGGTGTCCCGGGCTGCGGGGACAGGAGGGACACAGGGATGGGTGTCCCGGGCTGCGGGGACAGGAGGGACACAGGGATGGGTGTCCCGGGGTGTGGGACAGCCCGGCTGCTCGGCTCTGCTCTCAGCAGCTCAGCCGAATCGCGGCATTTTCCCGTCTTAGCAGCAAAAACGTTCCCTTTCCCTTCGTGCTTAAAGAGCTCAGCTCCGCTCTCAAGGAAAATAGAAATAAAACTGCCAACACAATCCCCCGGGAAAAAAAACTTGTGGCGGCTCATTGGGGCTGGGGAGCAGCTTCCCCGAGGCCAGGGTGTCCCCAGCCATGTCCCCAGGGTGTCCCCAGGGTGTCCCCAGGGCTGTCCCCGGCCAGCACGGACCGTCTCGCCCCCTCCTCTCCTCCCCGCACGGAGCCGGGGCTGATGAACCCCTCGCTCTCTGGTACTAAAGAAGAGGGTTAAAACATTTACATTTGTTTTCAAAACCCCAGAGGAGTAGGAAAACGCTTCCTGTGGGAATTCCTGTGGGAATTCCCTGCCTGTCCCGGTCCTGCCCTGCACCCCTGTGTAAGGACACCGGCTCGGGGCTGCCCTGCCTCTCCCAGGTGTGGGACTGCTCTGGAAACTCTCAGAAATGTGCAGCATTCTAAGAAATCTCGCCTCCCATCTGTTTCCTGTTCCTCTTTGAGCATTTCCCCAGTGCTCAGAGCGGCTCTGGGCTCCGATGAGCTGAGGCCAGGTTCTCCCCTGCCCTGTGCCACAGCTCATCCCAGCACCTGTGCCAACGCCAATGAATCCATCACAACAACGACCCCACAGGGCACGGAACACTCTGCCAGCTCGGGTCCCCCTGCCTGGACTGTGTGCCACAAACCTGAGCACAGTCCCACCTCTTTGCTAGGCTTTGTGATAACCTGTTGTTTTGGTGTGGAATATTTACCTACGATTAAACATTGACCAGTGAGCAAACAGAAGAGGTTTTCAATAATTTTTCAATATTTAAGAGCTAGAAATGACCCTGTTTTATATCACACAAAGCAAAGTGCCAGCAGACAGTAGTGCTGGAGCTGATGCTGGTTGTTAGGGTTCTGAAACAACCCCCCTGTAAGAGTGAGTCTGTGTGTCTGGTGTCTCCAGGAACTGCCTGTAGGTCTGTGTCCTAGGTGAGAGACCTGAAATGACCCTGGTGACACCCCCTGGCAGGTCACATTCTCCTCAGTGCCACTGGAAACCTCAAAAAAAGTTAGGAAGAAAATAAACCCCAAGTCTGCCTTTTCCTGAAGGGAACACCTGCACAGGTCTGAGGAGATCAAGGTGAGATGCACATGTGTAAGAAGTCCTGAGATACCTCTGCTTGCTCCAGCTCTCAGAGATGACACTGACACCACACAGAGATCAGAGCACAGTGCCCAGCCAGGGTTCTGCTGTCCCAGGAACAGCCACAGTGGGCACGAGACACCCACAAAGTCCAGTGACCACCCAAAGGCTGCTGGCCAGCAGCGGGGCCCCAGGGCAGGACAGGCCCTGGGCTGGGCTCACAGGGGCTCAGGCTGCTCCTCAGTGGGGGCACACGGTACCAGCTGTGGAAAGCTGAGTTCCCATCCACGCAGCCAAAATCCCTCCTCTGGGCTGCCATTTCAGCCAAGAGCCCCAGGCAGGGGCGGTGCTGCAGCACCAGAGCAGCTCCCTCCTTGCCCAGTTCCATGGCAGAGCAGTGGGTCCTGCCCACCCCTGCCCTGTGCCCTCGGGGCTGTGCCCAGCCTGGGCCACCAGCAAATCCTCCACGGGCTCAGGAACGTTCCTCCTGCCTGCCTGCTGCAGGGAAGGGTTTCTGAAGGTCTGACCAGGATTCTCAATGTAAATGTCCAGAAACTATTGGGTGTTCATAGAGCTGGTTTTATACTGTCCTGTTTAAATGTTTGGGGTTTGCTTTCAGCCATTTCCAGCAGAAGAAAAAGGAAAAAAGGTCCCAGAGGGAGAGGGTGGAAGGTCACTGAGAAATGGATGTGACCTGTGCTGTGTCCACTGCCATAATGGGGCCATGCAGCATTGGCCCCTCATCCTGCTGAGCAAACCCCAGGTGGATTAAATGCACCATGAGACAAGACTGGTTATATTCCTCTAAAAAACCACACAGTTCTATTCCCATGTGTTTGAAAGGAGTAAATCCCCCAACCCTACAGACACCTGTGTGGAACAGAACAAATAACCTGAAAACTCCCTGTGAAAACCAGCCAAAATCTAAGGACCATTCACTTGGTGCCCCGAAAAGCTGCAAATTTCTCTTCACAAGGAAGTTTATACATCTCTTCTAAAAGAGGATATGAAAGCAGCTATAAAAAACAGGAATCAAAGTACAACAAATTAAACAAGGAAACATCTGTGACGATCAGTATGAGCCAAAGCTGATGGGTGTGAACAACTTCTAAGAAGAGCCAGCTGTGTCAAGCACTACCCACAGAACCCTCACAAACAATAAACCTGAGAGTTCTGAAGTTCACCTTTGATACGATAAATTCAAATAATTGATTATTATGTGCAATAATTAACCATTATTAAACAGAGAAGGGAAAAATGTCAATAACTGTGGAGTAAACCATTCCTGGTGCACATTTGTAATCAAAGTGGTTGATGTAAATATATAATCAAGGTCATGTAACAGTAAAGGTGTGGGTTAAGTAGCATCTGTTAAATATAAAGATCTTTAAATCACCAACTCTGAACACTTTGAAGTATCTAATAACTTTAAAAGAATAGTTTGGAAACTCTTTAAAATCTTCTGGCTAATCCTTAATATGACTTTGAGAAATGGGAAAGTCTCTGCAAGGCTTGGGAGGAGCTTTGGTTGCAGGTCTCTCAGAAGTACACAGGATTAACCTGAGTGTGCAACAGAAGGTGACACTGGCCCTGTGCCAGCACAGAGATGAAGGATGGAGATGTGACACCCCCTTCACAGTGGTGGCATTGCACTGGCAGTTACTGCTGGCTTTCATTTTCTCAGATCACCAAACCTCACTCATGGCAATGCTGTAAAGGTGTGACAAGCCCCAGTTTCCCACAGCAGAGCTGTGAGTGAAGCTTCCAGGCCTCCCTTCAGAACTGGAACAGCAAACACTTCATGGGGTGCTCTCTGCCTATGATATGTAAGTGCAGATCTGACAGAAGGTGTCCAGGAAGGCCAGGCAAAGAGGAATGACACAGATATTACCAGCACTGAGGGCTGGAGCCCTGCCAGGAGCCTTGCAAGGGGCTCATGTCCTTTGGGATGCCCATTTGGAGCATGGCCAAGAACCTGGCTCCCTCTCACAGAGGCAGGACTGCAGCGCTCCCCTGCACGTGTGCAGCACCCACCTTGTCCAAGGCACAGGAGTTTGAGCCACCAGGTAACACCAACTGCCTGAAAATCAGGTCCCTCTGCAGCATTAATGTGCACACAAAATTGTGAATAGCTTTGGTCTGCTGACCAAAAGGTCACTTTCCAAACAAAGAGGTACAAGATGTTACATCAGATGGCAGAATTCAGGAAGTGAAATGACAGCAAAGCTGCTGATATACAGAGAATTGGGAAAAGAAATAAGTATTCAATGAATTCATATACAAATAACAACTGACTCTGCAGCCACCTTTCATAGGAGAGGAGGGACAAGTAAAGCACCATGGAAAGTTTGTTTTCCTATGGCATTCACAAATGATCCTTTCCTGTGCACACTGATCATGAGGATGTGATCTTCCTCATCTCCTTACCTCTGTGTTTTTTCTCTCATCAGTTTTATTTGGCCTTAAACTAGACAGTATTATTTATGGAATAAATGTCAGGTTTTCTCATGAGCTTAGTGGCAAGCACCATGACAACCATGTCCTGGTGTAGATGCTATTGACATGAGAGCAGGATGTAGCAGTAGTAATCACAATAATAATAATGAGGAGGAGGTCAAGGCCCTCAAGTGAGGTCTCAATCATTGCAAACCATAACTTACAAGTGCACACCAATGTTCCACCCTGCAAGGCACAGTCTTCTTCCTGGGCTTGGACAACTAAAACCAATCCTGTGGTCAGTCCCAGGAAAAAATACACTGACAATCCCAAACAATCTCTTATTATCCAATATTTCCCTACCATATCTCTGCATGCAGACATATTTATATCCTTGTATTTCATAGGGAGTGCATGGAGAAAGCCAGGGCAACACTTGGTGTTCCCTTCTTCCTAAAGTGGTTACACCAACGCTGATGCTCTTGGTACTGGTAATTATTCTGAGCAATTTTAATAAAAGAAACACCACCAAATAAAATAAAGAGTAAAGAATCCTTTCCCTGCGCCTCACATCGTGTGGCTGCATCCTCCATATGGCCAGAAGGAAAAGCCATCTCCCATTTGCCCACCAAACCACATATTTAATCCATGTGCTTATGTCAAACTTAATTACAGCACATTTGGCATAAAATAACAATCCACATCCTTGGAGAGGGGAACTTAAGTAGTTAATATGTGTGATTGAATGAAAGTGCTTTGCTGAATGTTTATGAGAAACCCAAGACAGGCAAATGTGGTGATGGTTTAACCATTTCCACCCCAGCTCTCCTGCCCTGCCCTGGAGCCCCTGGTGCCCCATGGAGGAGCAGTGCCTTGCACTCACACCTGGCCAAGCCTCACCCAGCAAACCCTGCAGCCCCCAATAACCCACGTGTTGCTCTGAGAGACAATTCTGCAAATCTTCCTGCCCTTTTCTCTCATTATGTGCCTTAAAAAGATCTTGGTGCTTCTTTCTTATTTTCGTGCCAGTTTGTAGAACTCACAGGTCTCCAAAATGCAAATTTCCTTTCTCTGTCTCCTCCAGAACCTCTAAAGAAGCAGCCCTAAAACCTGGTGAGTGGTTCTGGATTTATGCAGAGATTTACTGGGGAGATAAGGGCAGAATAAAGAAGGACAGAAAGCAGAGGTGCTTCAGGTCCCACAGGTGAATCAGTTGGCTGCCCAGGGAAGCTGTCTGTGGGATCACTCTGAGACACAGGCAGAGAACTCCTGGCCCTTGGGCTGTGTGACACCCCAGAGCCTCGGGAGTGCTGCTCACGGGACCTGCGGGGCACAGGACAAGGGGCTGTGGGCTCCAGCTGGCTCCTGGCCCATGGTGCTGGGAGATGGAGCCCAGGGGGACTCAGGGCACCTTCAGGAGCACTGAGGGGATCAGAGGGACAGCCTGGAAACAGCCTGGGCAGCACTGGCACAGGGAGATGGAACCCACAGGACTCAGGGTACCTTCAGGAGCACTGAGGGGATCAGAGGGACAGCCTGGAAACAGCCTGGGCAGCACTGGCACAGGGAGATGGAACCCACAGGACTCAGGGTACCTTCAGGAGCACTGAGGGGATCAGAGGGACAGCCTGGAAACAGCCTGGGCAGCACTGGCACAGGGAGATGGAGGCAGGTCCTGGTGGGGCGTGCAGCCAGGGCTGACACACAAACAAACCTTCAGGGAAATCAGTCACAAAGTGGCACAGAGGCCCCAAGAGGCTGCTGAGGTTTAATGCCCGACTGGAGAGGGCCCTCGGCAGCTTGATTTCTGCTGGCCTTGCTTTCGGTGGGGGTTTGGCCAAGGTGACCTGCAAAGGTCCCTCCTCACTCAAATCACACCCCAATAACCAGGAAGGACAGAAACAGGGGGTCACTGCAGTCAGAGCCCGAGATCACAGCGTGAAGTTCCCGAGTGAGGAGCGGTGTCTGAGCACAGAGCAGGGGAAGAATGAAAAGTGTTCAGCAGTGACCTTGCTACAAGGAGCAGGAACAAAGAGGAAACAGCTGAATGTGGTGCGGGGGTGACGAGCCCTGGTAATGGCCTGCTCCTGCTCCCAGACAATGCGCATGGAAAATCTCCCATTAACTTCGGTGACACGGCACCAGGCTCTAAAAGAGCAGGCACTAAAGTGGATGACAGTGCCAGAAAAGAGAGGAGGAAAGAAGGAAAAATTTAAGTTTCACTTTCATCATGCTGAGGATGAGTTCACTGCTGAAATTCGGCTGTTCCCTCTTTCAAAAATGAACATAAATATTTTGCACCAAACACAGAGGAGTGGCTGGAACTAACTGACTCGGTGTCCTTAAAACAATGGCATGGCTTTCTTCTTGCCAGAGATTAATTCTTGATGATTTATCAGTGTGAGTCCTTCCCCCTGCCCTGGATATAAAAACAGTGGTAATAGCCTGAAAACCATCAGATTGAGTGCAAAATCCTAGAGAATGCCTGCTGATGTAACTGAGCACAGCACACTGGCTTTTACATCACCACCATTACCCTGCCTCTGCTAGCACAAAATGAAGTTAGTTTGCACACTGACTGAGAATATTTATATGTAGGAGATACATATACAAATAGGCGATGGAGCCTTTGATAAGTAAATGTATATAATACAACCATATATTCCTGTGTCTAGAAAAAAGCACATGTTGAAGAAACTGCAGTTTCTAAAAACCTGTGCTTTTATTCAGGGCGGCCAGAACACTGCCCAGATTAACATATAAATTGTATTTTCTGGTGTGGGAAAGGTTATGAGAAGATACCAGTGAGATTCATCAAACAGCTTTGGGGCAGAGCTGCTCCGTGCCCTGGAGCTGCTGCTCGCTGCTGCCACTTGCTCTGTTTGCTGCGGCATTTTGGGTGGCTCGCACCTCCTGTAGTTTGGATCCAGGGGACAGAGTCCCTCACGGCAGCACAAACCAAATGTCCGTGAGCGGGGATGCAGCAGTGCCTGGCCCCTGCAGCCAGGGCAGCCCCAGCCCCCAGCTCCAGCAGAGCAGTGCCCAGGGACCCAGCACGGGGACGCAACAGTGCCTGAGCCTCCTGCAGCCAGGGCAGCCCCAGCGGCAGCAGAGCAGTGCCCAGCGACCCAGCACGGGGATGCAGCAGTGCCTGAGCCCCTGCAGCCAGGGCAGCCCCCAGTGCCAGCAGAGCAGTGCCCAGGGACCCAGCACGGGGATGCAGCAGTGCCTGAGCCCCTGCAGCCAGGGCAGCCCCAGCGGCAGCAGAGCAGTGCCCAGCGACCCAGCACGGGGATGCAGCAGTGCCTGAGCCCCTGCAGCCAGGGCAGCCCCAGCCCCCAGTGCCAGCAGAGCAGTGCCCAGGGACCCAGCACGGCCCAAACTCGCTGCCCGGTGTGGTTGCCATCCCTCAGAAGGCCGTGGCTCCCTGGGCCCCGGAGAAGGTGTGTTCTGGGTTTCCCCACCACCACTGCTGATGGCAGCCAGGCTGTCCCGGCGGTGCCCGGCCCCTGCCCAGCGCGGTGCCCTCTGCCCCGGGGCTGCTCTCCGTCCCCTTCCCACGTCTGCCCACAGCCCCGTCTGCTCGCAGGGACCCAGCATTCCAGGCACAGCTTTCCCATGCCACCGTCCCCCAGAATAGCTCCGCTCCCTGTATTTTTAGCAAGGCTCAAATGGGCCAATATGTTTGATTTTCCACTGTTTCCACCCGGCCCGAGAGCCGCCCGTGGCTGGGTCCGTGTGTCTGTCCCGCCGTGTCTGGCCGGCGGTGCGGGGCCGGGGACACGGGCACAGGAGGTGAGATGGCAGCTCGGGCAGTAAGGGCTGCTTTGCATACTCGGAGTCGTACAAAGCTGATTTTCTGAGAGGGAGAAAGACGGAGAAAGGGGTTTCTGTAAGTAGTGGAGACAATGAGAACAAGGCAGGCACTATGCCAAGCACGGGAGGACTGCCAAAACACATATCATTAGCTCGGGCCAGCTATAAGCAAGGAAATGAGAAACATATGTTGGAGAGCAAGGTTAGGAGCGAGGGACTATGGGTCAGTGACAGTCGTCCGAAAACTTTTCCCTTGTTCTTCAGCTGTGGCCCGCCGGTGTCAGATGTCACTCTGACAGCCTTCATTTCTCATGACGGCCAGGCTTATTTTGGCCTGCTTGTTTTTTTGTTGTGTTTCTTTCTTTCCCTCCCCTAATGGGAGTTATTGAGAGGAAGAAGAGAACAGACAAGAAAGACTTTGCCATTTTTTTTCCCACAGTTATGGGAAAATAACCTTGTTTTCTGTGATGTTCTCTGAAATCCTCACCCTTTATAAAATAACGGTGTCTCAGGATTGGGATTCTGCCTAGCCGTGGTGAAAAGAAAAGGGTGGGTAGTGTATTCTTAAGCAGTTCTTGATGTTCTTTCTTAAATATAATTAGATGCACCTCATTACCTCAAACTAAAGGCCTTTTGTACTTCTTCAGGGCTGTGCTTCCTGAAAGCCAAAGCATGCCACAGCTTGCAGCATCCACTCTTATTTTATAACATTAAGTGTATTTTTAACAGTTTTACCCTTTATCCAGGCTGTTTGCAGATTATTTCATTTTTCCACACAGGCTACACCCAGATTGTTCCTCACTGACATTTAAGGAAGAGTTTGAAGTTCCCATTCCCTGTCCCAGCATCATGATGTCTCTTTTCCCTTTGATGGAGCTTACACTAGAGAGAGTCTCAAAGAGCATTGCTGCTTCCCTCTCCAGGCTGAAACCTTCCCTGAAGATCCTAACAGGAATCTTAGACTCCATGTCAAGAGACTTGTGTTTGAGTTCCAGCAGCCTGACCCCGATGGGCCCCTGTGCCCCACCAGGGCCATGCTGGGGCTGAGCACCTTGTAAAACCTCAGGGGGCCAGGCTGGGAATGTCCAGGAGGTTCATTGGCTTTGGGGCTTGGAATTGTGCACAGAGCAGAAAGAAAGGCAAGGATGCAAGGAGAAATCCATCCACCACAAATCAAATGCCATTCCTAAGGGGTGACCCCTGCCCTGAGGGGAGACACAGGATCATGGGTGGACACCATGGGGTTGGGTCCCCACTGCACAATGGCATCTTTTGTGCCTGAAAGTTTGCAAGAAATGATTGAATTCTAATGTACATAATTGCTTTCCATGCACTGAAGCCTGCTCTGGGAGCCAGGCAGTCCCAGCAAAGTCACTGGGGGAAGCTGGAGCATCACGTTTGGAGGGGAGCAGGTGAGGTGCAAGGGGAGCTTTGAAAGGAAAGGAGATGAAGCAGAGGCCACCCAGGGCTCACTGCAGGCACAGGGCAAGGCTGGATGGGCTGAGCTGGGGATGGCTCTGAGCTCTGAGCTCTGGCTCCAGCCAGGGCTGTGCACTGACTGACCTGTCACCTCCAGCCTTTACCTCCCCAGCTCTGAGCAGGAGCTGCCACAGCACACAGCACTGACACTTGTTTTCTCTCAGACACTAAGTTCAAATGCTTGGAAATAACATCTCTCCCTGCCTGTTTCTGGAGCCTGGGCTGGGCAGCAACAACAGCAACAATCCTTGCAGAGTCCTTCCTGCCCATCTCTGCTCTCAAACACACCTGCAGCACAATGCTGAAGAATTTGCTGTATTAACATACTCTGCAAATATAATATCTTTCATTTCTAATATGCCATTAAAAATATTTACTGGTAAATTTATATTTTTTTAGTAATTAAAGGAAGAAAGCCCTGCTGCCTGTCACCTTTCCAACACCTCTGCTTTTCACATGGCCCTGACTTGTAACACAAGATGGTCCAAGATGAAATGCAAGGTTTAAACTGAAATGGATAACCCAGGGGTGCTTCAGCTCAGTGCCCAACCACCTTCACCAGCACAGACCCTGGTCACTCCCAGTCATCATGGCCCAGAAGAATTCCCTCATTCATAATTACATGTGATGTTGTAGGTTCTAAGTTTCTTACAATTGTCCATCTCAGCCAGCACAGAAGCAGAGAGACAGGAGGGGTTTGTGTTTCTGTCTGCACCCAGCAGAAACGCGACTGGACAAGTCCTTGAGCAACTCGATCTATTTGTAATTGCCTTGAGCAGGGGCCTGGCCCAGATGATCCCCAGAGGGCTCTTCCAGCCTAAATTATTCTCTGATTCCCTGGTCTTTATTTTCTGCCAATCCAGCACGTGTTCCCTGAGCAGAGCAGGCCCAGCCTGATGTGAATTGGAATGTGAATTGCTGCAAGCCTGGGGCTGCACCTTGTGCCTGTTTGCATGGCAGTGTTTGGACCACACACTGAACCCACTGTGAATAACATGGTAAGGTTTTAACTCCAAATATATCAAATTTATAATAAGGGCATGGAAATTTGAAAAAACCCAATTCATTCCTAGCACGGTGATTTTTTTTATTTGTATTCAGAGGTCATCACACTTCAAAAATATTTTCATCTAAACACTTTATTTCCCCCCGTTCTAAGCCTGAGAATTCGGACCAAGCTGGTAACTCCAAGGACATATGGATACTTTTGAAAGTGGAAACTATTTTGGTGCGTATAAGTAATTCTGTGGGAGTGAATGTATTTGCAGCTTCCAGGCCAGGCAGGATGACCTTTCCAGAACTTGTAAAATCCAATCAAATAAAAATAGATTCAGACTTCCTTAAAATGAAACTGCTCAAAAAAGAAGCCCATGGGCTGAAAGGCTGGAAGAAAACAGAATGTGAGCTCACAAATGTACTTAAAAATGAAATTGAAAACTTAGAATGACGGTATTTGTACCTCTGCCCCTCTCTGTTTCTTCACTCCTGCCATTTCTATCTCATCCTTATCAGAGCTCTGTCAGGCCCTAAACTGACATTTTCCCATCCTGATCATTCCCAGGATAGAGGAGAGGGAGTTTTTTTCAGTAGCTGATGCAAGCAGCAGATCATCCTACAGAGGAACGTCAAGGACAGTGCAGAGCCCTAATCCCTGACCCCCCTGGCCCTTCCTAACGTGCTGCTGACATTGAACTCAGAGAGCTGCAGTGCTCACAGGAGATCATGAATTCTGCTGCTCCCAGCGTGCAGAGGAGCAGGGCACATGGGGAGGAGCAAGGGCTCTGGCTGGAAGGTTCTGCTGTGCTTCCAGGCCAGCCCAAATCTCCCCTTACACCTGCGTAAGGGAAACAATAACTGCACAAACAACTGCACAAATAACTGCACAAATCACTGCACAAACAACTGCACAAATCACTGCACAAATCACTGCACAAATCACTGCACAAATAACCACTGGTTTCCCCTTGTGCACCTCACTGCTCCACAGGCACATCCAGGGAAGATGGGAATTACTCAGCAACCAAGAAAGGCTCCAAAGTCTTCTCTGTGCCCTTCTAGGATCAAGTGAAGGTGCTGCAGCTTGGAATGAGCTTTATACTTTGAAACCATTTCTTGTTGGTTTGGGAGATTTTAGGAGACACTTACAATTCCAAGAGTGGCTCAGGTCCACAGACACTGCTGCCCCAGCATCTCACACCAAACTCTGTCAGCCTACACTGAGAATTGATTAAGTTTTGCCATCATGATCCCAGGAACACTCAGCTTTGAACACTGCCATCCACAGCTTTAGCACGTTGAGTCAAAAAACATGTAAATCCTAATGGAAGTCACAAGGCTTATGATTTTTAAATAGCATTTGTTGCTTGTTCTTATATTGGGTATTGATATTTTTATGAAGTTTTTGATTAAGGACTCATTAATCACAACCTGGGGCTAATGAGTCCAGCTTTGGGAAGCTTATCTGGTTCATTACTTTGTATTTTTAGCACTAAATATTCACTAATTTGCATTGTGGGACTCCAGGTATCATCTTACCTCACTCTGAGCCAGTCAGCAACTGGGTATGACATGGCAGCTCTTACAAAGTCAACAGGACTTGACTACAAGTGAAAATTAATCCTAAAAGTTCAAATTCTTCTACTAACTCTGGGTAGAATCCAGACCAGGTAAGCATCAACTTCCTGTGCAGAGGGACTGATTATCTGTAAGCCTACAAATGCACAAACCATCTGAAAACTTGACACAAATGTTGAGGTGCAGCATTTTATCTGTTCTGCAACCGACCCTCCACAGTGAGGAAAACTCCAAGTTAGGCTGACAAGTGGTTTGAAATGATTGTTTGTCCACTTTTGTCACTGGTGGCTTTGGCTGTCTGTTCTTGGCAAAACAGAGCAAACGAAACCAAACTCCAGCTGCTGGAACAGAGCTTTCCCTCTCATCTCTTCCCAGCCACACTAATCAACATAATTCATGGTAAGAAGGAGGAAAATGAGCATCCTCACATGGATATTTCATCAAGATTCTGGAGAGCTTCATAAAGCAGCCTCTTTAAGAAACCATAAAATGAAACAAGACATATTTCTCGGGTTGTCAGCAGGTAGATCCACTGGTTTTGTGGTAAGTAATCTCTTTGGGAGGAAGTCTTTGCTCTGATGTCTGTGTTGGCTGTTCTGTGGCTCCCCGCAGCCGCCCCAGCGCAGGTCTGCTCACGGAGGAGGAGGCGGTGATGATATTGCTTCTAACAACCAGACTGAAGTATAGCCCCAGGCCATCTTCCAAAGCCCCCTCCAAACAGCCTCTAATTAATTTTAATCCTGCCACTCCAATGAGTCCCAAGAGTGCAGCAACCAAAACAAAAAAAACCTTCATCAAGTCATTCAGAGGAGCTCTGATGGCACCACGTCACGATTTTAGGGCTTCAAGCTGAAAGCACTACAGAAAGCTTTTAAACGCCATTTTCCTTTGGTTTCTCTATTTTCTGTCCTCAAAACCTGTTCCTGATGAAAAGGCAGCCCCCATGTCTCTGCAGGCCCCTGCAGTTCACTCGGTGGGTGTGTGGCAGGGCATGCCCAGGGGAATGGCTCTCCCCAGCCTGGGCTGAGCCCTGCCCACAGCTGCTCCTGCAGCCCCCAAGCTCCCCAGAAAGGCTCTGCAAAGCTGGGAACCAGCCCCGAATGCCCAACCAGCATCACTGCACACTCAGCACTGGAGCCTGCAGCTCTGGAGCTGCTGGTGGCTCCAGCACCCACGAGGCAGCTGCCTGGAGCAGGAGCAGCAGCTCCCCGAGCTGCTAATTCTGTCATATCACTTGGTTTGAAAATAGAAACACTCCCTCTATTCTTGTCTAGCTGATCTATTGCTCAAACAGCCTCGTGAATATGAGATTTTGGGAATGCTCTCAAATTGAGCAGTGAAAGTGCTTTGCAAGGTATGAATCTCCACATTCAACTTTCCACCAAGTTTTATTATTATTACTAGAATTTACTGGAAGAAACACTCAGAGAAAACAAGTTTCTAAATTGCTACAGAAGACCTCCCAAACTGAATTTTATATTTGTGTTTGTAAGAATATTAATAATGGTAGATGTGTATAAATAGAACAGAGGGAAGCTCAGGAAGACAAGAATGAGCAATTACACTGTAATGCAAATAGGTGGTGAATATTTCCTTATGAATCACCTTAGCAAAGAATGTTGTTTATCCTTTTGGTTTATTCCATTTAAAATGTGCATGAAGGAATTAAGTTTTAAGAGTTTCTTGGGAAAAGGACTCTATCTGGAGATGTTGTGTGAGGAGACAGAGACACTTGAAAGGGGCTGTTAATGACAGATCAGAGAAAGACACATGAAAAGAAGTGGATTAGAAATGCAGACACCCCCTTCCTCATGATAGACCTTATAAATTGGGGGCCAATTTTTCCCCCATGTTTCCACAGCTCTGATGCATTATATAGAACACATATTTTCCCTCCATTGCTCAATGCATGGCTCCCTTTATTTACTTTATACAATTCAAATGCTGCTCTGATGTCCAAGTTATTAAATTCCTTGTAAGCTTTTCCTCAAATCCCTTGTGATCCAAGGTGCTATTATTACCTCTATTGCAGCGACTGTGGAGCTGAGATCTATAGTGATTAAAGGAAATGTATCTTCTAACTGAGGATGTCTAATTAAGAGAGGTCTACAAACTGTTTTCTCAGATCACTCCTTATGTGTCCAAAATGGTCTTCAGCAGCAGTTGAGTACAAATTCAGAGCCCTGCATCTCAAATGAACCATGAAGAAACTGAAGAATACCCAATTAGTAACAGTCTGTGAAAAGTTAGGTTGAAGTGAATTAACCAGCATCACAAAGGAGAAAAGGTGGCAAAGGAAGGGAAAACAATCAGTTTTCCAAGGCAGCATTCAATCATCCTAACCATTAAATAATCCCTTCTTCTCCCTTTCTTAGGCTGATTTGCTACTTCCAACTTCTGAAGCAGACAAAAGAGGGGTCCTGCACCTCAGCCCCTGCCCCTTCCTCCTCCTCCTCCCTCGAGCTGGCCCCAGCAGGGGTCACTCAGAGCCCAGGAACCAGGGACTGCCCAGTGACACTGGGCCTCGGATGGGCAACCCCTGGTCCTGCTGCCAGCACCATGGTGTGCCAGCAGCAGCACGGGCTGCTCTGAGTGTCCCTGTGTGTCCCAGGTCACTGCTGTGCCCAGCACGGGGCTGGCCCTGCACAGAGCCTGGCTGGGCATGAACAGCTGAAATCTGAAAGCTGGAGGTTTCTGGGGGAAAATTTGGTAGAATTCCTTAATATAAACAAACTGTTGTATCTCTAACTTTTTTTTCTTTAAAGGAATCGACAATTTGATTGGTGGGGAAAATGTCTGGATTTACACCAACAGGATGCTCACGTTCTGCTTCCAAGGTCCACCCATTCTGCTCCATTAAATTCCTTGAGATCTCCTTAGCATTTTCCTGCTCCCTCCTTGCAAACAGTGCTGCAGTATCTGGAATGCTCCCAAGTGTCCATGCTAAACACAGTGATTCATTGCACTGTGTTAATAATGGACAAGAAAAGAGGCTTTTGAGTTCTGTAACCCATAACAACTTTGAAAAGAACAAAGGGCCCTCTCCAAAGTCACTGGAGTTAATGGGCTCCTTTCACTCCAGCCCAACCTGGGTTTGCTGAGCATCCAAACCAGGAGCTGCTGCCATCCCACCCCAGACAGCTCTGGCTGCAGCGAGAGCAGCTGTTCATTTCCTGTTACCCCTAATGAAGCACAATCAGGGAGGTTAAGGAAAGGCACAGATGGTGTGTGGAGGTGATTGGAAGCAATGGCTCGGAACCAGGGCCCTGGCAGCCTCGGCACCCCGCACTCCCTGCAGGAGCTCCCAGCCCCTGCTCACCCAGCCAGCATTCATCCTCATCAAGGACATCATCTGTGCACATTCAGGGAACCTTTTCCTCTCCTCCTTTCCCAAGGACGGTATTTCTGTGGCTGCCTCTGGCAGAGGCTCCTCCAGAAGCCAGCACAGAACCCACTTTTCCAGGCAGGAAACAGAGGCAAAAACATCCACAGAAAATCCTGCAGGACCAACATCCAACCTGGCTGTTTGGTCCCATGGGATCAAAGAGCAGTTTGGTGTCTCTTAAACCTCATCCCTTTCACAGACCTAGAGAGAGGATAACAGGATGATCAGCCAGAAAGGCTGAAGTGGGGGGACTCTTCCCTTCACACAAAATGCTGGTTTATCTTTTAGAAGATATATTTAATTTAGTGGTGTTTCAGTCATTCATTTTGTTTAAATACATTTTAACTATCTTACATATCCAAGTGGGAAAAAACTCATCAACTTTAAGAATTCATTCGAGAAAAGTTCATAGTTTATGGATTTAAGCAAAAGACTCTCTTGGCAACACTCAGCTTGGGAAAATTTGTTTCAGTTCAATATTTTTTTCTCCTTTTTGGAGCCAACTACTTTTTTTGAACCTGATTTTCTAAGGACTTAGTCAGGAAGCAAGATTGCCTGTCTGGCCATTCCCAGCTCATGCCCAGCTTGGCTGATTCCAGCCAGAATGAAAGAAGAGGAAAAGCCTTGACGACATTCTGTGTGACTGTGGATGGTGTTGCTTGGAGGGAGCAGTGTGACCCCACTGAGTGACAGCACTGGCTGCCTGAGGGAGCAGTGCTCCCAGGGACAGGAGCCCAGCCATGCCACAGCTCTTGGCTGCACCAGCCCCAGCACATGGTCCCAATGTTCCAGAGAGATGGGATGAGCTGGGGGTACAGCCATGGAATGGACAGAGCCAGCTGATTTTTCCATGGCCTTCATGGAAAGCAAAGCTTTGTGTATTCACCTGCCTACAGAGCAATTCCTGTTACTGCAGGAAATTGTCTTTCAGAAACGTGCTGTCTCCAGCTAAGAAGGACCTTCCCAGATAAAACCCAAGGCTGACACGAACCCATGCTCAGTCCCCTTGGGCGCCCTGGCAAGGCCCCATGGAGTGCTGGTTTTCCAGGGAAAATGTTCTGCTGGTGTTTCCCAGCTTGCCCACACAAGATATAACTGCATGGGTGGATGTGAGGGTTACTGGGAACTGGAAAGAGGCTCAGAGAACCCTTGGCATGAGCTGACACCAGCGCAGGAGCTGCATGGCAGGAGTGAGAGGCTGCCCAGAGCCCTGCCAGCACGGGCAGGGATCCGCAGGAAGCGCCCGCACCTCCGCGCTGCTCTTTTGTATTTCAATTTTCTTTGGCCAGTGGGGATGATTTTATAGCATCACAGCAGAACATTATCTTTTATACTTTGACAAAATGAAACTGAGTCCTTGGGATTTTTTCACCCACTGCTCTCTTGGCTACTTCACTGCAGTACTATTTCATTACTTATTGATTTTTCAACGTGCTGTCTGCATCGCTGTAATTTACACAAGTTCTGATAGCCCTCAGCGATTCTTAACACCTCAGGGTGAGATCATGGAGTTCACTTGAGATACCAAAGGTAGGCAACAAGTTCGTCAGAAAAGATGACAAATTGACAAACTTGATAGTCAAGGAGGAAATTTGAGCAGCTGCAGACATATCACATCAAGATGTTTTTCTTAGCCAAATTCAATTAGAGCAAATTTGTACCCCCAAATTTAGTCTGACATACAGCTAATAAGGGACTGTGAAGTGTATGGCTAAACCCCAAGAAATTAATAATGCAAGTCCCTCAGAGGGCAGCTGAACTAACGCTGTTTTGGTTGTAACTGGAGATAGCCACTGGTCTTGGACCGGCAGGTGGGAGGAGAAGGCAAGGACAGGGAACTACAAAGAGCTTCTCCTACACTGGGGTAAGTAAAAGCTGCTTCTTCAAGGCCTTCTCCACAGCTCTGCCACTCCGAGCAGCTCAGTGCTGTGCTCACCTTGGCCAGAGCAGCCTGGTGTCCCTGACAGGGTGTCACACCCTGAGGCTGTCCTGCTCCTCAGAGCTCCCACACAGGGATGCTTCTGCAGGAAATCCTCATGCCCAGGGAAACGAGCTCTAATCCTGCTTGGAGTTTCCCATGATACTGCTCACAGAGTCAAAATACAGATTTGGGTCACATGCCATGAGAATCTGGCTGTCCCATGGTTACAGATTTCTGTCACACCTGTACTTGTGTGGTGAAATCCCTTTAACCCCCAGTAAAGGGGCACCACCTCACTCGAGCTTCCCTGGGACAGCAGCAGCAGCCTGGTGGGAGACCAGCCCCAAACAGGCAAACCTGAGCAGAGACTGAAACAACACAGACTTGCAGGTTGTATCCTAAGCACGTGTTCAGATTTAAAAGGAAATATTTCTGCTGTCACTGTTTTCCAAATCAAAAAATTATATTGAGAGGGTCTTTTCTTCTAAAAGTAAGATGGAGAATAAGGCAGGAGGCCCCCACAAGGCTGAGTCTTCATGGCCAGTGAACCAGAAACAAGATGGCCAGTAAAATTAGAGAAATGAATGATCAGTGAAGCTCTGTGAGCTCTTCCAGAGCATCTTCCATCCTATTTCCCCCTGCAGACCTGCATTAATTGGGCTACTCAACAAGGGCAGCAGGCAGAGCACAGCTTGGTGCCCCTGCCTGGCTGGGACTTAGAAATCAGGTGGATTGGAAAGTACAAAACCACATCTGAATTCTCATGCATTCAGGAAGGTTACAATGCTCATGTACTGTCCTCACTTTTACAGCCATGAAGTGATCTTGGCCTTTTCCTGCTTCTCCTCTCAGCTCCCAGGCTGTGCAGCCCCAGGGATTTCCCAGGCAGCATTTCCTCCTGGGATCTGTCAGCCACCAAGAGCTTCGTGGGAATGTGCTGGGTTAAGCCCATCTTGTGAGGAGCCCCAGCAGTTTTCTGACAGACACCTCTGCACCCTTGCACATTCCTGCAGTGTCTCAGCAGCTCCCACCCCCCAGCAATGTCCTGTACAGACATCACACATCTCAGGTACTGATACTGAGGGAGTCCATCAATTTAGTTCATTATGAAGGGAAAGACAAATGCATCCAAAATTGATGAAATATTCCAGACAATAAAATTTTTAGAAGTACTGTGTGTTCATTTTAATAGTTTATGAATTTGAAGTGGCTGATCTCTCCCTATTTTTACTATCATAAACCATTCAGACAACAACTGTTACAGGTATTTTCTTAACACTGTTCTAACTTCAGCTCATTTCACAGTTTTGTTTCATATTCCTCAAGTATGATATTACAAAATTTACAGTCTGGCACCAAAGGTCACACATGGCCACATCTGAGTCCTCTAAGATCTGTGATTCCGAGACACTCAGCTGATGTTGGTTTAATTGATTCTGTGCAAGCAGCAATGCCTGTAACTCCTGAGAATTAGGGCTTTCCACAAACTGGCAAACTTTCAGTGGGTAAAATAAATATCCTCATACCCCTGTGATAGAGGGTATATGCACAGCACGCAGTTATATCAACACAGCTCTCTAATGATGCACTTTAGATTAAATACTGTGTCTGAGAGAGCCAAAGGATCACAGTTTGTGGAGCACAAACCCAAACAAACGCCAGTAACACGTCCCAGCCGTTCCCTTCCCTGGGTGCAGCTGCACCAAGGTCTGAAGGTTCCAACAGGAGGGTGAAAGGAGCTGGGGTGACCCCGCTGCACCTGCAAGCACCCAAACAAGCCCAGCAGCCAGCACAGGGTCCCTGGGGTGCCCCAGCCTCCCCCATCCCAGGCCATGCCCTTACACGATCCCACAGAGCCCTGGACACACCTGCTGTGGGAGATGTGAGCCTGGCCTGTACACTTCTCAGGACAGATGTAATAAAACTAATTTATTGCCCCTTTCCCCCAACAGGATTATAGAAACATAAACAAAGAAAGGTTGAGTTCTTCAAGGAAAGGCCCCTTGAACTCACGGATGTGACTGGGAGATTTAAGACCACTCTCCTCAAAGTAAGGCTCAGAGTACAACTTTCCTCATCCTATTTCTGCAGAGCTCTGGAGGAAGTACAGCAGTTTGGGTTTGAGGACTGTTTCCTATGAGACACCAAAGCTGCAGCTGCAGGACTGGGGTTCCCTGCCAGCATCCCCCACAGCTGTGGGGAGCTCAGGGGCTGCCCAGGAACACGGGCTGGGAAAGCTCAGACCATGCTGCAGGTGGAAATGAAACTATTGGCAGGAACCTCAGAAAGGGCTACAGAGCAAATCAGCAACACCAGCTGATGACAGCACACACAGGATGGAGGAAGATCAACACTGTCACAACCTCTGCACACCCCCATCTCCCCCCAGCCCCATTCCTTTATTCTCTCTGCAGGATGGGATCCTGCTCCCACCTTCTCTTTACCCCATTCCTTTATTCCCTCTGCAGGATGGGATCCTGCTCCCACCTCCTCTTTACCCCATTCCTTTACTCTCTCTGCAGGATGGGATCCTGCTCCCACCTCCCAGCCAAATCCCAGAACTGCACCACAGACAAGCCCTAGACTGGGAGCAGGCAGGGCAGTGCCAGCCATCGCCCTGGCAGTGCAGCAGTGCTGAGGACTGCCATGGGGATACTCCCAGTATGGGGATGCTCCAGTATGGGGATACTCCCAGTATGGGGATGCTCCAGTATGGGGATACTCCCAGTATGGGGATACTCCCAGTATGGGGATACTCCCAGTATGGGGATGCTCCCAGTATGGGGATACTCCCAGTATGGGGATGTTCCCAGCACGCTCCCATCCCTGTGCCCTGGGCTGGCACTGCTGGCACCAGGATGGATGGCAGCAGGATGGATGGCAGCAGCAGAGCACCCAGAGCCTGCCCTCCTGGTAGCTTTTCCCCGAGTTTTGCTGATAATAACATTACATTTTCCCTGTGCTGGCAGTCAGAGGAGAGGAGCCTGCAGCCTTTGGAGGCATCGATCCGATCGATCCCAGAGGCTCCGTGTCATTTCCAGGGGATTTGCTAAAGAAGCTACTTATGTCCCTTTTTCATTTTCACCAAGTCATTACCAGCTGCTGCTGCTGCCTGCACTCCAGCAGCACCTGCAGGAATGAGTCCCAGCCCCGGTGCTGCTGCAGAGGCCACGAGCAGGGGCTCCGAGCCAACGCTGGGGGCGGCTGAGGCGCCCGGGGCGCTCCGCACCGCTCCCTCTGTGCAGGCACGCACACACACTCTCCTTTCTCCTCTCCTTTCTTAAAGGGCAGCCCAGCAGCAGACTAAGCAACTGATCCCCCGGCTTAACTTTTAAATTAAGACCATTGTAAATTTGGGAACTTGAGAAGAGATGGAGAGGAGACCCATAATCCTTTGCAAATGTCAAGTGGCTCTCGATATTGGTTACTTTTCAAAGGTAGCTAGGCTACAGCGTGCGCAGTAATGAAAAACCCTGCCAGGCCCACTCCATAGGGCTTCAGTCAATATACATAATATTATTGGGCTTTGAAAGGATTAAAGATTGTTTCTTTTGCTCCCTTCTAATATGGAGATCCGTGGTGCTGAGCGCTGCTCCCGCGGGAGAGGCTGCAGGCCTGGGCTGCTCCTGGGCTGCTCCGTGCCCACCCTGGGGCTGCTTCACCCACTGCCCTGCCTCTCCTGGCACGGATGGGCACCTCACTGCTCTCCCACGTGGAGAGGAACCAACACATTTTAAAATAAAAGTTAAACAACACTGAAAGTCTTCAGTTCCCAACAGGGCCAGAGGGGCAGACTGGGAAGGACTGAAACACCTGGAGAAATACCATTTTTCACTACATCCTACTCAGAAAAGTTCAGAGATGTGTGTTTTGACTGCAAGAACTCAGTTCCTCATAAACACCCATTAAGCACAAGAAATGTGAACAATTAGCACTGATTGGAAGCTCCCAGGAGCCGTCACAGCAGCTCTGGCAGGGGAGGATGAGCCCCAAACCAGCACAACTCCTGAGCCAGGTCCCCCCAGGAGCCTGGGGTTTCTGAAGCTCCATCTGCAAAAGGCACATGCAAACTGTCATCTGAGGGTCTCAGACAGGCTGAAATACCATCAAACCATATTTTTTTTATCTTTTCACATCTGTATTTTTTTTGTCCTAATGTTTTATTAACATTACTTCATTGAATATGGGGAATTTTTCTTCTCACCAACCCTGTAAATACAATTATGGCAGGATTCCCTCCAACTCTCCTTTCCTGAAGCCAAATGTGCAATGCTGGCAGGGCTCTGCTCTCAGTTACACTCCAGAGAAAGGCAGCATTTGATTGCTGAGTAGGAGAGAGCAGGATTTCACACCCTGGATGCCAGCAGGGCCCTGCAGTCCCTCAGCTCCCTCTGCCCTGGAGTGAAGCTCCTGTGATTTAATGGCAAGGAGCCACCACCTTGATCCCTCCCCACTGGATCTCTGCTGGAGTCACTGCTTTTGAAAAAAGTCGTTGTAAAATGTAGTTTTTCCCTTACTGTCCATATGATATTGTGATCTTCAACAGGTGAGATGGAGACCAGAACCTGCAAAGTTCCCATTTCAGCAGAATACAGGAAATAGGAGAAGAGGAATTAAAGGAAATGTAGTAAGATTTTTAGCAGTATCTTTAAAACCTCAATCAGGAAGATTTTCAACTGAAACTTTAACAGAAGTTAAAGGTTTCAAGCTTCCCTGCTTTAGGGCTGATTCAACTTTGGCAGAATTCAAGAGAAATGGTGTTGCTCCAGCAGAGAATAAAGCCTTTGATTTCAGATTGATTTAGAAAAGAAAAATATTCCATATTAAACCAGCAGTGAATAACAGGGGATGTTTACAGATTGGATGACACATTAATTTGGGTGCTGAAAACAGTTTTCCTGAGGTGAGGCGAGTGCCCTGAGGCCCAGCTGGTTGGACTGGCTTGTCAGGAGTCCAGAGCTGCCACTGGCCACTTCTTTACAGTGACCATAGAACTCCATCTTGAGAAGGAGTTCGGTCATTCTGTGTGGCACCAGAATTAATCTTACAAAAATGGGTAGGTTTGCTTCATTATAATGTACGTTTCTTTTAGAGATTCTAGATGAAAGAATTAGTAAGATATAAGGATCTAAACAAGTTCTTAATCATTTAACTTTCCAGAGCAACACGTACCCAAACTGGAATAACCAAAAGGTTCCAGAGTCTCTGGCTGGTCTGATTCTTGTGGGGACAAGCACAAAGGCAGCAATGATAGAACACTTCAGCTGCTGATATCCTTCATGAGATACTGAGAGATCCCAGAAACCCTCCTAACATCTTGTCAATATTTTCTAAATGTCACAAAAATTCCCCTTTGTCTTCAAGGGGTCTGTAAAACTCTACAGAGATCTGCAGGTCAGGAATCCCAGGTGAAGTGAGGGAGAAAGGAGAAAGAGAAGCAAGAGAGCAGAAAATGCCCAATGTGGAGGCTGGAAACACAGACATTACACAGGATGATGGGGGAAGAGGGAGTCAGAACTGAAAAGGAATCTGTGTAATGACCAGATGATCCTCGCTCAAATAAACTCTCTTTACAGGCATCACACTGTCCCTTTCATCTTCTGTGATCACAGAAATCCCAGACTTGTGTGGTGCTCCTTGTCTGCTGAGGGAGAGGAGCAGTCCCAGCCCTGCACTGCCTGCAGGAGCTGCAGCCTCCTCTGCCAGCAAAGGGGTCTCCAACCTGCTTTTAAAGGCTGCAGCACAAATAGCCCAAGTCCATTCAAACAAGGGAATTAAAAAAAAATAACATCAAAAGATTCCAGCCTGGCAGGGTGATGAATCAGAGGTTAAATACCCACCACTTGTTCAGGTATCACTTGGGGGGATTCAGTTTTCCTTTTCATGGTAATTTTAAGTTGAATTTTTAGGCCAACAGTTGTATTTCTTAAAAAATCTATACTGTTCTGCTAGCAGTTTCCTTGAGATAACTGATGGATCCTCACCAACTAAATTCCAATTTAAAAGATTTGTCAGTAAGAAAATCCCAATCTCAATAAAAGGTAAATGCAGCAGGAGCTCTCCGAGCCAGGCTGAAGGCAATCAAGGAGCAGGGAGTTTCTATTGGCTCCAATGAGTTTCCAGATTCCAGGTAATCCTCCCTATTACCACCCCACACCTGCACACAGATGCCACAGCCTAAGTGAGGATGGGTTTTTAATTTCTGGGAAGGTGAAGTGCTGGGCACACCTCGTGCTGGGAAGGCAGTGCAGGAGGGAGGGTGGGGCAGGGCCTCTGCAGAAGAGGCTCCTGCTGCCAAACTCCACGGGATGCTGCAGAGTGCTAAAGTCATTCATCACATGTATTTAAAGTTGAATTTGCTGATATTTTATGGTATTGGATTTTATTTCTATTAACATTTTATGCTGAAATTACAGAATGATTCGTGAGTACTGAATTTTTGATTGCTTTTATACTTGCTGGGACACTATTAACGTTGATTTACGTTAATAGCACTGTAAGAAGATATTAACAATGAAATTTCCAAAAGCACTTAGCATCCCATAATTGGAGTTAAATGACAAAAAAAATGAGGGGATAATAAAGTAGAGAGAGAGACAGAATTTTTGACAATACTCCCTCTAAACTGTATTTTTCAGGAAGAATTGGAGCAGGACAATTTTATAAAAGAATAAAGTCACCCATCAGGAAGAGAGCCCCTGTAGTGCCTGAGCAGGTGAGGGGGAGCTGCAGCTGCACTTCCCAAGGAGGGATGCAGGGACAGCAGAGCCCCAGAGCACACAGCCAGGCCTGGAGCAGCAGTGGCACAGCAGGGACCTGGGAGGGGGCAGGAATGAGCCAGGCTTGGCCTGCCGAGGCTGAGCACGAGGCTTTCCCAGGAAGGACAGAACTGGACTCTGGTGAAGGTGCTGCAGGACCAGCCAGGATCCCAGAGCTGCCTGCACACCCCCCACGACTCCCTCTGATCACCACACCAAACCTCACTCACTTCTACAAACCAGAATTGCCACTAATTCTACTTTGACATCACTTGGATACTGTTCCTAAAATTCTCTTTCCATTAAAAAACCATCAAAGTGCTTTTTTGTTAAAAAGTGCTTCACTGATCTCATCAGCAGAAGTTAAACAGCTCAGTCAGGGAACACACAGGGCAATGTGACAAACGGTGTGAAAGCCTGGAACAAAAAAGTAAACTTGTAACAAAAATGTTAAACCAGACATCAAGGAACAAAACACCTTGATTGGCTTTGAGTAGCTCCGGGAAAGAAATGCCAAAAATGTTGGTAGGGAGGCGTTTTATCAGTTTTGTTTAAATGACATTTTTGTGGGGGTCAGAAGGGAGATTTGACAAAACATTTTCAAGTAGTTTTAATCAAGAAAATAACTACAAAAATAATATGTTGCAAAGTAATTGTTTTGCCATTTCACTCAGACCAGGAGGGAAGCTCATGTCAGACTTCTGTTAAAAACAAATAATTTCAGTGGCATTTTATGGCCCACTAGAAAATGGAAGAAAGTCATTGTAGAAGCTGAACTCCTGGCTGTTCTCAGGAAAACAAACGTGTAGCAACAACAAAGCTCCCCAAAGCAATGACACATCAGGTGTGGGATGCAAAAATGAACAAAGCAAAGGAAATCTCAGGACGCACCAAACCCTCAGCTCTGTCTGAGATCCACAGATGTGACTGATCAGAGGGAATGCTGGGATCTCCCAGCCTGCTCATCCCAGCCCCAAATTCAGACATGAAGCTGCTGCTACAGCTTTTAAAATATATATATATATATATAAAACAGGATAAATGAGCAACCTGGTCTAGTGGAAACCCATGGCAGGGGTTGGAACTGGATGAACTTTTAAGATCCCAACCCAAGCCATGCAGGGGTTGTGTGATAAACACTGATGTACAAACCCCAGCTGAGCAGGGATCTGTGAGATGGGCGAGTGCTCACATCTCCCACACCAACCCACCTCAGGTCTGGAGTTGTCCAGCTGCAGGCTGAGGCAGAGATCAGCCTGGGGAATGAGTTCTTTTGTGTGACCACAAACAATGATTGTGCTGGTCAGGAAATGCAGGATTTGTTATTACACAAAAGCAAAAAGATTTCTTGTTTTGAAAGATCAGCCAATATTTCCTTTCGATGGGAGAATGGCTGTTCCACAGGCAGGGCTGTATTTTGGACACTGCCACCTTCACTGAGTTAAAAACAAACAAACAAACCCTAACCCACCCCTTTTATCAGCAGGAACCACATTTGCTTACACAGAAGATGTCAGCAGCCCAGAGTAAATAGATCAAATGGAGCTGACATGCTACTAAATTTAATATGCATCCTCCTGTCTTTAAAATTCCCATCTACCCACGCATTTCAAAGGTAAGTTTGTGGATTTCTTAAGTAATTATATTTCAATAACAGGCGAGAAAGAAACGCCTGGAAACTTAACAAAGCCACTGACTGCTACATAAATTAAAAACTGATTGATGGATGGAGAACTTAGATGAATCGTTAAATTGGCACATGATTGGGAAAACAGATCCAAGGCTTGTGCAGGGCCCAGCTCAGCAGACTGTGACAGACATGGGCCCAAAGGAGCCACGCAGACAAAACGAGGGCAAGCTCTCACTGTGAGTGCCTGGAACCCAGAGGCAGGGCCAGGTGCTGCATGGGCACCAGCGGGGGGGACAAACACAGAGCTGCTGAGCCAGGTACTGCACGCAGGTGTATGAGGACACAGCTGTCCCCAGCCCTGTCACCCTCCTGGGTGTTCTCCACACCCTCTTTCAACCTGCTCCCCACCTCTGTGGGGCTGAACCCACAGCCAGAGGGCCCGAGGGCAGCAGGGCTGACACCAGGAGCCAGGAAATGGATGAAGAGTCAGAGAAAAGCAGACTGTATGAAGGGGAGAGAGAAGGTGGCCGTGGCCCTGAGAGCAACACTGATCCCTGCAACACCAAGTCCTCCCCAGGGCCCAGCGCCGCCTCTCCACCAGCCAGCGCCTGCAACATCTCAACTGGGGAAATGTAATTTTATTAAGGCTCTTGGAGCTTCACTCTCAGCATCTGCACTGCAGCAGAGCATACAAAGGGAGGTTATGAAGAATTTCTCATTATGGCCACAGGCACAGACTCATAACATCCCCTGGCCAAGCTGGGTTAATAAAGCTCCAGCTCTGCCCACCTGCCCCCAGCCCCTCGCCCACAGGTGCCCCCGCCCTGGGCCACCCTGAGCAGGGCCCCCTCAGCCCGCATGGACAGCCAACTCCTGCTTTGTCTTCCCTAACTCTTATTGCATGGGCACCTTCATTTGCAAACGTGCTCTTGGAGGCCCAGAGCTGTAATTAATCCATGTCACAGGAAAGCTGTGGTGTCGGGAGAATTTATGACTGGCTCTGAGCCGCCGTGATGAGCAGGGGCACCTCAGCCCCTTGTGATATAAATGCCTCTGCTAATTGGATTGCAGCAGCTAATCAGGAGCTGGAGAGAGAATGAAGGCGCTCGGCCCCCTCGCTGCTGGCGTGGGCTGATAAAGCTGCCAGCCACGGGATTGCATCTGTGGGAATTGCACCCTGCCTGAGATGGCTATCGGGGGCCACTGGCCTGGGGTGCAGCAGGGCAGGGCAGGGCAGGGCAGGGAGGGCATCCTCGAGGGCTGGGCACATCCATGAGATCTGTGCACACCCACAGGGCTGTGCACACACAGGGGCTGTGCACACACACGAGATCTGTGCACACATCCAAGGGCTGTGCACATCCAAGGGCTGTGCACACATCCAAGGGCTGCGCACACACACAAGGGCTGTGCACACATCCTCAGGTCAGTGCGGGCAGGCCCCTGAGCAGGGATGAACCGGCTGCAGCTGGCCAGGAGCTGTCCCCAGAGCTGTCCCGGGAAATATCCCGGGAGCTGTCCCAGGAAATATCCCAAGAGCTGTCCCAGGAACTGTCCCAGGAGCTGTCCCAGGAGCTGTCCCAGGAGCTGTCCCTGCTGGCTGCTCAGGCCCGCAGCACCTCGGGCAGCCCCAGGCCGGGGCACACCATGGCATTGCACAGCTCCTGGTCTGGCTGGTGTTGCAGACACCCCATGGCCCCCCTCTGCAGTCCCTGGGCCTCCATTGGTGACCTCAAGCATTAGAAAGGGGTTGAACACTCAATGATGCCAGTCCTGTGTCTATTGACACCTTCAGTACGTGTCTTTCCCCAGAGAGATGAGGTGGCAGAGACACAACAAGGCCACTTCTGCAGTAGGATTGAGGTTGACCGTGCCAGGAGTGAACTGGGCCAATGTCACCAGCCACACATGTGCTCCACACACCTCACAGGCAGGGGGGAGGTGGTTCCTGAGGATGGGCTCAGGATGCTCTTAAGATGGTCTGAGTCCAGCCTTCACAGAATCTTAAAGCTCCATGATCACCCCTAGCTGCTGACCGGGGCAGACCTGGTCATGGGAGATGGGAAGAGTCCTGGATGGAGAGGTCTGACCTGGCTCTGCAGCCACACAAACCAAACACATGCAGGTCCCCACTGGACAACAGAGTTTTTTTGCGATCCAAGGCTCTTCTACATTCAAAAGCTTTTCTGTCTTCTCCATGTACTTCTTATTGCCCTTTATTTTCATCTCTGCCTCCCTTTCTCCCAAATACATGGATTAGAAGGTAAATCCTGAAAATGATGACTAAACCCAGCCATTCCTCCTTACGGAAACACTTTCCCACCTTCTTAAACCCTTTTTGGAGGCACGAGGGAAAATAACCCTTGTATTTATGCAAATTTCAAAGTGGCGTGTGATGATGGAAACAAAACAGTGCTGGAGCGCAGCCAAGGCATGGCACCGACGGGGCCTCTCAGCTGCTCGCCTGCCGATTCTTCGGGGAAGCAGCTGTGGAGAAATGAAAGCCCAGGAGCCCCGCAGCACCCGCGCATTCCGGCACCCCGGCGGCCGCAGGGTGCGGGCTCTGGCCAGCACTGCCTGCAGCCACAGCACCCTGTCGTCCCCCACAAGCCTCCCTGTCCCACTGCTGCTCCCGATTCCCCTTTCAGGAATTTACAAACATTTTCCACAGATCAATATCTGTATTGATTATTCATTGTGAGCGAGTCGTGTGTCTTTGGTGATCCAACCTGGCAGAGTGAGCAGCCAAAGGCTGCGGCAGATACAGGGGGGGAAAGGAAAGGAGAAAAAAGCCCTTCAGAAGGCGAGAGAGACCCAGATCTGGCTGGGTTTGCTGCTGCCAGCAACGGAGACGGATGGAGAGGAAGGAAGGAAGAAAATGGCAATGGCATGAAAAGGAACGAAGAGACGAGGGAGCCCAGGAGGAAAAGCGAGAGCAGGAAAAACAAAGTCACCGCTGGAGAACCGGTGCCGGGGCACGCCAGCAGCCTGGAGAGATTCCAGCCTTGTGCTCGCCCTTCTGCACAGGGATGCGATGGACTTATTGCTTCGGGAGTGAAAAGTGACTCACGGTTTTGGTATCTGCTACGTAAGAGCTTTGGGGGGATTCCTTGGCTGGCTGACAGAAAGGGAAGAAAGCAGCAGCAGTGAGGTAAAGCGCGATCCCTTCCTCCTGCCTTCCTGGGAATACGCGGCGCCAGGGCTGGCTGGAGCAGCTCGCTGCTCGCTTATGATATGCAAAAGGAGAATAATTAAAAGCGCCAGCATCACTTGCAAAGTGAGTAAACACAAAGCCTTTCAAAACATGCTCTTCAGCTAATGAGAAGCTGTAATTTCTTATACTTAAAGGCAAAAAAGACCCTGATGAGGCTCGGTGGAGTGTGCGCGCGCGCCTGCGTGTGTGTGCATGTGTTTGTAGATATGAGAGAATCAGTTAATTGTTGATGATGTTTAGAAAAGGGATTATGAGAAAAGACACTGAAATGATGACAGGGAACATCTTGGATCAGAGCCAGAGAAATAAAATAATCAAGGACAATCAAGCCTGCAGCTCCGGAGAAAGCGCCGACTGCTCTGCCAGGGACTTGGGAGGAATTTCCCCGCGCTGCCGAGCTGCAGCTGGAATACGTGCTTGGCACCAGGAGACAGAACTGCAAGGAGCAGTTTGCTTGGAGCATGAGACAACAGAAGAGAGAACTATGGAGCTCTGCTATAATTCAGAGGTTAAACAGCTTTGTCTGCTTATGTGTCAGGTGGAGACTTGGTTTTGTCCACATCTGACCTGCCCTGAAAATGCAACTTCTGAAATCCCCTGACTGAAGCCGGAGCTGAGGATTCTCCAGACGCCTCTCCAGAACTACTGTGACGTTATGAAAACAAAGGAAAGGGAGCTCGAGGAATTAAGTTCTCCTGTGGCTGCAGGACCTGATGGACCTGACCATGGAAACTGTCTCTGGAATCGATTCCTTCCTTATTTCTGGAAACCAGAAGCCCCTTGCTCCAGCTGGGGATTGCAGCGCACAAGCACACGGGAAAGGTGGCGGAATACCAGGAGCGAGCTTTCCTCCCAACCTGGGCATCTAGCTGCTGTCCTGAACCGATGGATTTTAATAAATGTTGGCTTTCTCTTGGGCTGAGGTTGGGTGGGGAGAGAGAATAAAGGGAAATTTAAACCATCCTGTGACTGCTGTGTTGTCAGTGAGCTACAGAAATGCCGTCCCTTTGTTTTGGATGCTAAACTCCGTCTGACTTCATTGTCGCTGGATTTTGGCACGTTACACTCTGGGCTTCTCCAGCAGCAGGAACACATGGTCTGTTAAAGTGGGAATCTTTGGGGACGCGGAGGCAGAGGAACGAGCCAATCATACGTGGCTTTTGCACAGTGCCTGCTCTGCGGCTCTGCGCTCCGGACGGTGCCGAGGGCAGGTACGCGGTGCCCGGGCGGGCGGGGGGCAGCGGGGGCGCGGAGGGGCCGTGCGGCGGAGCCGGGATGTGCCACGGCCGGGCAGACACCCCCTTCCCTTCCCCTGCCCCTGCCCCTGGCGGCTGCCGAGGCGCTGGGAGCTGAGCGGAATGCTAAGCGGAGAGATAGATTAGCATATTCCCCAGCGCTGCCCGGGCGGTGGCAGCCCCAGCCGTGCGGGCACAGCCTGACAGCGCTGCGCCGCTCCTTTGTCACAGCCCTTTCTCCAGTCGTGTTCGCCTTTTGTTTCCCAATCACACCCTGGAAATTCATTAACAGCGATGAAAGGCGGGGATGCAAAACCCCCTAATGAAAACAAATGATCTCTTTAAGCGGCGCTGGGGCTGAAAGGAGGGGGCTCGTGGCGCCGGGACGAGAGAAGGAAATCCTGCCACCTGGAAAATGCCGGGACATGCGTGTCCTTCCCCGTGCCAAGGCTCCAAGGAGACAGCCACTACAAAGCCGCTGGTGTGTGTAAAGATGTCGTAGCGTTGTCTTTACAGAGCCTCGAACAAATCCCAGCGACTGGTCAGAAGGAGAGCTCGGTGCTCATTGTCCCCGCTCCGGCTGCCGGCAATGCGGAACTCCTCCCTGGCACTCCATGGGCTTTAACCACCAACTACTCCAGTGCCCGCAAGGATTTTAAATCACTCGACTTTTAAAATCACTCGAGTTCGTTCGCACGGGTCCTCAGCTCTGGCCCTGCAGCCCTGCGGGAAGGGGCAGTGGCCACAGGGGACAAGGGGACGTGCCACTGTCCTGGAGCTGGCCCCAGGCTGCTGCAGCTGACACCAGGCTCTTCAGGTGTCTTCCTCCCCTCTGTTATTTCTCAGATTATTTCACAAATGTTACTGTCCCCTAAAGTGTCACATGGCTGTGAGAATAAAGATTTAATCCAAGCATGGCCTTTTTATCAAATTGATCACATAAGAGAAAACTGAAATCATGTATGTTGTATGATTTTTGTTTGTAAATGGTGTGTGGAGGCTTTAAATATCACAGAGGCACAACTTAAGAATTTGTC
Source organism: Alaudala cheleensis (assembly GCA_013398995.1). Taxonomy (NCBI): domain Eukaryota; kingdom Metazoa; phylum Chordata; class Aves; order Passeriformes; family Alaudidae; genus Alaudala; species Alaudala cheleensis. The sequence continues at coordinate 295,343 of VWYE01021397.1, read as the reverse complement.
AGCAGGATTTTTAGGCAAATCTGCCTGTCCTCAGCCCCAGAGCTCCGTGCCCAGTCTGAGTGTCCCATCTGTGGGGCTGGATGTGCAGCCAGGGACATCGTTCCCAAAAACACAAACATTAGCAGGGAAAAGGGGAACAGGCTTCAGCCCCTCTGTCACTCTGAACCCAGCTCCTGCACGGGCTGGGGCCATGGGCAGGGGCCCCAGGGCTCTGTCTGTGTGCAGTGGGTATCCCACTAACTCCAGCTGATTTCACCAGCTATGAACCAAAGACAAACACAAAGATTTTATCTGCTGGAGAAACTGGAAGGAAATCTCTCAACACCTGCCACATGTACGTGTTTTCCAGTGAGGAAAACAACAACAACAAACTCTTGTCTGAGGAAACCTCTCCAATTTGTACCTGGTAAAGACCTGCTGGATAATCTTACTCTAATGGCCTTTATCTCCACAATTAGATAAACAAACTAAATCCCTTAAGAACCTTTAAAATTTATGCTAAACTACCTCCAGTTCTTATTATTAAACCTCTAATTGTAAATACAGCAAATAATAGTGAAATCACTGAATTATAGAATGATTTGGGTTGGAAGGACCTTAAACATCACCCAGTGCCACCCCTGCCATGGGCAGGGACACCTCCCACTATTCCAGGCGGTTTCCAAGCCCTGTCCAACCTGGCCTTGGGCATTCCAGGGATCCAGGGGCAGCCACAGCTGCTCTGGGAACCTGTGCCAGATGTTTGCTGCTGGCTCAGGTTCCTCCTGACCATGGCTGAGCTGCTCATGTGGTGCCAATGGGGTTTGGAGCCACTGAAATAAAACCACATTTTCACAGCAGCTTCTGAAAGAGCCTTGTGCTAGTTAAAAACTATTTTGGAAAATCACATGAGAACTGTCTCACATGCCAGCATATCACCCAGGTGATGAGCTGCAAACACAGTCCCTGGCTTTCTTCTTGATATGAAAATGAAACAGAGGAAAGTTACTCAAAATACATTATATTCTTATAGCAGAAGATCAAGACGTATTAAAAGACAGTAACAAATACCCTCTTGTACCCTGAAATACAGCCTTGGTCCCTTCCTCTGCACTCATGGAAGAGCAATTAGCCACCAAACTAATTACAATAATACCCCATAATAAAATCTATGGAACTACAGCAGAGTATGAACAAGGGCCTTCTCCTCACCAGGTGTCGTGGTTTAGAGATGCTCAAAGCCATCACCTGAAAGCTCCCAGAGGTGTTCACTGCCCATCCCTTCTCTCACCCCAGTACCACCAGGGGTTTCTGGGTTGCCCCACTCTGGCCGATGAAGCTCTGGGGGCTGGAATCCCACAGCATAATCCCACTTTTTCTAGCACTCTCAGTAATGGGGACAGCCCACAGACTGGTCCCAAAATGGAGTTCTCTGGCAGGTGCTACACCTTTTTACAGAAAACTTGCAATGTCCAATACAACAAAATCAACAAATACAACAAAATGGGGAAAAGTAGATGTTTTCCTCAGGATCCTCTGAGATACTGAGAGCACAAAGCACATGAGAGTTTGTCTATCACACAACTTCCCAAGGTTTCCATTACAAGTCTGATGATTCTCAAGAACTTGAAGTGTGCACTTGTGTTGTAAACAAAATACTTCAGATAAGAATGTAGGAAGAAAAGAGGAAAGAAATCTTCTTTAAAGGATAGAAATCCACCCAGATGGAAAAAAATCCAACTCCAAGTGTACATTTCTCAGTTTTCCATCAAGATAGAGAACTCTGATGAGTATTTTTTGAAACCTGCCATTAATTTTTCCATTGCTATCAGTATCACACAAGGTTAGTTTGGTAATACCCCAGAGATTATGAATGTCCTTATGATGACTAAATATATATAAATGTATTAAAAGCAGGGACTTGACAGTGACTCACTGAAGTCTATTTACATGAAAAGTAATTTTTAATGGAATTACTTCATGGAGCACAGGTGTTTTTCCAGTGCCAAATGTCAAGATGGGGATGCTGGCAGGAAGGAGAGGGATGTTTGTCCCATGTTCAGGGAGATGTTTCCTGCCAGCAAATCATCATTTGGGAAACTCCTATTTACAGATTGTAACAGACCATCCCAATATGATTCACTTTCACCAATTCACGTGGAAAATGAACCAGCTCAGGAGTCTCATCCTTTCCTCATCCCTTCCTCATCCTTCCTTATGGCTGTTTGATTAGGACAGACGTTCAAGGGACAGTTTTCCTGCTAAGAAGATTAAGCCAAGGGCACTAATCACTTGGCCTGTTCTCTAATGACAGAAACTAACAGTTAAGGTCAACATAAATAATTAAATACCAGAGCCCTGATGGTTCTTCACCAGCCCAGGCAGAGCTGCAGCCCAGCCAGGCTTTGTGGCCAGGTAGGAAAAACACAATCCATGAAGGGCCTTGTTCAAAAAACCACATTTCCATTGAAAGTGAGAGGAGCCAACACTGCTGGGCAGCCAGGGAGGTGCCCAGGAACACTTCAGGCAGGTGGCATTTAAACCAAGCCACATGAGAAGGAGGAGTGAGCAAACCCTGCAGCTCAGGGAGCACAAAGAACCCTCAACTCTGCCTGAGAACAGCTCTGTTCCATGTAATCACATCTCTGCTAATCCAGGTGATTTACATTACACATCCCAGGAGGGACCAACACAAGAATCACTTCTACAAGGCTTATGAAAATTAGGTCTTCCTACCTCACTGTGGAAATGTGGAGATGTCACAGGATCTGGTGCTGATGAATGGAGCTGGGGAGATGGTTCCTATTCAGACCAGAAAAAGTCACTACAGACTCTCCAGATCAAAGCCTGCAAATAAAAGAATGGGAAATATATAAAATATTTTGAAGGATTTGGAATAATGCACCAAAAGAAACAGAAGTTTGGGTACAGCATGGAGTGTTAGTATTTTTTGTGTTCAGTTCCAGCTCAGTCAATACTCCCAGCCATTCCACCTCCTCTGTCACTGAGGGCTGACCTGCAGCACCTTTGTGACAGGTCAGCTTTACCTCCTACAAACCAGAGAGCTGCACCTCCCACCCAGGGCTGCATGGGGAAACTCTGTCACCTACACTGAGGGGGCTTTGCCCCCAGAAACCCCCATGGCACCTGTACCACAGACTGAGCCAGGAGCTCTGATCCATGAAGGGTGGCTGCAGGGACACCAGCAAGGATCACACACACAGTGAGTGAGGAGTCAGGGGAAACAGCCTGATTAATTAAAAGCTTTCTGCTTCCCAAGGGAACTCTCCTTCTGGGTGCACAGGTGGCACCTGGGTGGGCAGCTCACCTGGAGCTGCCATGCAGTTTGTACCAGGAGGTTTTTGGGACAGGGACTTTCCCTTTCCAGTGATGGTCCTTGCTGCAGTCACACGTCTGTGGCTCTCAGGAAATTACAGAACTCTCATGCAATACTGTTTGCTGTTGCCCAGCTTGGTGCTCCTCTGTGTGTGTGTGGGTGCCCTGGATCCCTGGCAGTGCCCAGGGCCAGGCTGGATGGGGCTTGGAGCAGCCTGGGCCCATGGCAGGGCTGGGATGTGGGGAATGTTCTCCCAACCCAGACCATTCCACGAACACTGTGGGACACAAGTGTGTGAGACACACCAGGGGAAAGGCTAAACCACCACACATGCAAAGCTTGCTTTAAACCAACGGAAAAAGGAAGTTATCTGAAATAAAAAAGGTGCTTTCAGGAAAATGGAAGTTGTTTCCAAACAATAAAAATAGAAAAGGATATAAACCCAGCACACTAAGTGCAAACCCACGATAAGGCAAGGCAAAACAGGGTCTGGAGAACAATCATCAGGGTTCCTAGAGCTAATAAAAGCTTCTCCAACACAAAAGCAGGAAGCCTGTCTGTCACCCAGAGCTGCTGATAGATGGGCAAGGAGTAAAGGGGGGAATTAAGAAAGATAAGGGCACAGCAGCAAAATTAAATTAATTCCTTGCAGTGCCGTTCACTGTGCAGGGGTCAGCAGGGTTCATGTGCCAGAGCAACAAATCACCAGAGGCCGACAGGGCTTCCTCAAGGAGCCCAAATATGAAATTGCTGAACTTTCTTCCTTTGCATCTGAGGATTGGAAGGTGAGAAATTTTTACAAAAGGCTTTAGGAGTGACCCTGGGAATGACAGGCCACAAAGTCTGATTTCAGAGCAGGCAAAAGGGTAGAAAACTGCAGGACTGATCAGAATTGGCAGCAATGAATAAACATAGGTCTGGGGCAGAGCCTGAAAGCAAGAGCAGAGTTTATATGAACAGATCAGAGTCTCTGATGAGGAACCAGCCCTGCTAATACAGGAGATTTGGGCTGATGCAGTGGAATCTGATTTTCTAAAAGCTTTTCTAGAACATCCCTCACTAAAGGTTCTTAAAGAAACTGAACTGTCATGGAGTAAGAGGGATTAATCTTCCTGTGAATTCCTGACAAAAAGACAGGGAAAAAAGGGCACAAACAAACATTAACAAGGGCTGGAGCAGAAATTCTGCACTGCTTCAGCTTAGTCATGAATAACTTGCAAGAGGAGAAGGCAAAGTGACAGGCAGGTAATGAGGGTGACATGCAGAGTTTTCAGAAAAGTCAAGTTTAGGAGAGAAGAGTTCCTGCCACAGCAGCCAGAGCTCAGACTGGAGCCACAGTGCCAGTGCACATCTGAGTAATGGGCCTGACAATGGCACCCTGTGCTTGGGCAGTGCTGTGAGCCTGGATCCCCCAGCCCCTGAGGTGGCTCTGGAGATGTGACAGATCCTTTGCTACTGCCAGCCCGGCTCCTGGTGAGTACCTGACTCCATCCTCTGCCAGATGGAAGAAGGGAAGCTTTGCCACCTCCCTGCAAACACCTCCCACCTCGGAGGATCATCCTCCACATCCAACTGCAAACGGGATGAAATCCCTGCCATTGTTCTGTGCTGGCTGCAGGTGGGCAGGGGCTGCTGGAGCTGCCCTGCCCAGGAATGTGCCTGCAGTGGCTCCCTGTCCCCGTGTCACCCTGGGGGCACAGGATGGAGAGCAATGGCTCTGAACCTGCCACAAAAGGGCTTTCTGGAAAGGGCACTGCTGGAGGGAAGCTCGTCCCTCTGCCTGCCTTGCCAGCTCCTCTCTTGGACTCCACAAGGACACGGGAATCCCTCCTGCCTGGCTGAAGCTGGCAGAGAGCTGTGCCAGCCCGGCAGGGAGCTGTGCCAGCCTGGCAGGGAGGGTTTCCAGCCTGGCAGGGAGCTGTGCCAGCCTGGCAGGGAGGGTTTCCAGCCTGGCAGGGAGGTTTCCCGGCAGCAGCTGCCTTCATTCAGCAGCAGCTGAGTTCCTGCACGGCAAAGAAAGAGCACCCGACAAAGGCCACAGTAAATTAAACCCGGGTCCTTGGGCAGCACGGGGACAAAGGGGGGGTCCCGAGGCTGCCAGGGCCGGCAGCACCTGCCCCTAACAGCGCCAGGGGCTCCTTTTGTCCCTCCACGTGCCCGCAGACTGAGGCCACTTGTTCCATCCGATCGCAATTAGCACCGTGCCAAATTCCTCGTGCCCCGCGCTAATTCGAGAGGATGGGCATGTCACACCCTGCCAAGAATTACAGCCGCTGCCAGCCAGGGCAGCCCCAGCCTTTCCTGAGGCCTTTGTTTCACGAGTGAGGGCTCACGGACTCCGTTTCTTTGTCAGCAACGCCCGCGGAGGCGCCGGAGGAGGCAGCGCTGGCAGGGCTGGGGATGCTCTGTGTGTGTGAGTGTGAGAGAGAGAGTGTGTGTGTGTGTGTGTGTGTGTGTGAGCCCTGCCACACTCCCCGCTCCAGCACACTCACCCACACAGGGCCCTGTGTGCCGGGGCTCAGAGCCCAGGGCTGGGGATGCGATGTGTGTGAGAGTGCG